>HE670504.1:150589-466940 GCA_000313835.2 Heliconius melpomene melpomene | reverse complement strand
GGTTGAACATTTTTTACATTTTTATTCTCTCATTTCGATTTCTTTTTGTTAGATTTCATAAAAATATATATATTAAATGAGAAGTTTTCAATAAACAAAAGATTTTTATTCTTAGGTTAGGTTAGGTTAGGTTGAACATTTTTTTACATTTTTATTCTCTCATTTCGATTTCTTTTTGTTAGATTTCATAAAAATATATATATTAAATGAGAAGTTTTCAATAAAAAAATAAAAAAAATAAAATAAAAATAAAAATGTTTATTGTTCGGACAACACATGATCCATATATGTTAGTAATAATACAATAAAACTTAATATATAGTGTTAGTACTTAATAACTAATAGTGACATTGTAATGTCACACATGTGCCGGATCAGCGGACAGTCCCCGCTGTCGGCGATAGCCTTCAGGACACTGTTGCGGCTGCCGCGCACTCGCCTTAAAGAGAGCTAGCTTTCTTGCGGAGAATGGCCGGGAAACTGTCGACCCCTGCGTGCGCGAACATACTCGAGGCGCTACAGTACCGCGGCAGCCCCAGCAATGCCCTGAAGGCGTTATTGTATTGAACACGCAACGCGCTGTACGACCTCTGAGTATAGTTGACCCACAGACTGCTCGTATAAAAAGAAGTGCAGTAGGCTTTAAAAAGCGTGATCTTTACTGCAGTTGAGCAACGAGCAAATCTGCGAGCCAACATGTTCGCCCTGATCGACAACGCCCTGCGCTCTCGCTCAATATCTAGGTCATCTCTTAGGTCCTCTGAGACAATGTGGCCAAGATACTTGAATTGGTGTACTCTAGCAAGATTTTTCCCATTGAGCTTAATTGAAGGCACATTTTCCGGTACTTTGTTTCCAGACTTAAAGACTAGATATTCACTCTTCTTACTATTGTACACCAATCCATGCACTTCAGCATATGACTCACAGAAAGCCAGCATCTTCCTAATAGCACTGACAGAGGGAATGACTTATAATTTTTTTAAATATTTTTCCCGATTTCCACTCATTTCAAATATTATAACCCTATTTTTTTAAATAAAATTCATTAATTCATGCATTTAAGGGTTAAGTCATAAGTAACCATAGATATTAAATACTATAGTCTATAATTATGTGTGTATTCAATATAGTATACTCTGTAGTTTTACGTCTTGTCTTTAATTTGTCAAATTGTTTAAACTATCATAAAAATGTGTATTTACATTTTACATGTATTCTTCGAATTATACTCAAAGTAGAAAAATATGTATATATGTGTTATGTGTTTTTAAGTAGATGTAATTTATGCATTTGAAAATGGCGTTAATACTAAGATATTTTATAGCTGGTTTAGTGAGATACTGGCTTATGCATACTGATTACTGGTATACCATAGCAAATAGAGTTGAAATAGCAACGCCGCTTAATTCCTGGAAGAGATTAATTGAGGGAATCTATTTGTACGATCATGGGATAAATCCTTACGAAGGAGATTCCTTTCATGAGTCTCCTATCATGCTTATCTTATTTTATTTTCTGTTAAAAAAAGTACCATTTTTGTTACCAGTATTATTTACTTGCGTAGATATTCTTACTGCACATATACTTTACAAAACCTCAAAGGCATTTATTAATATATTTAAAGAAACTCAAAATAAGAACAAAGAAATATCTGAAGAATCAAAAGCATTGATTTTAAATGAATATCAGTTGAATGAAGTGCCAGATTATGTGTTATCAATTTATTTATTCAATCCATACTCAGTTTTAAATTGTGTTGGGATGACTAGCACAGTAATTCAAAATTTGTTACTAGCTATGTCTTTATGGGGAGCATCAAATGGAAAAAGAATACTTGGTTGTGTTTTTATTGCCCTTGCCACGCACCAAGCATTATACCCTATCCTGATGGTTGTACCAATGTCCATATTATTAGCAAATGTAAACAAGGGATGTAACAAATGTTCTTACATTAAAACACTTCTAGTTTTTGTGTTATGCTGGGGGTTTTTAATATACATATCTGCATATATTATGGAAGGTTCCTACAATTATATCTATAACACATATGGATTTATGTAAGTGAAAAAACAATGTAATAAATATACAATATTTATTAAATTTTTATATATTTATAAGCATCTAACAGTAAATATAATGGATATATTTACAACTTCAGGTAAAGATAATGTGGTTGAGTTCTTTCTGTTCAACACATCCATGGAATTCTTGACACCAGATTTTCTGCCTACACTGCTACATGTAGGATACAACTCAAGTTCTATCGCACATATAGCAGGCACTTATATAGGTGATAAAAAACTATATTATAATAGTTTTTCTTTTGTTACAGATTGACGGTGCCTGATTTAAAGCCAAATATAGGCCTATTTTGGTATTTCTTTACGGAAATGTTTGAACATTTCCGTTTACTCTTTGTCTGTGCATTTCAAATAAATGCTTTAGCTCTCTATGTGGTGCCACTAACTCTGCGATTCCATAAAGAACCAATATTACTAGCTACTGTTTTAATTGCACTTTCCACAATATTCCGATCATATCCTTGTGTGGGTGATGTGGGTTTTTATTTAGCCCTCCTACCTATGTGGAAACATTTATTTTCATGTATGTATTTGTATATTCTATTGTTTCTCTTATACTTTATTGTACCATTTATTATTTCAGTGACTTATATATACAAATTTTTTATCTACAATTACAATTAGCTTCTGATTGTATATACAATGGTTGTGGATTTGATTCCTACTCAGGGGGTAATGAATTATTTTTATTTCTTCTTTCTGGTAACAAGAAGTACCATAGTGCTGAGCTCATCCACTCAACTCACAACATTGTGTAATAAATATAATATATAAATAGAAGGAGGAAAGTTTCCTTTACCTGGCTATTTGTGGAGTAGGCAGAAAAAATATATGGATATATTTACAGACATTAATATTACTAAATTTGTTTTTATTTTCAGTTATGCAACAGAAGTTTATAGTGGGATGTGCTTTCATTATAACATCGGCTCTTGGACCAACTGTTTGGCATCTTTGGATATATTCTGGTTCTGCAAATGCTAACTTCTTCTTTGGTGTAACTTTGTCTTTTGCAACGGCACAAATATTCCTTATAACTGATCTTTTATTTGCATATATAAAAAGGGAATTCACTTTGAAACATGGATCATCACGTCAGATTGACGGAAAACCTGCTAAATTAGTGTTAAGATAAATGCATTTTAGTGAAATACAAATATCTTAACACTAACTATTACTTAATTATTTAATTATTTTGTGTGTATAAAGTATGTTTCTTTCTATAAAAAATAATGTAAAAGTATTTTTTTTATATATGGAATGAATAATGTATATTTAAAGATGTTACTGTAGGATACTTTTAAAAATTTTGTGAGTTACTGGGTTGTTAAAAACATCTATTCTATTCTTAAATTATTATTAAAATAGTTTTACGGACTGTACATGTAAATATGTAATGAATTAAAACTACTTAATTTAATTGCCTCTAATTGTATAATATATTATATAACATGCATTTGCCTATATTTAATAACATGCATTTGTAATTTCATTTCAAGTAAATGTAGTGAATATTTTATTTTCATTTATATATGTCTAAGCTTTGTTATATACATATACCAAAGTAACAAAACAAAAAAATTTAAATTATTTTATTGGATTAAGAGTCAGTCTTTGTTGGGTTACATGAACAAATTAGTCATATGAAATGAAAGCACCAAAAACTAGCATTTCTTATTCCTTTGTAAAAATTTAACTATGCTAGATTTTGTGTATAATTTTAATAAATAAATAAATTGTTTGTATTTTTTTTTATTTAATTACCTATTTTTCATAGCATATACCTGTTAATCATTGAGCACTATCACCCTACTTGCACAGTGAATCACTATCTTATCACCACTGATTGCGGAGTGTGTCGTACACACCCTAACGTGAAACAAGTTATTTTGATATTGTCATAATGTAACAATAATAATTTAAAAGATGAAGAAAATGCTTTTAGTAGTGTTATTATTTACTGTATTTACTTGTGAGTTTGTCAATGTTATGTTTTTTTAAAATATAAGTCATAAATTGAAATACAATTTGTGCGCTCAGTATAATTAAATAATTATTGAGTTGTTATATTTTTTGTTCACATCAGTAAAAAAAGTCACTCTTTGCAATATATTTTAGTTTTTTCTCTGAACTAAGTATACTTAAGTAAATATGAAATAAAAAGTGTACACTTTTTGGTTCACTTCTTTTTTACTCATGTTTATTATACATATTTTAAAATATTATAAATACAACAACTTTTAAGTATACCTGCCCATATTTCTGTTGCATATTTAGCCTCGGAAGAAGTAGTATTATCAAGTATACCATCGCATCTTATAGAATGCTACCAAAACAGAGGTCCTACACTGAGTGCTCCTCGAAGACTTGATGTATTTCTTTCGTTATTAAGACGACTGGAATTTAACTCCCGTCTCGACATGAGACTGTTGAGTACAGCCCTATTAAGGAGGTATTTTCTTATTTAAATTATGACTATAAGATAATATTATAGTTTATAACGTTATACACTTCTCTAAATTCTATTCACAGTGTTCGCCTCGATGGTATTGAAGAAGCAGCCAACTCGGTAGAATCAGAGTTCGTTTTGCCGTACAGAGCTTCTGCTTTTCAATTTCATAGATATAAACTTTTAATGGAATTGTTTTTACCCAGCCAATCGAATATTTTGAATGTAGATGACGCCCTTAATAAAATAGAAAAATGTTTACTGCATAAAATGCTCAGCTCAACCGTCAGGCCTTGGGAGAGAGGCGATGAAAGTGTTGTTTGTCCTTTAACTATACAAAATCGTAAACTTATGGAGCAAAGTGCAAATAGGTAAGATTACTAGAATAATTTGTTTTACTTTTCAACTGACCCAAGGGTCACATATTAGGCACTTAGACACCCAAAAGTAAAAAATATAACCAATCTATTAGGTCATGTACCTACATATCGAAGCTCAATATTTTACAGAGTGTATAGCAGATGTCCTATAGAAGACGGAGTGATTGAAACTGACTGGGGCACAATATCACCAGGACATCTCGTGGCAGCTTTAGCTTCCTCTTTGGAGGCTCAGAGAGTAAGCATTAGTGATATTTTAAATGCTAATATATTCAAAGAAGAAATATCACAAGCTTTGTTAGATTCAGCAATAGAGGATTGGCATACAAAAACTAAATCGTTTGACATTGATGAACAAGACATTGAGACTTCCGACATTAGTAATATATGGGTTGCGACATTAGCAGGTAACAATAACAACGCTTAAACGATTCAGTCATGATTTGTTATTGTAACAAGATTAAAAAAACATAATTGCAGATACTTATACAATACATGGCCGTAAATTACTGTTAGGTTTTTTATAATTATACACTCAATTAAGAACTCCTTGAATTAAAAAAACTAACTCAAAATCGGTTCATCCTTTTGTGAACTAAGTACGATACCACATGTTAAGACATATAGATACACCCAATACACAAACACATCCAACTAATAAGAACCCTCGTTTTCGTCGAATATTGGAAACAAATAAAAGTAAATGCCCTCATTTTAGGAGATTTAGCAGAAGTAGTAGTAAATCAAGGACCAAGAGTTGGAGCGTCCTCGCAACGCATTCTGGTGGGGAGTAGTAACAGGTGGAACGATACTCTTCTTCCACGCGATTATTATATATTTCCACCTAATGAAACCCTGCCCAATTGGCATTTTACTGACGCAGAAATTTTAGCTGGTATTGACGGTCGGTTTTTAAAATACAATTGTTTATTTTTGTCATAATCTTGAATAAGATTAATAGTCTAATACTACTCTATAAAAATATCACTATACAGTAGTATAGTGATATTTTTATATTCAAATTTAGACTGAAATGTATTTTAATTAAATTTTAAAAGTTTGTTAAAAATATATGGTTACCACTTTTTCCAAATAACTATTTAAATATAACAATATTTTTTCCAGGACTTATATTAGCCACTTATTTACCCACTTGGGTCGCGCAGAGACGAAGTTTGCGGTTATCACAAGTAATAGAGATGTACTATTCAAATGAAGGGGTCTCATTTGAACCTACTGTCCGTGCATGTAACAGACACGCGTTATTCTCTCAAATAGTTAATAGTTCACAATTATCGATAGAAACTTCTAGATTCGCTCATATGCTATCTCTACAACAAATAACCGTTTATATTCCAAAGGAGGAAATGTTAAGGTTCACGGAGGCAGCGGTCACGGCATTTATGAATTATGTTCGTAAGTGGTCAATAAGATATTTGTATTAAGTTATTATTAAGTTTTACCTGCGAATTTCCATAATGATTAAAAATATTTTTTGGCATTTTCCTATGTACTTTTATATAGAAATCCAGTCTGTTCACATTCTAATTAAGCAAAAAAGAAACGAGGATATGAAAAAAAACTAATGTTACGGAGTCTTACCTTCTTTCATTTTATTTTTACTTGTGATATTTTAGCAACGCTATTGAGACTGAACCATCGAGAATGCCGAGTCAGTTATAATTTTCCGGTAATAGATTTAATTGTAGCTACTGATGGAAGCTGGAAAGGATACGAAGTGGAGCAGTTTATGTCGTTAGTAGAAACAAATTATTATAATTTTGATATTTATCCATTATATTTAATATGGAATTTGGAATTTTAGTAGGATATCAACATTCAGCTTCAATTGAGATATCTTTTATTTGAGACAATTGGACTTGTTAGTAAAGAGATACCTACAGGTTCAAATCCGAAAAAAATATATATTAATATACTTTTCTATTTATGTGGGTATTCCTGGACCTGGTTATATTAGGATTCTTACATCATTATTTAAATGTGATTAATATGAAATTTCATAATTCTATAAAGTTGGATAGGTGGTGCTCTTGAAGTGGAGGCACAACGCAGTACCATAGGCTTACTGCATGGTAACACGGGCAGATGGATCGTCCCCCATGCAAATAACCTAACATCATTGTTTACTACCATTTCAAATGCATCCATTGATTGTAAGTAGAAAGTATATTAAAAGTTATTTTAGCATTTTTTTAATTTCATGCTTCTTTTCCTGCTTCATTTATACTTTTAGCATATAGTGGGCATATAGAGATAAATTAGTGGTTTGGCACAACGGAATCTATTTACCGCTAAAATTCGGAACACAACATGACGACTGTAACTGAAACCGTGTGCACGAGCACACGGAGTAAGACAAAGCGAAGGCTTTGTCTTACTCCGTGTGCTCGTGCTCTGGGATGATTTCATCATTGTAATGTCCATTTATAGACTTTTCTATTTCCAAACAATGGGATATTATGGTATGGACAATGGACATGGTTTTGTAATTATAGAATAATTACTTTTTTGTGTCAATCTTTTCATCATAATTATATTTAAATATTAGTTGTGCCTATATTAATTTATTCTAATTCTACGTCTGGTGTATTTATTAAAAAATATAGGATAAAAATGTAGGAAGAATAATAGCGAATAAAATTATGATAGATCAAAAACTGAATAAGATATAAGGCTTGTTAATATCCACAACACCAAGAAATTATATAATATATAACAAAATTTCAGGGCCAAACCGTCTGAATCTGCCTAATGTGATATCAAGAATAATTCAGCATAGTCGAAACCAAACTTTAAAAGAGATACATAACAACAGTAGCGCTGGCCACAACACGGTGGTTCTTATCGTAAGTCCCACAGATCAACCCTCGGCAGATGAGTTAGAAAGGTCTAGAGTTCTAATGAACTCTCTGCGCAGTACTTTCTACGATATCTATTTTGCTTACACGGCACAGGACATGAGCAGCTTTCAGAATATCAATAATGCTTACCTTGATTATTCCGAATTATTCTTGACGGTGAGTGGTTTGACAATTTCTCCCAATTTTTTATCGACTTCTGTAAAAAAAGGAGGTTATCAATTCGACTGGTTTTTTTTGGATTGTAAAATATATATTTTAAAAGTGTTTTAGGTAAATTCAAAAACCGTTACGGATGTTATTAGTGCAGTGGACATGAATCTAGTAAAAAGTGTTATTCCATCTAGAATATTCGGTGCTGAATGCACAGTCAACGGCTCTGAGTTCCACCAGATGCCGTACGAGGACTTCGTGATACCGGGCCGAGAACAAGACTATCGTATTCATCCATATTACTTGAGACAACAACCATTAATACATATTCAAGTAAGTAAATCTTTTTAGTTTTATGTACCTATTCCGCGTATAGCAGAATAAGCAGAGAGAATTTAGTTTTAAAATCTTTTTTCTCCATATTAACTTCTATAATAAAACTATTTTGTACATTACTGCCATCTGTGAGGCATGTTTGGAACTATAAATTTAATAGCCTTTTTAATTTACCGCTAGATGACGCTAGTTTCTAATTATTTTGTATTCTAAATTAGCTTACATGTGTAAGTTTGGACTTACCATAAAAAACACCAATATGGTTTTTTTAAGCATACAATTACCAGAATAAAGGAAGTAGGAAGGAGACTGCTATAATTACAATATTATTAGATCTCTTTTAACAAAAAATGTAGATACAATTATTATTTTATTTTTTATCTATCAATATTTTTAATTTAAAAAAATATAAAATATCATGGGACACTCGTGGCGCAAGAGCACAAGCGTGTGACTGTAAACGCGACAGGTTATGGGTTAGATACCGCCGAGGAAATAAAATATTTATTATTTTAATTTCTTTTCTCTGGTGTCAAGACAAGGCGCGGCGTTGAAATCCGCCATAGAACACGCAACACCTTTAGAATTCATCTTCTCCATCTAGCCTACTCGGAGCAGAAAATTGTCAGAGTACCTATAGAAAGCTGAGAATGAAACTGGGAATAAAAATAATCGTTATTTTATGTCCGTTTTAGTTCCGCAATGATGGCCAAGGACAAATACTAGTTTGCATGTGGCGTGGTGCTGAAATATCCCGTAGCTGCCAGACGTTAAATGAAAGGGAAACTTACATATTCAACCTCACGCAGCCGTGTCCTTCACCAGAATTTTGCCCGCCGGCTCACTTCGCTGTAACAGTATTACAAACAAAAAATCTCTGTGCCCGTAAGATATATATAAATTTAAATTTAAAATAAAAAAAATAAAAATATAAAAATGAGCAAAAGGACGAAACGGTCTCCACAAGGCCCCGGGGGGATTCGAACCCCCGATCTCCTGTTTACTAGACAGGCGCTTTAACCAACTAAGCCACGGCGCCGATGAAGAAAATTGTGAAATTACTAAATATATGCATAAATCTTATTAAATTACGAAAACAATACGTTATATTAATTACAAATTTTATATATACATACTACGTACGTAAATATTACAACTATTTTTATTTCAAAAATGTAAGAATCATTCCAGATCTTTAAAAAAAATACCAACACAGAGAATTATTGAAATTCCAATTTAACCATTTACCAACATATCACATACACCTATGGAGTAGGTATATACATATTCGTATACAACAACTTTCTCTCACTTTCAAGAAATGTTTTTATGAACAAATCTCATTGACACTTACGGCATTATTATGGCTCATATAGATTATACTTCAGGTTATTTGCCTTCGATCGCAGATAGCGAGTGCCGCCTGCCTCACCAAGTGGGTTACTACCTGCAGCATTCTGGTTTGCGGTGCCTGCCGCTGCTGAGCACCGCGGCCGCCTCCACGCCGCTTTGGAAAGTGCATGTCGGACTTTCTCTCGTGATCTCATTCTTATATTCGTTTTATTAAAAGTACATCAATTTATATTGCAGTTTTATTTATTTATTGAAGATTTGAATTTTGTATATGAACTGTAAATACCAAATATGTGCACTGTTTTTAGAAACTGATGTTATTTTGTTTGTTCAAATAAAAGTAAGTTAGTCGTATTGTATTTGTAGTTAAAGGTATTCTGATACTTAGCATTTTAAATAAATGTTAATATTAACAAATAAAATATTAATAATTAAAAAATTATAATTATCTTATACATTTTTCTAAAACTTTTAAAAATACAAAACAATAGTGTACCCCTGGTGGGACTCGAACCCACAATCCCCGGCTTAGGAGGCCGATGCCTTATCCATTAGGCCACAGGGGCGGATGATACGTAGATGCAAATTATAATACAATAACAATTAATATTTTTATATCTTTATTCTAACTATATTTAAATACACATTTATAATAACACAAATAAATTACCGTAGTCACATGTAATTTTGTAATTGATATATGAGAGATCATTGAGACGCAAAATTTGTGATACACGATAATTTTTTCTTTAAAAACAACGAATATTTAAATGAAAAACGAATGAAATTACAAATTAATTGCACATTAAACAATTTAAATGTGAAATTTATTAGAGAATAAGTCCGATTGCCATCTAGTTTCCTCAAATATGATAAGCTACGAGAATGGAAGTAGTAAGACATGTATGATTTGAAAAAGTTCCGCAACTAGATAATAGAGCGCGCTGATGTCAGTTTTAAGTGTAGAGTCATTTGCAAATTTATTTTTTATACTGTTTACAATGGTTATGTGCTTATTTATTTACTTTAATAGAAAATATTACATATTTTTAAATATATATCTATTACTTCTAGTATATAAACAACTATTTCAAAATTATATACATCGACTCCGTGGCGCAACGGTAGCGCGTCTGACTCCAGATCAGAAGGTTGCGTGTTCAAATCACGTCGGGGTCAATTTGTCTCTTTGACTTTATTTTTTTTCATATTTTAAAGCAAAATATTTCCTCGAAAAAAATCCTTACTAATTACACAGTTCTCATTTCGTTTATTAGTATTAATTTAGAATAACAGAAATCTATCAAATACCAAATACTAATGCAATATACAATAGTCGATAATAATAAAAGAAAAAATATGACAGTTAGTCAAATTATAATTATAATGTATAATTTATAAATTTTAATGGATCCACAAGAACCTATTGATTTGTTATTGTGTTTATTTTCTTTTCATATTATGTTTATTTTATGAATATTCTTTACTTTACACACTTAAATATTCATATGTCAAGGATAGAAAAATAACTCATGGCATTGTAAAACTGTGGTGTTTACCTATAAATGTCTAAATAATTCAATATATTATATATATTTTCCTTTAATATGACGATAAGCGTTCGACATAAAAATCTAATTATTTAAATTAATTTAAATGTTTTCTAAGCAAGTGTGTTAACTGAAACTAGTTCAAACTCCCGCAAATAATTTCCGCTTCAAGCCAGAAATTGACTGACTACAGAATTGAGTATCTACAAAGTACAAATTGTTGATACAAATTAGTGTTATTTTATGGACTGTTTGCACTTTAAATTAGTATTAGTAACGATATGAGGGGAATATGTATGTACTGATGTATGTCTCCGCATATAAACACACAAATGCATGTATGTATTGTGTACATGAGTATGTAGTTATGCTAAGAAATAATATTTTAGAAGAAGCTACAAGTTAAACATAATTACTATAATCAGTTACAATAAATAATGTGCTGTATCGTTTGTTTTAATAAAGCAACTGAAATACCGCGAACGTCATGACATTATAAATTTACTGGATATTCATCATATAGTTGTTGTTGTATATTGAAACAGCAATTTAGTTTTAATTCCCTTGTCAATGAAACGCTATAAAGCTTATTATTCATTGAAATGTTTTTTAAATATTGCCGTTTTAGTTACTGTACTTCGAGGTCGAGATGGTCAGGTGACTGGCATACGTGTCTGCTGGCGCCTTCGTAAACGAATCGCATTCTTGGAGCAACGCACACACGCAAATATGTTGTGTGCTCTCCTGCATAGCAATACATAATTACGTGCATGTATATGAACACGCCTTCAAATGTTTGTGTGTGGGTGTTGAATTGCGCATGTGTGCGTACTGGAGGTCGTGCTGTGATCTTAAGTGGAAAAATATTTTTTTATCAGTTTTACACGTTTCTTTGTTTAGCGCTTATGAAAACGCTTTTTTGATTGTAAACGTGATAAATTATCATGACTTATTTTCAGAGATGATGCTTGGTTAGGTAGAAAACTAATTTTAAACGAAAAAGAAAAGGAAAAAACACTGTTTTGCTGATATTGGTGGAATTAAAGATAGTGCAGATATCACCTGAAGTATATATGACCTAAATAAATTGTATGAATCACCGGAATATTTGAAAGCATCGATGTAACAGCAATATACCAAAATTTTATAAAAATGATATTTTTCTAAAGTAGGAACCTAACTACATATCTAGACAAAACGGATACCTACCGGCTTTTGTTGTAGGACCTATTTTTATACAATAATTTAAAGAAACCTAAATCATTTTTATTTATTATTACGATTGAGAAATATAACCCGTAGAATATTAATTAAACAACAATGAGTTTTAATTAAATCTCTTTTCAACCTTGGAAACTTATACTGCATCAATGATTGGTAAATCAATGACGTCAAAACAGTTGACGCAGATCGTCTAATGTATATTAATAATTCTTTATTATAGTCAGTTAAGTTTTCGTGAACTTTTCGGACCAATTGACCCCAGTTCTGAGCGGCGCGCGTGAGCGCGGTCACACCCCACATCGGCACATTCTACTTAGCTCAATGTAAATACCTACATACATAGTTCCGCGTACTCACAGATTAAATAAATGTTTATTTTTTGCACATCCTCAATTTTTTTAAATACAAATGTTATCCTCTTATAACAGTTAATATATATAGATTACAAATGTAAATTTCTTTAAGAATGGATGTTTGTTCAAATGAACAGATCTAGATGAAAAACAACACATAGCCTATAATTTTGATAAAAATTTTCTAAAATTATAAAATTCGCTATAATATAATAAAAAAAAGATGTCACGGTAACGGTGAGACCGCGTTTTTCGCTAGTAATTTCATATTTTCATGTTGTACAAAGACATTCGTTTGCGTCATACCTTTTGTTATATTGTCATGAAAAATACTTAAAATAATTGATGTTTTTATGTCTTTAAAATAATTAAAATTTAACTTATAGCTGGCTTAACGGCTTTTTATATATAAAGCCGTTTAGGTAGTTAGCTACTTATTTACTTACATAATTATACCCACGCAGAGCAGACCAGGAAGAGAAGTTTTTGTTCAGTATTAAAATTATTTTAACAACTTCAATAAAATAACATAATAAAATGTAGGTATTAAAATTTGCAATAAAAACTAAGATACATAGATAAATAAAAAAAACTATTTTATTATAATTCTTATTTTATATTCCTAATTATTTTACTTTATACAGATACATATATATGTGATTATTATAATAAATAGTTAATGATATCTTTATCACTCACAAATTAAATAGATACATATTAATTAACAGGTTTATTATATAACTTAATCCGTTAATTGTAATGTACGAAGTTATATTTTTTTTTATATTCACGAAATTTTATCTATTAATTAGTTAGTGAGTGTTGCCTCGAATGTTACATTGAAGGCCAGACGTTCACGTGTGCACTCTTATCTAGGTACATTTAATTAATTGCGCATGTATTTTGAATGATTGCAAATGATTGTGAGGCCAGTCGTGGCGCAGCGGCACAAGGATATGACTGTAAATGCGACAGGTTGTGAGTTCGATTCCCTATCGAGGAAATAAAATATTTAATATTTTTATTTCTTTGAAATGGTGTCGAGATACTCAACACGCAATGCCTCCAGATTCTGGCGGAAAGTGATGAGCGGAGTGTCTTAACACTAGGCTCTCTCTTTCTACCCTGCTACACGAAGAAGATGCAGGGTACGCTGAAAAAAAAATTGTGGATGGTTAAAACGTTGAAATTTATTAAAAATAATAAGTAATAAATGAATCCTTATTAAATAATAATTACTTGCATAGTATTGTTATTTGATATAAAAAGAATCGACTTTTCTAATCTAAGTAAAATATTTTGATCATTTTATTTGTGTGTGACAAGTAATTTGAAATAAAAAAAATTAATTTTTTTTTTAAAATATTGCATAATATATATTTTTGTGAATTTATTAAGTAAGCTTATAGTATAGTATATTATATATATGTTACGTTTAAATTTTTCCCATTTACACAATAATTATTGTGGCAACAAATAATGAAATATAGCATGACGTGCGGGGGCTTGGTAGAGCGCGCCAATCAGCGCGCGACACCGGACACGCTCGTCACAAACGGAAAACAGTGTAATTCTTATACAATATGCACCTAAATCGAAACAAACAACATACCAAGACGAGCGGGAAAGCCAAAATTGATATGGCGTATAGGTATACATATACAAAACAATAATAACATTTAGCAAATGTGTTACCTTTAGACACGTGTACGTATACGAATACTATTTTTGTAATGCTGATGCAATAATATGCCTTTTGGTGATATTACAAACGTGAGTTGGTTATCGCTTCGCTCGATAACGCCAGAGAGCGTACGTGCCAGACGCGGCCACACCCCCCACAGCTGTAGACTGCAAATCACTTTCTAAACTAACGTCACTGACCCTCGAGTCCTTAGAACTTACTCAACAAGGTGAAATAAATAATTGTATTTAGTATTTACTGTTCTTGGGTGTGACTTGAAATAAAGATTAAATTGTGAATCAGCAAAAGGTATCTCTAAAACCTATATAAAATGTTTGTTATTTCAAATATTATATAAGTATAAATAATATATTAATTGTGCGCAGTCCAGATAATGCAAGTATGCAAGTAATGTATAAATAATGCATTCAGGTAATTCAATATTCAACGTCATCAGAAAGTGTTTGTAATGCTGAATAATATTTCTTAAGGAGTTATATTCATATCTATCAAGCTAGGCTATTTGTCTGGGTTGCATCTTTAGCTTTACGCTGTTTCCCACATACATACACATACATCCCATATACATAGGTTAGGCAGAGGGAACCTAAAAACCTAGTGTTAAGGCACTCAGTATAGTTTAGAATACTTTCGTCGAATTGCGGATGCATTGAGTGTTGAGTGGCGGCTTGTTGCCATAAAAATATGAAATATTTCATTTCCTCGAGTAGAATTCGAACCCGCAACGGGTCGCATTTACAGTAGCACAGTTTTGCCCCTGCTCTACGACTGGCCTGTTACAACTATCGGACTATTCATATATTGGATTCACTGAAACATAATATATTTAGTATTCACTAAAAAGTATTTCAGGGCGATAAATATTTTAAAAGATATTATATAGTCAACGCTAGTAATAGGTAAGGAAAGTATGTCGACCAATCGCCATATACGAAGTCTTGGTACCATGCTTTAGTTAATTCTTGCATTAAATATTATCTTTTAATTTTCATTTCTAGGTATAGTGAGGCTAAATTATAAAGCTTCACGACGACGCAGCTGGTCCTGGAATGAATTGTGGGGCGCCAGCCAACATCTAGATTGAAATAATTGTCACCGATTAACAGTGGAATTTTCCGATCGCCTTCAAACTGGAACGAATTAATATTATGGATGTATTCATACACTTTGTTATGGATATTCTTATTGTTTATTCGAAATGGATGTTAACTAGATGCCATACTAATTAATGCCTAGGAAGTCAACACATACAATAAACATGAAATTAAATGACTTAAAATTATACTTGGACCTGTATTTTTAATTTGTTTTGTTGTTTGTCTTATACAAGCACTTGTATTCTTCGCAGTTAGAACAACTTTAGCTATTAAAATTACTTATAAATTATTTACAATTACGTAAATTGTCGACAATTATATAAAATAAGCATTTTAATTTGTTTTTCTCAATAATATTCATGTACATAATATAGTATAGTAATCGACTTCAGCTTCAGCTTCACGCTGTGTCCCGCAAATAGCAGGGTAGGCGGAAGGAGCCTCGTGTTAACACTAAATAAGCCATCACCAAGATTTCATATTAACACTTGACAAAAAACAAGTAGGCAAAAACATTTTTTAAATATATTTCCGTTTGATATACTTAAATACGTAAATAATTAAAAAGCTAAGTTCCAGAGTACCTAGAGTATTGGAGGACAACCCGTAACTAAAGGTAGGTGCCGTTTCCTAACAGTACCTACTAATGTGATATGTATGTAAAGTGTATTTGAACTGATGTACCATTCTGATAGATTGCATACTTATCCATATCACGTAATGATTTATAGCATTGGTGTTATATCATAAGTACCATGCACAATTGCTTGCAAATATTTAAATTCCATTAGATTACAATAGTGAGTGCATTATAATAATAACGACGCCAGATATCTACGGTACAGCATTTCTAGATTATTTTAGTTATAAGTAGTAAAAAGGAGAAATTACGTCAATTAGTTCAATCAAAATATATGAAACTTTGTAGGTAGGTATTGGTTGCTGCGAATTCAACGTCGTTGACCATATAAAAAACTAGTCAAGTGCAAATAGGCTCGCCCAACCAACAAGTCTGAAGTTTGCAAGCAGGTGCATTAATTGTACCTAATGTAAAACTTGTTACACGCTAGGTATAAAATTATAATTTCCTATTATAATTTTATTTTTTATAATTAATTATAATTTTTAATTATTAGGTAATATCACAATACGCAGTAAAAGTGAACGATTGTGCATTTGTGATTTTGACTGCACTGACTTAATTTTTTTTTTTCTGTGGTGCAACCCTTGCAAGAGACTGTTGATCACGTAATTTTGAGAAAAATGGTGGACAGACCGACATATATAGACAATAAGGTTTCCGTTTTTTCTATTAAGATACGGGCTCCTTAAAAATAATTAAACTTTAATTGTAAACGATATAAAAAACTCATTTTCACACATTATAGTTATTCAGAATGCGAGACAATATTTTATGAAGTCGATAGTGATCTGTAGAGTCAACATACAATTCGCAGTAATTGAAGTTTATTAGTGAGTTAACTAAACATTGCAACGGTATTGCAGCAACAAATACATGCACACGTCTATAGCAACCTATGTTTTATTATTGGTGTGCAAAGGAATTTGGGGATGTGTGTCTTTTTAATTGATTCTAGGTATCCCTTGTATCTTTTTAATTAACGTCGTGGTGCAAGAGCACAAGGGTGTGACTGTAACGCGACGGTTGTGGGTTCGATCCCCACTCGAGGGAATGAATTATTATTTCTCAATATTTTTATTTTAATTTCTCGAAAAATTCGGCAGAAAGTAGGGGACGGAGTGTCTTAGCACTAGGTTCCCTCTGCCTACCATGTTGTGTGCTTGATTTCTGGTATCCATAATTCAAACATTTTTATATCGCGTTGTCGTGGAGAATTTTCTAGTGACAGTATGAGTCTCACATTGCATTCGACGAACATCTGTTTTCATAGCATACAATTTCATAAACAATGTTGTATAACGTAGTGTTTCGAACACCACGGAAAATTACTGCAGGAATATAGAAATGAGGCCAGAAGTGGCGCACGGGCACAAACATGTGACTGTAACAGGACAGGGTTTAAAGCAACTTAAAAACTTTAAACCTTTGTACGTGTAATATAATTTAAGTATACAAATATATATAGAGATCAGAAACGTTTTATTACCTTATTGCATTTAATAAGAAAATAACAGAATATAGAATAAGATTATTAGAAAAATAAATAAGAACATAATATAAAATTGATAGATGTGCTGTATGCATCCTCAATCAATTTTTCCTTCACGTAATACGCTATTAATGGATGAAAAATAAGAATAGAATGTCTATTACGTAGATTTTGTTATAATAAGACATTACATATAGACATGACATATAGTTTAAGCTTTAAACCGTGCACGGACGTCTTTCACGTCCGTGGCGCCGTTGAACAATGTCTTACTAAGACGATTTTAGGTTCCATTTTCTGGTGAATTAATTATTTTTATTACTCCGTTTTGATAAAAAAAGACTGTGGTAATAAGTCTTGCCGACTGATGAGATATTCAATATGTAATATATAGAATAGAGCAGCGAAGAAAAGAGTATTTCAAACTCTCCAGTAGTTCTCTGTCTTTTATAAATAGAAAATTTTAGATTGTAAGTCAGAGATGCAGTTTGTAAAATTACTAAGTATTTATGTATATGTTTTAACAAACTTTAATGTATGCATTCTTAACCTGCAACGAAGTAATTTGTATAAATAATTTAACATTGCAAATTTATAAATATAATTGCATACGTTATGTTAACTATAATATATTTTACAATTGAAGCTTATAAAGATATTAATAATATTTTTATAAGAGTAACTAATACATTTATCCAAAAGGGATTTTTAAATAGATTTCTATAACACGTCAGTCGACAACCAATACAATCATTTGTGAGTGTCTACATATTGTACGTATCATACGAAGCAAATAATTCGAAGAAATATCATAATTCAGTAGTGGCTGACGCAATCATTGTATCCAAGCCCCAAGGTTGAACGAAGTCTAATGCATTGAAAGTCGTTACTGATTACAGTTCGCGTTGGAGTCTCGTGATTGGACGGCGAGGGAGGCCTGGCCGGGTGTGGCGAAACAGGTCGCGGCTTGGGTACCTACAGTATGCTGACTTGAAAATACTACTTGCATTTCTAGGTATTATTAATACACAAAACCAGGAAAATAAATTATTTGAAATGTCAAACCAGTATGTGGTCGGTCTGCCACGTTTCCTTAGTAACTATTAATTTTATACTTTTCAAGAATAAAGTTTGTTATATTTCAGTTTTTTATATGTGATGGTGTTCATTAAAAAGCAAGGAAAATCCCTAGAAAATAATGGTTAAGTTGTCGAGGTTGCATAATTAATAATAATTAATGTCGTGTCCTTTTGCAATAGCGACGTATAAAAGAACAATAAATGTTTAATTTCGTACGTATAAATTGCAGGGTTTAGAAAGGTTTTTCAATATATTTTTTTGTTAATAAACTGATTAATATATAAAATACATAATATGTTGTTATTTTAAATCTTTTTATCAGGGCGTGCGTAAGTAGTGAGTGGGTTCGATTCACGCTTCGGGTAATACACGATTAAATATTTTTAAATCCACGCTTTGGTAACGAAGCAAAGCGCGGATTGAGCATTGAGTCCCGCACTAAATACACAATGCCTCAAGAATCCGACAGAAAGTGAGGAACGGCAGTGTCTTAGTGGGAATGGAGACAGTCTTAACGCTAGGTTCCCAGGTTCCCCCTGCGGCTATGTGCGGGATACAGCATAAAGCTAAAAGAAATGCTATTAAAACTATAGAGACACCTATGTACATATAGAACAGACTTCATGCAATCTAAAATTAAAATTAGAAACTATATTTCTAGAAACTAACACCTACTGATAGGAATGTTAAAAAATTCATTACAGCATTATTGTGTTAATTTTTATTCTAATATGTATGTAGTTGTAACTATAATACGCGTGTGTGTTCTTTTTAACTATTTTATAAACGATACTATATTATTAAGGATAATATAGTACTAATATAGTTAAAAATATATGGATTTAATATCAATTGAATGTCATACATGATAACTAGCTGCCAGTCTATGTAATAATAAATTTTTACCGATGACATTGAAAAAAGTAACTGTTGAGTTTTTTGCCGGCTCTCCTTAGCAGAATTGCCGTCCGGTGGTAGTTTTATGTTCATTCGATGATTCTAAACTGCTTACAAAAGTTTATTTGAATAAAGAATATTTTAAATTTGGATAAAAAAAAGTTGTTTAAATGTCAGTGTTATATATAAGATTATGGCAAAGAAATATGTCTGTGAAAGTTTGCCATCTGACACTAATCATTACTGAAATTTGTGGACTCTATTTTAATTATAAATTCTCTTTGTCTAGCTTGTACGACGATGTAGAATTCTAAACGTTCTTAATACATTAAAAAGTGATAATATAAGTATGAGAAAAATAAAACTATTTTGGAGTGGGACATTTAAGAATAATAATCACAAGGATCAAAATTTTTTCGATATTACAATTTTACAATGATGACAAACCCATATTAATGTTTTCAACATGTTATCTACTGATAAGATTTAGTAGATATATGCATATATGATGTAGAGTTCAGTATTTGAATCATGGCAATTAAGGGATTTATATTCAGAGATAAGATTTGAAGTCGTCACGTCGTAGCGTAGTAGTTTAGCGCGTGACTATAAACGTGACGGTTGTTGGATCAATTTTTCTAGTAACAAAACAAAATGCGGCGTTGAGTTCCACCACTCAACCAGCAATGTCTCAAAAATTCGGTGGAAAGTCGAAGTTCGCTTTAGAGTAAGAAATATAATAAGCAGAGTATGTTGATTCAAAGGATCTATTAAGTCGCTGTTGATTAACGATAGATACCTATACTAAAAAGCATACATATGTTAGAAAATGATGTAATAATTGTAGGCATAGCGTAATTTCATAGATGATTTCACATGTAACAAATCATGAAAATCATATCAGTAAAAGTAGATTATGAAACAAGCTGAAAGATTTTGGACTATACTTAAAAATTACACATATACATTATGTATATTTTTATAGGTGTGTACAATTACAGAATTTACACAATAGTTTTTAAGCAACCAAATTAAAATTACACTCTTGATTAAAAATTGTTTCACATAGACAAGTAGGTAAGTATATAATTAGAATTCTAAGTCACTTTTTATAGACCTCGTGACTAGATAATTGTGCGAATGATTTAATTAGATTTAGAGTACTCATGTTAAAAAACAAGTAACACAATTAGTTAGTGTCTAGTTGATTTATTTATACCTACTTTTTTATATATACAGAGTGGAAGCGTCAGCTCTCCTTTTACGGGAACAGCGTATATGGTAAAAAATTTAAACCCATACCTAAAGAAATTAATCAAGATACCTCAACAGTTTAGAGGTAGGTTTTTTTTTTCATTTCATGATGTTTATCCATACTACGATAATGTAGAACAAGATAGGTACACTACCTCCTGGACGCCCAAGGAAGCGCTGGTTGGATGTCGTGATGCAGGACATGAGAGCCAGTTGTCCCACCACACGGGACGCCAGGATGACGCCACTTATGCCAGGAGGAAGAAGAAAAAGATAGGTACACTATCTTTTTTCAGCTTCTCTTTAATTTTACATCGCAACGTAGGGTAGAGAGAACCTGCTAAGACATTTGGGTCTCTATTTTGAGCTCCTTATCGAGGCATTGCTTTTTGAATGGCGGAACTCTACATCTTAAGGCCACATAGTACCCACGCCTAAGGCCTGACAGGAGCTTGACTTGTAATGTATTTCAAAATAATGTATTATAATAATTATGTTTTTTTTTTACTCTAGATACCATACTCACATTATTGAAGGATAATAAATAATGAATATAAACAAGTTATTGTAGCTCTCCTAGTGGATGCTTAATATTCTAAATGTAAAGTGATGTTGTTATATTAAGATAGTAAATATACTGCGCAGTTTCTCCGGAGTAAATCTTGATTCCTGGTTATTAGCATTCCACGTGCTATTTCAAACTACCTATTTCAATATAATAATATACCTACAGATATATAGAAGGTAATCTTTTTTTATCTGTCTAATATATGTCATGTATTTTTCCTACTTTCTTTTTTATTGCATTCATCGCAGCCTAGAAACGATTGATTTGAATAATTTAAAAGTAATTGACTCGAAAACAACGTATACTTTAATAGATATGTATGCATATTTTGATAGCCACGTCACCTTTTATATGCATCCCTATATTTAAATGAAGTCTGTAAGGAGGTTATGAATTCGACTTTATTTTTTTTACCTTTTGTTGTTGTTAGCTGAGAAGTTATAAGAAAGCTGGTGCTTCCCGTTTGGTCCAATTCTGACAATGGTATCTGAGGAAATCTCATAAGTCTGTGGGTTGGGTATGTGCGCGTAAAAACTGTAATTATGTATTAAAAATGAAGTTAATTATGAATGAAATGAATTATGTATTATAACTAAGTATTAAAAATGAAGTCGTTCCATCGAAAATAATTATACAAATAAGATATAACCAATGTTGATAAGTAACATTTTATATTGAAAAGCATTATCATATTAATTAATATTTTTCTAAATACCACACTAGAGATATAGTTAGAAAATTTCTGAAGCTTAGTAAAAACGCGTCTAAATATAACAATGTTACATAACTGTAAATTTCCATAGGTATAAAATCCCAGTCGTTTGTCGACGGTTGACACATTTACCATGCATTCAATTATGTGAATACAAACACGCAGACGCAAAACTATATATAGATACTCTACAATCGTGATGTATGGGTGTTTGAAGTCATGTGATAAATGAGTCGTACGTTTATTTGATGGGCCAATATATTAAGATTACTTTCTGTCGTTTATTATAAATTTTATGAGCAATAAGAAAGTTAGAACAAGCTTTAATCGGTTACTTAGGAATGTTGAACGATACTCGGAGCAGCATAATTTCCATATATTACAATAGTCCACAAGGTTCGAAGTATGTAAGGGAGAAGTGGCATGAAAGAGCCAGTTTACTAAATGAAGCAAAAAAATATACTTTTAATTAAAGAAATTAAGATTTTTTTTCCTCAAATTATTATTTATTTATTAAACTAAGTAATTTCGTACGAAATAACCCTTAAATACAATAATTAATCAATAAAATATTCGTTTTAAAAAAATGTGTCATTTGGCTCTTTCATAACGTTTCGGTATAGAAAGAGCCATTAAAAGTTATGAATGAGCCAGTCTTATATTATGAGGTATAACAGTGAAAATTATGGTAAACAATATTAAATAAAAACGATTTAATAATTCTTATTAAAAAGTAGTGTTTTTTTTAATTCTATCAGTCATTTTAAGTAGATAATTCTAACAAACTTTTTAATCTTACATTATTTAGACCAATCACATTATATGAATCCTTTGAGCCAATCATGACTCGCATTTTCAATTTCTTTCCAGTTATCTAGGCAGAAACCATTGGCCATGGTGAATTTAATTTTTCAATTACTGATTTCTCGGGCCTTTTTCGTTTTTTCTTTCGGCTCTTTCAAGGCCCGTCCACCCGGCTCTTTCATAACTTATTCTATAAAACAATGTAACCTCCAAAATGACAACGATATCAAAACTTTTCAAACTCAATTTTAATGCAGTTACAAGGCCAAATATATACATTAACTCAATCTATATTCCAATTACCCGTATTTGTTTACAATGAAATACTAAAAAACAACTCAAAGGAGGTAAAATACTTACTTTGGAATGCCAAAAACTTCAACTCGACGTATCGGCGTCCGTTGGTTCCGATGAACTGTAAAATTTTTGTGGGTGGCGGGAAATCAATATTGCCATTTAAAAATAAAATATTTTAACGAATCCGTTCCCAAACTACTATAATATTGCAAGTGGCTCTTTCAAAACCTGGCTCCTTCATGCCACTTCTCCCTTATTTACTCATAAATATAAATGAACCCACAGAAATGGGACATATGTCAAATAATATTTATCTATATTTAAATAACCCGTCACGAGGGTGTGACTATGTCGCGACGATTGTGGGTAAAATCACCCCTTTCTTCGCTCTGGCATCAAGGGGAAAGCCCTGCGTTGAGTTCCGCTTCTCAACACACGATACCTCCAAAAGTTCGGCGGAAAGTAGAGAAAGGAGTGTTTTAACATTAGCACCTTCCCTACTCCCGCTATATGCGAGTGAAGCTGATTTAATTTTCAGAATAGAAAGTATCTTGTATTAATACAGATTATGAGCAGTGTTTTTACAGATTATCAGCATAGGGCCTACACACCTACAGGAAAAAGCTGTAAGCGTGAACCGAGGTCTCCCCCATATCTTTATTTACATTAAATTAACAATCAACAATGTTGAGTGTGACTGAAAGTTGCACTTCTATACTGCATACCGCGTGTAATAATAATCTTGTTATTAATAGTATCGTGTGAGCAGCCACATTTCTCGTCTCGGTTATAGAGTAGTAATGAGTTTACCATTAATTTTTCAGATGATTTCTCGTTTTAATTACTACTTACATACTCGTAGAGAGACAGATAATGCCACATATGGTACTCATTTTACTAATTTTTACAGATTATTCCCAATTAAAAATTTACAAAATAAATTTTGGCACATTTTAAATGGGTGTAGAAATGAATTTCATATGATTGTTAATTCTATTTCTACTCGTTATTATCAAGTGCATTTGCGACAAAACCATTATACCAATATATTATACAAATGTGAAATGTTTTTAAATACTTGGATCCATGAAATTTGTAATGTTGGGGATTAACCTAGATAACATAGATTTCTTAGTCTATTTACTGATATGTTCGATATGTTTGTAATTAAGATATTATAAATGTGCAAGTTTATGCAGTAGTATTTAGTCCGCTTTCACACAGAAAGTACTAAACCAATATAGATAAAAATGTACAATACTGTAGCTTACACATCAGAATAACACTTAGGCTACAATATAAGACTTGTATAATTTGGCTATAACATAGCAGTAACTTTAAGCGGGCGAAGCTGCGTTTGCGCTAATGAGAAATATACGTAGGTACGCTTAACTCAAAATAGCTCATATGTTAATGAAACGTGACTTATATTTTAATAATAGTACTTTATTTTCCTCTAATGACATTTTAAATGAAGTTGAGACAAAAAATGTATAATATCACATTTTATAATATAAATATGAAATCCCAATACCTAGTAGCAGGTTTATAAAATAAGTATGATTATTTGCCCATTCGTTGAATAGACCACTCTTGCTGGCACAACGGGCATCGATTATTCTGTTTAACCCAAAGGGACATGCAGCAAAAATGGAAGCTGTGGTTGCACTCGCCCCACACCACTACGCAGTCTTGCTTGCCGTAGGAGTCCTTCTTGCTCTCCCCCTGGCAACGTAGACAAGCATCTGTGAACAAAAATAAATCGATATGAATACGAATATATATAAAAGTATTACCGCTTCCTTACAAAGAAGTCATAAATATCTGTATTGACGTCGAAACATAAATATTTACTGCTTGCATCAGATCGTAACGACATCGTATTTTACTGACATTTTAATACTATATTATGTAAATTACGGAGGAAGTTTAAACATGTTTTTGTTTCTAAGCATTCCACTTCCGCAGGAAAATCATCACTGTGTTCGAATTAAGAAAAATATATTATTAACATGGAACTTTAACGTAGATTATAAAATACGAATGTTTGAATTTATAACTGCATATTTATACTTGGAAAATAAATAATGCTATACGCAGTAGCAGGTACACATTATGTTAGTTAGCTTATTAAATAACATTATCATAAATATGTCTGTACATAAATAATTATAGATTTCTTGATTACAACCTAAGAACGCTATTACGTAATATTTTTGTGTAAATTTTCAATTTTAGTGCCAATTATCAACATGGCGTTAATCTATATTTTTATATAGACTCTGTGGTATACTGCAAACTAGTAAAGTAGTTTCCAAATCTGGTACTAGTATACCAGAATCTTTAAAATAAATTACGGCGTAGATCCTGCTCAGAATTAATACAACGATGTGCAAGTACAAATAGGCACGTTTAATAAAATCATACATTTCTATGCTATTACTATTTATTCATTTCCCAGAAAATATTTTTCAGGCACACCAAAAAGTTGGTTTATACTGTAGAGCAATATAAGAAAACTTCATCATATTTGTTTTAATATGCGCTTATTTAAAACGTACAAAAATAATAAATTAAAAGCCACCAATGCCGCAAAGACTAAATTTAGTATGGCCCATAAACCGTAACCGATAAAGGTACATTTTTTATAAAAGGAAAGGCAAATAAGGGTGATGGTAAGTGATCCCCAAAGACGCTTCAGGTGCGTTGCCAACCTCTAACCTGAAGATATCGTAACCTAACCTTCAAAAGTAAAATTAGTTTTAATCGTCGTCCGTATACGTAGTTAGCATGCGGGTACAGAATTAAAATAGATTAGTACGAGGATGTATTTTTTATTATACTCTATTTTTAAACTAAAGATTAAGAACTCGTATAACAACTCTTTTTAGGTAATTACAGCCGCTACTGCTACCGCTTAAATAATTTAGCAAATCAAATTAATCATAGTTATAAATACACCTGCTTCGTCAAAAAAAATACGTTTTTAGTTAATTGGTCAACCGTCAACCTCAAACTCAATACACACTTGACACTTTTGTTATGGTCGATTTTAGGTATATTTTAAGCAACCACATTATGTTATAAGTTATGCAAATTGCAACTGCGCCACAAATTGTATACTTCTACAATAGCAAGTAGCAAAATACGTGTCATGGAAATTAATACAATTTATACTTGAAAAATTTAAATATTTAAGCACAATACAATTAAATTTCTGCTAATAAAAATAATTGGTCGTATGAATATAACATAAAAATATATAGCTTAAATATTATACCTGTTTTTAGGCAAATGTACATATAAGCACTATATAAATGAAAAATAATATTTTAGTCGTATAATAAATTTAAGTTGAAATCCCTAGCTATGGGTAACCATTGAAATTCCCGGTCCAATGGCTAATTTAATTTACATAAATACGGCTCTCCACTAAAGCTAAGTATAAACATAAGAAATACTCGGATCTAAGTACTTCGCAAATAATATATCAAAGCAAATTGACTGTGTCTATAACACCGAAGTGCTTATTTAGAACTGTTTGTACAAACGAAGTTATCTGGTTGTGATATATTCCAGATATGTTACAACTTATAATATAATACTGGTAAATTGTAATTTAAAACTTATAATATAATAGAAAGCAATAAATATATAGTTAGTATCTTAAAGCCGCACGGGTCGGCAAATTTATTAATCTATATGATTAATAAATTTGCCGACCTGTGCGGCTTCTCCCGCTTGAAATATACGAATATTTATTATATTATTCTCAAGATACGATTTAATATATTTAAAAACTTTTTATAAGAGAAACCTTATACTTATACGAAAAAAGCTCGAATTCCTCTTGCAATTTATATTATGCATAATACAGAAGTTTAGTCTGATTAAACAAAATGCTGAATTAGGTTTAAAAAAAACAAGGAAACTTTGTGAAGGTTAAGTAATTTAAAAAATTATATTGCGATAAAATATTAGCTTTTTATCTCGATCCGTTTATAATATTCTACAAAATTTACTGGTTCACATCTTTCGTTTTTTTTATAACATACGTGACACTTTGAGTTTATTTGTGCAAGTCATCGCAAAATCGGGTCAATAAAAAACCTTTTTTTACCAAACTGTTTGTCTATATTATAAATTGATTTTTGTATATAAAATTCCGCCAATATAAAGTTATATTTTAATAATATTCTTCATTTATTTATCGAAAGTTTTGAAACAATAAATAGAAAATGATTTCCATTGTTATAATATATAATACTTTACAATCTTTCTTCAAAATAAGTTTAGATGTATTAAATAGAATACAAAATCTGTTTTCTCAATTTTACTTCGGGCACTTGCGTGTACCTACTTTTAATTTTACTATATTATTAAAGAAACAGCGTAACTAACATTTTAATAATTTAATTATTGTTATTTATGCATATAATGTGTTATCCGTATTCCGTACTGCGCACAATCGTAACAAGTTTGTTTGTACATAATAAATATTTACATATACATATAGTAACGTAAATACCGCATGTTGAAGATGTTATTTTACTTTTAAATGAAGAACATTGTACGATCATACAAAAATTGGAATTTGTACGTACGTTTAAGGAAGAGACTTAAGAAGACTTTTTTGCTGTTTATAAACATAGAGACGGCAAAACCCTTAAAACACACAGCTTCGTAAATCAAATATGATTTCAAAAAATATTAACTATTTTACAATTATCATTATTATATTATGTTAATTTTTCTTACCATATATTATAGTAGGTAGAGACATACTGACATTAAAGACACAGTTGTCTACATTATACCATTTTTGTGTCATTATTGCTTGTTTATGTTTTCGTATATATTTCCGCAAAAGTTGTTTATTAATTAAGCAAAATTGAAATTCACTTCATAAGTATTATGATCATCATAAAAATAAAAATTAATTTTATCTATTTTATCTTTATCGGTTTTATCTTTTACAATATTTCACGACCAAAAAGAAATATTTAATTTTTTGTGTAGTCGAGTAAGTTAATTTTATAATAGCATAGTTATTGCAAATATATACTTTATCAAATTCTTTCCTTTGCAATTTTTTCTTTTTTATTATGAGATAATACTTAATTGTATATTTAATAACTGATAACTTTTAATGTTTTAGTTTGTATAATATAATCAATACAATATAAGACCGTAGCATTAAAAATATTAATAGGTACGTATAGTTTGCGATGAATTCAGTGTATGCTAATAAAAATAAGCCTTGACCGAGCGGACAGCTGTGTAAGCGTTAAACTCAGTAGGTAGTAGGTACCTAAATAAATAAAGGTAAAGCTGACAACAAGTAAACTTATCTTAAAATAAAGTATGTGCTATATATAAAATAAGAAATGAAGTATGTGCTATATATATAATAAAAAATGAAATCCATGAATTGAATATATTTTTTTCTTATGGGAAACGTATAATTCCATTATTATGTGTGGTGAGGATCTAAGTTTTAATTTTAATACTTACTTAGACAATATCTAAGTTATACATTTTATAGTTATTTATTTTATACCTGCACGTAGCAAGATAGGCAAAAGGTGTATGGAAATCTAGTGTTGAGACACTCAGGTTCCTATTAAGACACTTCCTTTCCCCAATTAGTGCCTCATTCTCCAGGGATTGGATGTTGAATGTTGGAAATCAACACCGCGCTTCCCGCGCAGGAAATGTGAATATTAAATAACTTATTCCCCCGAGTGAGAATCGAACCCAGAGCGCAACGACAGCCTCATAACAACAATAATAATAATAGCACGATATCAAAGGAATTAAAGTATTGATGAATACTTACCTACCTACTTCAAGTAATATTATCAAAGGTATAAAGCATCTATGTATATATTTAAACACAGTTCAATATTTTTTATTACTGTATTTTTATTTATTACTTTTAAAACACTTTGTTCTCTGAATTTCAAGTCAACAAACTTAAAAGTAATGTTTTTTTATCTTCTCTTAATTATATACCTGACAGACAAAGCTTAATGATATCCTCAATATTTTTATTATTTTTATCTCTTTCATTATTGCCAAGCATTCTATGGAAAACATTTTTAAGGTAAAAGCAATGTTGTAACTTTCATTGCACTGGTGGAAATTTTTAATCAATTTATTATCTATTGTTAACTGATAAGATAAGGCACTCCCGTATAAGCGAGACGCGTGACACACAAGCATCTGTATACTAAATATCATAATAAATTATCTTTTATCGCAGCGTCTCGGAAATAAACCACAAATGTGTCAATTTCATTTTTGAAACTCATCTTAAGTAATTTTCCTTTTCCGCAAATTTGTTGGACGCATAAAAAAAATACTAAAGGCTTATCCTTGTCACATACCAAGTAAAGCTGTATAAAATAAGAACACCATTTATTATGTTTCCACAAGGCAGCAAACTAGATGACAACTTTTAAAGAGTTTATTATTTTTTAGTAAAACTATAATAACAAAATAGTTTAATTTATAGTGGAACATCAGGAACATTATATGGAAGAACATTCGAGAAAGCCGACGGGACCCGCCTGCAGCCGCTAGTAATATTCCATTGGGTTTTTGGATCCGCATGTGTGTGTAAGTCGGTGAATGCACACCCGGTAAGTATGCGTGTGTGTTTTCTGTTTCGACGCCTTTGCCAATGCCAGTCACTTGTGACGCAACTAACGGACGTGTCCATAAATATTCCACAGAAAAGTTTGTATAGGCGGCAATCTTGTCTATTGAACATTAAAGAAATTTAGAAAATATACAAGTTTCTAGTTTCTAGGTACTAGGTTAATTTTATTCTGTAATTCTTATTAAAGAATAACATTGCGTAAAATTTTCAAATAGTCAACTTTGTATACAACAAAGATTTGAGAATAGAATAGAATAGAATAGAATAGTCTTTATTGGTGTTACTGCTCTAAGAAATCTCTAAAAAACAACGATTTTATATCAAATCTACAATATAAATCTATGTTCAAGCACGTTAAAGTTAAGCCTTATTTAGTATGCGTAGCAATAGCAGGCGGGGCAGGTTGACGCAGTCATTTTTTCGTGTCGCATGTATCCCTATGCGTCTAGCGAACGTGACTGTGGGCACGCACCGCGTGTCTATTTTCGAAGAGACGTCATAAGGTACCAAAATTATACTTAACTAAAAGAAAAAAAATCATATTCATAATGGATACTTTTGTATTTAGCTGATTTCTTTAGTAATTTTAAAGCTGATGTAAATATGACATAAACAGTTGTACAATTTCCTTATTAGCTATTATCATCAGTAGGAAGACAGTCGCATGCGTTGCATCTTAGAGAATTATATTTAATTACAATTCTCCCTTGTATTCTCTTCCTGATAATACAAAAAGTGCAGGAAATACTACAGTACTAGTCTTTCGTTTGCATATATTTTAGGTATGCGTACGACTTAACCATCATCTTATAAAGTATAATGTAGAGATTTTTAATATAAGATTTATCACAAAAGATGAATATTTTAAGAATTTGAATATTGTTGAAATATAATAAAACGGGTTTACAAGTATTAAATATAACAAATAATAGTAACAGGAAAGACCAGACTTCTCGGTCTTCAGAAAAACAACTCCCGACTATGACGTGTTCGTATATTATGACGTAGAGTCCCGCCCACTTAACAAATGTAGTATAATATTATGCATTTGAAAATGGCTGTTGTAAAATTACATGCCAAATAATGATTAATAGGAAAATTTTATCTATAAATATAACATCAATTGATAATTTATATTTAGTTGTTATCATATTTATTATTTAGGTACTCATGACTCCAGAATACAAGCTTTTTTCTTTGAATTATTTACGGTTTTTTTTTTAGTTTTTTTAGTGTGTTTTTTACACTAAAAAATACTGATATATAATATATTTCTTTTCAATTCTTATATGATTTTCATTCTTGTGTATAAACACACACACACACACACACACAAATAATCACTCTTAAAGTATAATTTTACGCATATTTCAAACAATCTACGTAACTATAATTAACGTAGATATGTATGTCAATTACATACTAACAGCAATCGCAATTGTTTTGGGTTCAATCTCTGCTAAGGGAAACGATGGTATACAAATTATATTTCTCCGCTCTTGTAGCGCCGTTACTTAACACGAAACGTCTTGAAAATGATGAAGAAAGTGAAGAACAGAACGTTTCAACACTGGGTTCTCTCTGTTTACGTTGCTTTGCGAGAAAAAAAACAGCTTTTTTAAACTATAGGTAATTTGCATAATATAATTATATGCGTTGCAACATAATGGAACTGTGCAACGCAAATAAGCAATTAATTATACAATATTTTAAACTACATATTTACTACCTTATGTATATTTCTAATATAGAATAATCATTTTTATTACAATTAATATGTACAATTTCGATTCAAATTTTATTTTCTATTTGAATTATTAAGTTATAGGTACACATGTACCCACGTACAAACAACAATATTTTCCTTAAAATAAATACTAATAATAGTATTGGAATATGAAAAATAACTAGGGTACTGCTTATTACATAAATATTAATTAAAATTAAAAATGTATCTATTTTAGGGGGTATACTTACGACGTGACTTACTGCACGCGACGGTTGTTAGTTCAATTAATGAACGAAAGTATTTACTAACTTTTCCCTGTTTCAGGATGTATCTATTTCTCTCCTAAAATTAGCTTTTCTTTATAACGTACGAACTGTACAAGATATTATGAAAAAAATATATTTATGTTAGGTAAAATTCAACATAGACAAGGAACTAGCAAGTTTAAACTACCTACACATAACAATCTACTATAATTACAGTGATAATAACTTATTAGAATTTTTATAGTTTTTGATATCCAATTTCAAATGTAACTTATCAAAGCAATTCAGGTACAGGCTTCGACGTATACGTGAGTGAGTGCACACACACTGAAAACGCTTCACCCACACTGAAAGCAGTTACGACGCGTGGGGGATGGGGGAGGGGAGCGAGCGGGGCAAGGGAAGCGGCAGCCGACGCCGTACGCCACCAACCTTCTATAAATGTCTGCGCTGCCATCTGCAAGTTTCAATAGATAACTTGAACTCTGAAGAATAAAGTGCCGCGCTGCCAACATACTTACTGAACTTACTGAATGTTGTGCACCCTTCAAGGATAGAGGCGCGAAATATATTTTGAATGAAAACAATTGGACTTTATAATCTGTTTATTTTATAGTTATATATAACGTAAGTAACGTCAAAGTAAAAACGCTTGTCGTTATCTTTTGTTACAACAAAATATATTCCAATTTCCGATCAGTGATGTGTCTGTTTTACGTGAAATAAGCATAAGAGACAAGTGTTAAAAAAAACTTTTGTATAGCGTCTCGGGACGTTTATTGACGTTTTAATAACAATTGAAGTGAAATTATCAAGATGAGTTTCAACAAGAATAACCCCAATGCAGTGGGGAAGATAATGGGATACCTGAAACAGCTTTCCACTGAAATGGTAAGTCGTAATAAAAACCATACTATTATTTATACTTTTATAAAGATTATGTAAAAGTTATTTTTTCATTAATATGGATTTTTATGGAAAATTTTAAATAAATTTTCATAAAATGTACTGGCATAAAGTATATATTTGACAGAAAGCTCTGGAAAATTATGTGCGCTGTTCCGTAGCGCACACTGATTTCGTGTCATCTTAACTGGCGGCGGTCGGTCCCTGCCGTTGCCCGGCAACGAATGTTACCAAAAGATCACTCTCAACTCTCAATTAATACAATATTACTAAAGTTATTTAAAAAATATTCCTAATTAACTTTTTATACAAATATTATGAATATCTAATTATTTTAATTTTAAAAGGCAAAGTCATAGTAACCTTGTAAGTCAGTTTATTGAAAGTAGTTTATAATATTTTATTTCATGGTAATATATGCATCAAATGCAAATAGTACAAAAAATGTTAATCAAGGTCGCAAACCTTATAAATGAAATGTCACCTAGTAAGCGATTATTCAGACTTTATTATGTTCAGAAGAACTAAGTATATTAGAATACTAAATAAATTGCACAGTAAATTCAAATAGTCCTTTTAGTTACATAATATGAATAAATGTTAAAATTGCTTATATAAAATAATTTTATTAAATAAGCAATAATTAAATTGCAACGAGCGCTCTCTATCGGGAATAAAAAAACTACAACCGAAGCAAGTTATTACAGACAAACCTTAGCTTGTACATTTCAGTTTTATATCAGACTACACTAGATGGCTCTGAACTTAAATAGTAGCATAAAATAACTTAAAAATTTACACTCCGCGATAGGCCTTATCGATGTTATTAATCGATAAATGTTTTAAATAGTACATTTACAAGTTTGTTTATATTTAAAGACGGGTATTTCATATTAATATTAAAATAATATCAAGCACAATTTGCAAGAAAAATATAATATTTTCCAAATCTAATTTTTAAATTATTATTGATATTGGTGGATGTTATTAAACATTTTTCTACTTTTCCTGCCCAATGCCATGGTCATGCATAACTAGCAATATATTGCTAACTATTTGTACTATGATTTATTTATTAAAAGGATGAATTTTAGCCTCGACCTTGATATTTTATTCATCACTAGACAGCCTCATGTCAAGAATAACATGTGATACCTACTCGTACTTTTACTGACCCTATGTGTAAGGTTCACCAACATTGCTCTCAATCCCGATAAATATAATTAAATACCATCATCATCGGAAAATTAAACCAAGGAAAATTTATTAAATATAAAACTATATTATAAGTATTATTTTATTTACAACAATATGGAGGATGAATTAGTGAATCATAAACTAAATAAATAGTATTTGAACATTTTTAGATAACAATATTTTGTAGTAATTTGACCTAATGCGATACGACATTTTTATAAATTTTAATGTCATATCTTAAAGAAGTAGAGAAGAAGAATTGCATTACTTGAAAAAATAATTATTCAATGTAAATTGTTTATGTAAATTCAATGTTTATTGGAATGTTTTCATTAAAACAAGTATGTAGGTCTAGCAAAATAGGGCTAGTCGAAATACAAAAAAAATATATATTTCTTAAACGAAAATGTTATTTCTTATTATTGTAACAATAAAACATTTGAAGAAATTGTTTACGCTAAAGTGAAGACAAGCACCATTATAAGTCAACGTCTTGACATGTACCTGATAATATCAAAGGGATCTATAATGAATTTATTATTTGAACCTCAGTGTGTGGCTAGCCAGTGCTTGCACGGTATACGTAAAGACATGTAGTAATTGTTATATTTCATTAACGTCTAAAAAGGTGATGGGGTCAGGGTGGTCTCTAAATGTACCAGTGGGTTATCTAAAACATGCTTAAGGCATATGCACACTTAAAGTGGTCATAAGCAAATGTTTTCTCTGTCTGACCCGAGACTCCACGAGGTCACAACTCTTATCGTTATTGCTGTCTTACGCACATAAGATAGTGAACATAATAAATGGGAGTTGTTTGCGGATGCCTCCTACATTATTGATTGTTAAGTTACACATTTGATATTGTCCAAAGTATTGTTGAGTTCTTGGAAGGTACGGATGTACCGTAAAGCTTTTAAATAAGTAAAGTAATGTGTGTAAAATAATAAAAGTAATTATAACTCTATGTTTCCTTTCGCAGGGTGGGACCGACCAGGGCCGCCGTGGCCAACAGGACGAGGAACGCTTATACCGTTCTCGTGGACCAAAATATGCTAGAGTTCCCTCGCGGGCAACGTTGTCAGCATCAACAACTTGTACGTCTCTAGCAACATCCTGCGGGTCTCAAGGGACTCTTGTACCAAACTACGCAGCAATACCTGAAGTCGCTTCTACAGAAAGCAGTAGTGAAGACGAGCAGGATTCCTTTGAAAAGACCCGTCGTCATTTTCAACAATTACGTCAAATTAGTCTGGGAAACGAATTCAAATACAAAATGGAAATGGAGATAAAAAGTGCTAAGGAAGAAAATTTGCGCAATTCTGTACCATTCGTGAAACAATTAAGCAAAGATAGTATCAAAGTCAAAACTGATTATGCAATTAATGGAGATGCTCAACCTTATGGACCAACGACACAAAGGCTATTTTTATGGACACAGGTCAGTGACAGATTTTTTTTTCTTTTAAATGGGGAATTTTATTTGATATAATTGGTAAATGAGTTTTTTTTCCATACATAATAAAAATTCAAAGCGTCCATCATCACAACAATACGCTTGTATATTTAATTTCATTATATTTCTTTCTAAATATTTCTCAGCATTTCAAATTAAAATATATATAATTAAATTAAATATGAAGCGTCCATTGTTATAATTTAGTTATAATATATAATTTATTTTAGAATATATAATTTTCATACGTAAAATAAATTATACAATCTTTGTAAAGTCAAATGAGAAAAAAAACTGTATTTTCTTATATTCACTTATTAAGACTTGCAAATGCAACATTGAATAAGTAAATGTTCCATGTAATTGCTTTGTTTGTTCAAGGGCTAGGTTTTAGGGTTAGGTTAGTCAAACTACAAACAAAATAATTCTGTTTGCATTTGGTATACTTCTTTCATAAAAGTTCGATTCGAGCTGGCTTAACTTCAGAACTTTCCGGGTTAGAGTCATGTTACTTCATATATTTCTGACGTAAATAATTAAAACGTCAAATATGAAAGGACCTCAGGTATTTGTAGGTTTGTAATTATAAGTAGTATATTTGTAAAATTAATATTTAAATACTTTTATTTTTTGCAGATCTACGCAGCATTCGCTGTATCAATGGGTTCTCTCATGGTAGGATTTTCGACTGGTTATACATCACCAGCTTTACCCAGCATGAATCAAACGTTGAGCATCACACACGAAGAGGTAAGAAAATCATTTAAAACCTACTAAATTTAATGACAGTTGGACCTTATGGGTTTTACTATTATTGTTATTACAATACTTTTCCCTCAGATATGAAGACGTATCTTTGTATAGTTCTCTTATTATCTCGTCTTTAATGCGGATGTCTAAACGCAAACAAAAATGTGTTATAATTTCAAATCAAAACTAAATTATTTGTTTTTATTATTACAGAATAGCTGGATTGGTGGTCTCATGCCTTTAGCTGCTCTTGTAGGTGGTATTATCGGAGGTCCCCTAATAGAATATTTTGGACGAAAAGCAACAATTATGGGCACATCGATACCATTCTTCATCGGATGGATGCTTATTGGGAATGCAGTTAATGTTATTATGATATTTATTGGAAGAGCTTTATGTGGAATGTGCGTGGGCGTAGTGAGTCTTGCTTTCCCTGTTTACGTCGGTGAGACTATACAACCAGAAGTGCGTGGAGCACTAGGATTATTACCAACAGCATTTGGTAACACAGGAATACTTCTAGCATATTTAGCGGGAACTTATCTTAACTGGTCAAATCTTGCCTTCGTCGGTGCAGCACTTCCGGTACCTTTCTTTTTATTGATGCTTATCTCTCCCGAGACGCCTAGATGGTACATTACTAAAGGCCGTCATCAAGATGCCCAAAAAGCTTTACAATGGTTACGAGGAAGAAATGTGAATATTGAAAAAGAAATGGGTGAACTCACTCAATCGCAAGCCGAATCAGACCTTGCGGATGGTGGTAATGCGTTTAGACAATTATTTTCTAGAAAATGCCTCCCAGCTGTTTTGATATCTTTAGGCCTGATGTTATTCCAACAACTGAGTGGTATCAATGCTGTGATATTTTACGCCGCGAAAATATTTAAGATGGCTGGAAGTTCTGTTGATGAAAATTTATGCAGCGTCATCATCGGAATTGTTAACTTTGTATCAACCTTCATCGCTACTTCTATAATAGATCGGCTAGGAAGGAAAATGTTACTTTACATTTCATTAGTTTCTATGATCATAACCCTGGTAGCTCTCGGTGCATACTTTTACATCAGAGAAGTCGTGAAATCCGATGTCAGTAGTTACGGATGGTTGCCATTAGCGTGTCTAATTATCTACGTCTTAGGATTCTCTATTGGATTTGGACCAATTCCATGGTTGATGTTGGGTGAAATTCTACCATCGAGGATACGTGGCACAGCAGCATCTTTAGCGACCGGTTTCAACTGGGCGTGTACATTTATCGTCACAAAATCATTTGACAACGTAATAGCCTTAATCAGTATGTACGGCACCTTGTGGCTTTATTCAGTAATATGCGTAATTGGTATATTATTTGTTATATTTTTTGTACCTGAAACTCGTGGCATAAGTTTGGAAGAAATCGAAAGAAAATTGACCGGTGGTTCACGACGAGTGCAGACAATTAGTAGAAATAATAAGCCAGTACAGAACGGCTGCTAAAACCAACGTGCAGGTGTCTCACATATTCCAGCAAGAGCACCAAAGAGTAAATGTTTGCTTGGTGTATATTACATGAACACAATATAGGATAGTGATTAGTGTGGCGAGCAAAGAACTTAATGTGCACTTTGAAGACTGATTTGGATTGTATTGTTAGTATGTGAAATTTGTAAATATAGGAAATTAAAATTGTATAAGACATTGAATAGTTCCTTTAATTCTACATTATAAGTGAGCAAAATGGTGTTGATATAAATTTATTTAACCGGCCCAGTACTTTTTGGTACATGTAGGATAAAAATATTGAGAATTTTTCTCATTACCTATTAATAAATGTAGATAATTATTTATAAATATGATAACCTATTTTTGAAATATGTGATCTGTACTAATAAATTATAATAAATCATGACAAAATATATTTAAAATATTACAATGGATTTATTATTGTGATTTAGAAATGTAAGAATTAAATTTTAGTAAGCCTTAGAATAAGAATAGAAAATTTACATGTGATTCCGTATATTACGGAACGTACGTATATTTATGATATGTTTATTTTTAATAAAAATATACAACTAACAAATAAATTTTGTGCTTTAATTTCTTTTTGTGAATTCTATTTAGAATTTATTTTTTTTATATTTATTTAGCTTTTCGCTGTAATAAGCCCCGCATAAAGCAGAGGATAGGCAGAGGGAACAGAGGGAACCTGTGAACCTAGTGTTAAGACACTCCGTTTCCATTAAGACTCTTCCGCTCCATATAGATCAGTCCGCTCCATATAGATAGATCAGTTGTGATGTTGTTACTTTTCTGAATTTAGTTTATTTTAAATAAAAAATTGTTTTATTATTGATTGACATAATTACTTATACCTATAACAACCCTTTTTGGTGTATTGGACAACTAGAATTTTTTTTATGCAGCCGGCCCTCAGACAGGAGTGGTCCTGGATGTAACCCCACAGACCGCAATGTGCGTTCGAAATGTCGATGTTCAAACGTGTCCTGCAGTTCACACTATGACGCGCAGTTAACTGCGTTCTTCATCGACTAAAAAATAATACTTCAGCTTCACGCTGTATCCCGCACAGCAGGGTAGGCAGAGGAGCGCAGGAGAGGAGGCAGAGGAAACCAACATACAACAGGTGTTGAGACACCCCGTTCTCATTTACCGAATTCGGAAGTCAACGCCGCCCTTTGCCTCTACTACAGAGTGAAGAAACGGAAATATAAGTTTTAAATAAATATTTCATTTCCTCGAGTGGGGATCGAACCCATAACCAGTCGGTTTACAGTCACACTTTGTGCTCCTGCGCCACGACTGGCCTCAAGAATAATAATATTTACACTTTGTTATTTTACTTTATTTGTAATAATATAATATACATACAAATAAGAAGAATAACATTTATTAGAATATTTAATATTAAAAATTACGTACAGTTAAAAATATAAAATTCTAGGTAATTAAGTTTTTTAAATTATTCTATGTAGAGTTCTGACAAAAAATACTGTCTTGTAATAATTTGTGGAATCATTTTAACTATAGATTAGTTAAAATTATTGCACAAATTATTACAAGCCAGTATTTTTTTCAGAAAGATAATGAGTGACGAAATAAAATATTTAAGCCTTATCTTATACACAGCGCACGCGTCACTATATAAAAAAATAATTCGACTGTATAAAAAGTAAACATAAAACAATATTTTATTGGAAATAACAGTCGGAATCCATTTAAATTTTAATTGGTTGAAGTAGAGGTCCCACAGTTATTAAGCTTGAAATTCTATTTAGTTTTTATGCAGCCAGGTTTTTTGTTTTTAGGTATTTTTTTTATTTCACACTTTTTGGTTACGATATATTATGATCGGCCGTCATTCTTAGGCAATAACCCTAAGATCGAAAAAATGGCAATATTATTATTTCAGTACAAGAGTTAATATCGTTGGGATTTGAACCCGCTTTCACGATCCACTAACAGAAGGCTTCCACTGCTACTTTACCGCGTAATGTCGGTAGACTCTTAAGAATATGAAGTGTTGACAAAATTTCGTGACAACTTTTAATTAAAATTTAGACGCAGTAAAATCTACCTATACGTATGTTCATTAAGATTGGGTTAATGCGTAATTCACAAATGATTTCCATGATTTATTTTTTGCCTTATATACAGTCATATACTTGTAGTTAATATTGGGCATGAATTAAGAAAAAGAACTAAATTTTATTGGTAAGCATATTCTTTGCTAATTATAAAATGTTTCATTATTATAACTATAGTATTAATTTGTAGGTTTGCGATTAACGAAATCCTTAAAAAGCGCACTTACAGATTCGGGTAAAAGTAAAGAACAAAATATAACATTCCAATTGAGAATAGAGTGAGGGTCGTATTGGTTTTTACATATTTCCCAAATATTATTTCTTTATTAACAAAGCTAATTATGAATATATAATAAATACGTAACCTTTGTATATAAATAAATTTTGCCTATTCAACGATCTTGACCCACAACTGATAGAGTTGATCTTTATTTCCATATTCTATCATTAATATTATAAAAGAACTAGCGGACCCGGACGCGGCTACGCCTGCTTGAAATATAAGAATATAATTTGTATAGAAATATAATTTCAATCTAGATGAAATGCTAAAAGTAACTATTATATTTATTTTCATAAGGATGAATATCAAAATGACGCGGTAACGAACGCGGTCGCGTAGCGACGACGGTTGTTATTAACATGGCAGAATAAATTGCATGTCAAATTAGAAAGTATTTTAATTTATTAGTACATATGTGTAATGTAATATTATATAGCCTATAGCACTTCTGAAGAATGCAGATTTCATACAAAACAAAAACATAGTAAATCGGACCAGTAGATCCAGAGATCTTAGCGTTCAAACAAACAAACAAACAAACAAACTCTTCCGCTTTATTATATTAGTATAGATATTATCTAAAAATTAGCCGGTCACATATGAAAGACCAATTAAAAAAAAATCTGTTCTTATAGCCTGGGTGTGTACTTCCAAGTAAGAAAATAAAAATATTATAATGAGTATTAAATATTTAATCAGATTTAGGTACTATCGCTTTCGCACTTTTCGTAGTTTTGTTTTGTAATAAAGCACCCTGCTTGCTGCTGCAAAGAGACGCCGCTTTTACAAAGTGAACGTTATCAGTGATGAAATAAAAAAGTAAACTAGGATATTTTATAGGACGGTCAACGAGTCGTGGTCTCACTAAAGTTAGCTATAAAAAACTGCGTAGATTTGATTTCACAATTTTCTTAACGGCAACGACTCGTTGAACGTACTGTACGGTGAATGCGGATCAAATTTATTACTATGTTATAAATCAATAAACATGAAAATTAACATTTTACATACGCCATTTAATATTGTATTAAAAGATAAGTATAGCATAAAATATTTAAAAAGGTGTTATTAGATGTTATTTTAATATGTAAATTTTATTTTTTTTTAGTTAACATTTTACTATAAGTACTCTCCTAAGTACTAAGAGGAGATGTTGATTTTGTCTTTAAAAATACTAAGAAACCTACACAGAAGTAAGAATTTTATCAGCCCCCAATAAAAGCGCAGCCCTTATAAGTATATGTTTAAAATTATTATTGTTGTGCATTATCAACAATTACAATTTAAATATTCGAATACATTTTTTCACTTGGCACTTGTTTTTTTTCTACTTGTTAAACAAACGATGTTTATCCATAATTTTTGTTTACTGGGAGCCATAACGTTCTATAAACAACATACACATGCTATTGCAGAATTTCTAGGTAGCAAGCACATTGCGATAAACATGACTAATAATAAAACTATGTTATATAAAATCAAGACTGTTGTTATAACAACATAATATTTATATTACAATCTGATTATTTTTTTACCTCGACATGTTAAGTTTTAAAATATTTTTGTGCGTAATATATCTAAAAGCTTTTACGAAGCTCGATTTTAATTACGTATTTTCGTACTTTCTTCTATTATATTTTTTTGATCATCATTTATCCTTATAAAATATTGTAAATATATTATAAAGCATATTATGACCTAATTTTGAACTGGCCTCAGGTGTACAATAAAATGGAAATTATATTATTTAGAATATAAATAATTATTTACATATTTATTAGTTCTTTTAGGTGGAAGCCTTTGAATAACGCAACCTCGAAAGTCAATCAGTTTTGTCAATCAATTAGTTCTCATATAAATCGTTGAGACCGCGCCGAGAGATGGTCATTTCTTCAGTGGTACATGTACGCAATACATTGTTTCAGTGTTCACAAATATTTAAATCAATTTTATTTTAAATATATTAAGGAATAAGCAATTAATTGATCAAAATGAAGATATTAATGAGAGCAGATACACATTACAGTATAGTAGTGAGTGGTAGTGATTATGAAAAACCAAAATATACATTTTCGCAGGTATGTACCTAAATAGTCCTTGGCAAACTCTAGATAAAATAGTAGTTTACCATCGTGCTTCTTCCAAGCCTTGTAATAGTTTTATATTGAAACACGCTTTAGTGGAAGATTAATGTTATATGTCCAATTTCTGTTTTTTATGAGTGGAAGTTAATATTATATTATAAGTCTCCAATAGATCAAATATTACTCACACAGCCCAATTTGAAAAAGAGAGATTATTTTTGGGACAACCCCTTACAGAACTACACTAAGGTTCCGATCTTCTGCCATGCTTCTAAGGTTGTTTCGGTCAATAAATATTATTGTATTTAAAAATAATTTATTTTTAAAAGATAAGCAAAAAAATATTCTAAAATAAATTATAATATGCACTTTAGAATGCGTACAGATAATAGATAATTAATGCAAATTTATTAAGTAATGAAAATTAAAAATAAAACTAGATGTACCTAATAATATGAAAAAAAAAACAAATTAAGAAGAAATAAATAATAATAATACTAGGGCTGTTTTAGTTTTTATCATTAAGAGAATAATATATTTATTAGAAAATTAACTAGACGTAATTGTTGGATACATAATGTATTTTAAACATTCTAAATTATATTAAATTAACATTATTGGTGAGATATTTTAATATTAATACCTTATACAAATATTTTCATTCATGCATATATTTTTCATTTGCTATGGCTAGTTACTTTATCAATTTGAAAAATTGCTATGGAACTCAACAAATGCGTAGTTTGTTACGGTTCTCCAATATCGCAATATTATTTTTTAATATATGGTAAATACATAGAAGTCGCACATATACGTTGTAGGTAATATAATCGATTACGTGAAGTGATTTAACGGTACTCACGTAATTGGAGACAATCATTGTTGATGATTGCTTAAATTGGTTGTAGGCGGTTCGTACACACCTCCCTACAAAATATTATTAAACATAGTAATATAGTTCATATAAACAACTGACCGAACATTTAAAAGAGCAACTCTCATAATGGCACTTCACGGGAGAAGAACACCTAATAAAGGAGTTTATTATTTTTCAATGTTATAATTACTTGATTTTAGGTCTTAGCAGCAGTAGCAGTATCAATGGGATCAATGATAGTTGGATTCTCATCGGCTTACACATCACCAGCACTTGTTACTATGCAAAATAGTACAAGGATATCTGTTTCCGAAGAAGAGGTTTGAACAGATTACATTTTAATTAATTAAAACATAATGAAATTTAATAAGCAAAAATATGTCCTTATAGAAATATATTGGAGTATTTGAAATTTCGATAATAAATATTATTTTAATTATATTACTTAAATAATTGAATATTTTGTTAACAGGCAAGCTGGGTCGGCGGTTTAATGCCACTGGCTGCGCTAGCTGGAGGAGTGCTTGGCGGGCCCTTAGTGGATTACATCGGCCGACGTCGAACAATCCTCGTCACAGCAGTGCCTTTCTTTATTGGATGGATATTAATAGCTACAGCTAAAATTGTTCACTTAGTATTAGCGGGGCGAGCTATATGCGGTTTATGCGTTGGTATTGGCTCCTTAGCTTTTCCTGTTTATCTTGGTGAAACGATTCAACCGGAAGTTCGTGGTACTTTAGGATTGTTCCCTACAGCTATTGGAAATATTGGTATTCTTATATGCTACGTCGCTGGGAAATATCTTGACTGGTCCCAATTAGCTTATCTTGGAGCTGCTCTACCTATACCTTTTTTATTGTTGATGTTTATGATTCCGGAAACTCCCCGCTGGTATATATCTCGCGGTCGAAACGAAGACGCGCGTAAAGCTTTACAATGGCTTCGGGGCGCTAACGCAAAAATTGATAATGAAATGCGTGATATAGCCCTGATTGACGCAGAGATCGAAAATGAATCTTCAATTAAAGAACTGTTTAGTATGAAATACATGAAGGCAATCTTAATATCCTTAGGACTTATGCTTTTTCAACAATTGTCGGGTATAAATGCAGTTATATTTTACACAGTTAAAATTTTTAAAATGTCCGGCAGTTCAGTTGATGAAAATTTGTCGACAATAATAGTCGGTGTTGTTAATTTTATTTCAACATTTTTTGCAACGGCACTTATAGATAGAACGGGACGCAAAATTTTACTCTATATTTCGTCAGTTACTATGACTATCACATTAGTCGTTTTAGGTACATTTTTTTATATTCGTGATGATATGCACATGGATGTTTCTAAATTAGGTTGGCTACCCCTTACTAGTCTTATGATATATTTACTCGGATTCTCTTTAGCCTTCGGTCCAATACCTTGGCTGATGATGGGAGAAATATTACCGGCCAAGATACGTGGTGGAGCGGCATCAATCTGTACAGCTTTTAACTGGCTATGCACATTTATTGTAACCAAAACTTTTCATAACATTTTAGTAGCTATAGGACCAGCAGGTACATTTTGGTTATTTGGTTGCATTTGTTTTATAGGTTTATTCTTTGTAGTTGTTTGTGTACCCGAGACTAGAGGTAAAAGTCTAGAACAGATTGAAAATAAATTAACTGGTAGAAAAGCTAGAACTCGTAGAATGAGTTCAATTGCTAATATAAAACCACTTCCAAGTGGGTGTTAAGAGTATATTACAAAAAAATTCAAATGAAAGTATTGGAATCATTTTATTTATTTTTACTATTTATTACAATCAATACATCAATAATTTTGTAAAGCATATTGTTGTAAAGTGTTATTAGGTATTTACAAATCATAAGGAATAGTCAGTAGAAAATAATTCAACAATTAATAATTTAAATATAATAGAAACCCACTTAACTAGAATAATTATTGTGCTTAATCATTCCTATGGATCATATATCCATTCATTGAAAGTTATTGAATGTGAAAAAAATAGGTTGGAAAAATCACTGGGCTTAGATGATGACCACCATACTTATGTATACCACATGTACATGTCTGATTGGTCTAGATCAATCTAGTTCCGATTTATCACATCAGTATTTATCAAGGCCTAGTAAATATCAACTGTACTTATATAAGTATTTATATATTAGTTTTAGTTTTAAGTTAACTTTATATCTCATAATCATAATGAATTAAGACCAACAATTCATCTCATCACACACAATAAAACTTATATAAATAGTTTTGACAAATTATTATAAACTATTAATTATAAATAATCTGTACAATTTTTTTTTTCAAGTATTAAATTAACACTAAGCATGGAAAAATATTTTAGAAAATGTATAAAATTTTAAATAGCAGGACTGGACTGGTCTGTGACCATTAATGATGATAAGAAAATATGACTTAGTGGTCCAAGTGCTCAAACGGTCTCTTAGAGGGATGCGTTTGGGTTCCGCTCTTTACATTGAAATGTTTATAGCTTTTCTAAAATATTTTTAGTCTATATATTATATTCTTACCATAAAACAGACAAGAAATTGTTTTGTTTGTTGACTAATTTATTTGCTGTATTATTTAAAAATCTATTATACCTGTTGTTATATATGTTTATAGGGTAAATATTAAATTGCATAAATTAGATTCTATTACATATAGTAGTTGTGTTGATATTTTGAGCTGGGTTAGCCATATTAATTCCCTTTCTTGTTTCTTTATAACATCTTATTTAGCATATTAGAAATATGATGGTTGTAACAAATTAGGCTTAGGAAAATAGATTGATCTATTAGTGTAAAACACATTTTCTATGTATTTTTTGGATAAAAGAATAAAGGAATTGACAGAAATTATATTATTATTCTTGAAGTCTCCAATTAGTTACAAAAGCGCAAGGAACAAAAAGGGCAAAGTACATCATTTTAAATACTTAGCGAAATTATGTTGTTAATCATTTTTGGTTTATTAGTCTTCAATTTTATTGAAATGCAGGAATTACATTATATGGTAAGAAATTAAATTTTCTTTAAGAGCAATGGTATAAATATTGTTTATCTGGATAAACAATATTACAATTGCTGACTCGTTACTAAGTTTTTATATAAAAAGTTTTAAATTCTAAATATGAAAATTTAAAAAATGAATATCAAGACTTACCCATTACTTGAACGCGGCAAATTGCACAAGTATCACACTCCACATCCCAACTCCACATAGCCACCGCATTCCACTTTTTAAGGGTAAACATCTTATCTGGTTTTTGACTATCATTATCTCCACGATCTAAAGACTCGCAGTCCTCTCCAGACATTGTATATATAAAAATTTAAAATTGTTATTTTTTCAAAGCCTAACAAAGTAATTCAATTTGACGTTTACATTTGACATCTGTTTATTCGGAATGTTATGACATTTGTAATACAGATTATACAGATTCATAAAGTAAGTTATCGTTTACCGCAGATATTAACATAGCGTAAAATGAGATAGACACGAATCCTTTTTTCAAGTTGCATTTTATCAATGAAGAACTATCAGAACTTTAAAATGGAAGTAATTTCTATTTAGACTGAATGTAGGGTCAATAGAGACGTCGTAGAAAAATGTAGGTGTTGCTACTGTTTTAATATGATATATTGTAGATTATGTTAGTGAATATTACGATTTGTGAAATAAAACTAAATTTTAATCAAAGTCAACCCTTATAGTGTGTATTACTTTTTGGGATTTAACTCCAAATCTGTAGTTTTAAGATTTTTCCTCAACAAGTATTACCTTGCTGCCAAATTTTATTTCATAGTAACCAAATTTTATATCTTCATAGTTTCTAAATATGCTTTTTTTGCGATAAAAACGGCCATATCTTTTTTCTAAGTAAATATAGAAATATGTATTTTATCAGGAAATCATGGGGCCATAGATCGGAGTATATAGTTTGAATTTCAACTCGATATCTTCAAGCGTTCCTGAGATAAAGGGTCGTGGCAGACAGATGGACGGACGGATAGACAGACGGATAACGGAGTGATCTTATAAGAATTCCTCTTTTCTTTAAAAAGTAGGGAACCCTTAAAATAAAATCTGTTACATGAGAAATGAATATTGGATTTAGCTTATAATAAAATAATAACCAATTATTTATTTAATAATTTAATATAAAAAAACAATCGAATACTTATGTTAAATGTAGAATTTTATAAAAATAATTCTATAGTCAATAGGTAGATTAGTATGAAAGTAATATGACTACAACAATATTAATTTATATTCCATTATAATAGCTTTTCATAATAATATAAATCATGAAACGGTGGGTTTACATAATAAGTTTATGAAAAAGGGCATTCTGCTTGTGACTGTCCACTTACTTGAGCTATTTGAAATAAATAAAGAAATTACCTATATTTACTTATTTTATATGCTTATATAAGTATAATGTATAATGTCCATTGTCCAGTAAAATTAGGTATCAAGTATATTTAAAATATTTGTTTTATTCTTAGATACTTATCGTCATATTTAATATTCCATTTGAAATAATATATTTGATTTTTTTTTTTAAATAAACGTAACTTTCAGTACATTACACACGAATTACGCAAATATATTTATTATTAACGTCTAATTTATAGCCTAATCTTAACTAGGCAGTACCTACTATTTATATTTACTATATTAGAATGTAGAAAATATTATAAGATAAAAAATAAATTCGTCAAACACAATTCATTCACCCAATTTTTTTTAAAGAATGTATAATATAAACGTGCAAATCAGAAGAAAACTACTAAGAATGATCTGGCTACAACCGCTGTAACATCCAAACTCCTCTATTTGTATTTGGTATCTTAAGCTATATGGGAATCGGCATGTACTCTCTGAAACAAAAAAACAATATTATCTAAACGTATCAGGCTTAGCTATTCATCGATAAGTATAAAAAAATAAAAAAAATGAAATCAGTTTCACGCTGTATCCTGCCAGCAGCATGGTAGGCAGGGAACATCGTGTTAAGACACTCCGTTCCCCACTTGCGTGTTGAGTGGCGGAACTCAATGTCGGGCTTTTGCCAGAGTGTTGAGGGATAACACCCACAACTGTCGCATTACAGCCACCTTGTACCACTGCAGCACGACGGCCTCTTATAAAAATATTTTTTTATTTATTTAATTTTAAATATGAATTACCTGTGCAAAATGTTGATAACGCTGTAGAAGTATTTGGAATATTTGATTGTACAGACAAATGGAAGAACGGACAAGAATTAATACTCCAGTAATCATTGCATGCACCTTGCATGTTGATTTCTATATTTCCAGTAGTGGCTATAGTCTGACATGTAACATCATTTTGATCCTGGCCTAACGCTGAAGAGTTTTGCCTAATAGAAAAATATTTTAAATTAAAATTTAAAAAAATAATTAAAATGAAATAAATTATATTAATAACGGGTAACCAAATCTTACACTCTCTACACTTTTTTCACGCGAAATATTACAATTTCAGATAAGATAGAGCAGAGCATTCAATAATTAATAATGCTGTTAGATATATTTCAAAATGTCATATTTCATTTTGGTTCGTGTGTTTCTTAATTAAGTTATGGTTTTTGTGAAAAAAACATAAATGGGACTGTCAGTAGAATTGACCTCCTCCTCATCAATGTAAATTAGATGTTATGGTATTTGAAGAGTCCTTCCAAATGTCATTTCCTGTGTTTAAACAATACTGCTCTCCTCCATGTCGATGTTAGTGGTCGATGATTGTGGTGCAGTTAAATTTGCTTTGTAAAATCATGACATCTTTAGTTTAGGTATAATTTATAAGGATATGTCCTATATCACAATTAATTTTACCTTGGTTGAACTAAAACTCGAGAGTGACATATTACTAGGCTTCCAATACCAGCATTGGATCTAGTCACACGAATTCTTCTGTTGCTGTTGTCACCATAGAAGTAATTAGGACTTATTGAATAAAAGTTTATATATCCTGGATCCACGTAGTCATCGAATTGCCTAGATCCAGATGAACCGTCAGGATACAACGATCCACAATTTGGATTTATAATTCTTCGCCCAACTGAAATTTTTCAACGTTCATTTTTATATAAGTATTTCTGGCTAAACTATACAAAATATTATAAGTTAAAAAGTAACGTTCTAATCATCAAATTTACTAAAAATAAATATTTATATAAGAAATACCTCGTTCAATGCTACTTAAAACAGGACTCATCGTGAACTCTACATTTGTGCCGTCTGAGCTTAATGAAATTGTTTTAATATCGTTGTGCATATCTCTCACCAGATTCCATACATTGTCGAATTGGTTAGTGGACGTGGCAAACAATATTCGTAAATCTGTATAAAAGAATCGTTAAAAAATATTAATAAATATTTTTCTGTAATCATCATATTAATTTATACTAATTCTTCATTTTAGCTCACCTGGCACAGTTTCATTTAAAATTCTTGCCTGTTCCCAGACGAACTGACTGTTTTGCACGGCGGTACTCAATAAAAAGAGTAAGACCGTAGAATTACCGCCGACGTAATTGGATGTCTTTTCATTTTCAAGTTCACTGTGCATCATAACTCTAATGTTTGTCAAAGCTGATTCCAGATTGACACCAGCCAACACTAAAACAAGCGTATTTTGTTAATTTATCACTATTATTATTACGTCTCTCATAATAGGCAATGAAAATTACTTACTTGATTGGTGTGTGGACATCGTATATGCAATGTGAAAGTCTGCTAACGAAAACGTTTTATTTAATATTATATTCCCATCGAATGCACTTAATAAGGTGACACTTGATCCAAATTTGCCGACTTCCAGATTATCCAGAAGATATGAAATAGCTGGATAGACAGCTTGGTACTGCCACGCTGCATCCACCACCAAGTACAAGTTTGTTTTAGGGCGAAAATCATTTGAAGTGGTTTCAGTTGTAACGCAGTTTAAATCATTCATACTGCTACCTTTAAATAAAATAAAAAAAAAATAAATATATCATGTACCTATAAATAATATCAGTCTCCAAGTCATTCGTTATTTACTTTTTATTATTTAGTATATTATTTATTATTCAGAATATTTATACTTACTGACATAAGTTTGAAAGTTAGTTACGGCACTGTTTACAGGTTGTTGAAGTCCACCTATTATTGTACCTCTTAAAGGCATATTGGTGTCCAAAGCAGCCGCAAAAGCGTATGTTTCCGCGGTGAGTTCAGTATTTAATATGAGCTCTTGACTTAAATTTCTACGATTACATGCTCTGCGTGTTGGATCATTTACACCGTTCTAAAAAAATTACAGTTTATTAATATCAATAAAAAAATATTATATTTTAAATAACTAGTTATTTATTCTAAGCTTACCCTCGGGCTGTAATACATGTCTAAAATTTGTGACAATTTAAGTGAACTTGAGCCTGCTACAGAAGATCTCAAAAGGCTGCCTAAAATAAAACCATCGATATCACCACGGATTTCTGGATCTGTCATTTCTACATTAATTCTACTGTGTAACATATAGAATCTAGGCGCCTGTGTCGAATTCCAGTTACCCGCTGTACCAATTGAAATCGTGGGATTCCCTCGTTCTGTATTTTGAATGAGTACAGCTTCAGCTAAATCACCTAAAACAAACTGCATTATAAAGTTACGTCCTTCTTATTAGTTTTTATAATATTAATATTCCTTTACAATTTTTTTATCATTTAGTAGTTTAACAAAATGGTCGATTGAACTACAAAAACTTCGCACCTGACAATGTCGTAGGATATAAGGATGATACAAATTGTTGTATGTTCGGATCGTTAATAATTGAGCCTTTGGCTAACTCAAGAATAGGTATATTTTGGAATTGCGCCCCGCCTGCTATTCCAGCAAGTAAATGTCCAGCAGATACGGCACCCCATCTTGTAAAGACGACTCCATCTAAAATTGGACACTGGCTCTCTCCTAGTACCTGGCGTTCAGATTTCAAACCATTTAAGTTCGTATATTCAACATCGTCTTTTGGATTAAATTGTCTCATTTGTCCTATTTTATTGTATGAATTCCTGTAAATAAAAATAAATTATCACTTAAGGTATGTAAATAATACATAATATTTTAAAGATAATTATCAAAGTTATTATACTTACAAGGAATTTACATCAAAAATTTCAACGTCATCGTCTTTTCTAATTTTTTTAGCAACATCACGAATAGTTCTTAATACACGGTATTGGGCAAGGGAATTACAACTATTTTCATCACCACGAACCCTTGCATCCACAGTTGTTGAGAGCATATGGTGAAGAGCACACTGTAATTAGAAAGTAATTAAAATATTTAAACAATCTGTTTTTTTTTATTTATTTATATTTCGGCATTTAAAGAAGTATTACCTTGAAATTAGAATTAACTGTATTATTAGCTAAAACTTGTAGATTTCCAGGAATAATCTTTGTTAAAAGTAGCTTATTACGATGAAAAGAGTGAAACGTTGGTGCGTAAGGTAAGACGGTTGACGACGCTCCCATGTTACCTTCAGGTTGATGAAATTCTATGCCGTCTTGTCTATAACTAAAATATTTGTAAATAAAACATATTAATAATATAAAATGTATGTTTAATTGTTAATTATTTAAGTAACGCAATATTTACTTACGTTTGCAGTAACAGAACTACTAGTTGCCTCAAATCCATATTTACATTTGCGTTGTCTTCTATTTTACGGATGATATCAATTAAAATTGCCATGGTTGTAGGAGGTAAATTATTTCTATTTATTAATACAGGATTAGTATAACATTCTCTAAGTTCTGGGGCTACACTTGGTTGTGCAGTTAACTGAGTGTGTGCAGGGCGTGTTGCCGCCAGCATCGTAACAACAAATCCAAATATTAATCTGTAATTAGATAATATTATTTTATAATCGACATTGTAGAAAGTTTGCTTTTAGTCTTATTGATGCATTAAATAATTATTAATTATGTTAAATTATATAATAATCTAGCTATATGGCCAAATGTGGGTATGGTTCTTCAAATAATTTATTATTGACAACAAAATCTAAATGATGACAACAGCGCTAAAGCATTTGAATGACTGTATACCGATATCCGTATCTGTACCGTATCAATATATAACATTTTATCAGTAAAGTATATATATAAAAGATTTAAAATATATTTAACAAAGTGCAGAATTTAAAATGTGTTAAATATTGCACCTATAAAAACATAGGCTTCTACGTAAATACCAGTTGATACAAAGCGAATATATTTAAATTTAAAAAAAAAAATTATATATTTAAAACTCCTGCTCCTCTGGGCTTTTAAAAAAACAACATGTTTCATAAATCTACAAAAACGAGAAACCTAACTAAACTATTTTCTCAACTGACAATTACAATAACAATTTGAGCGTAGCAGGTACCAATCCGAAAAAATAAAACTATTTTAAACTGTTTCCGTTCCTTTCATGAACAACGGCATTTCCACATTAATAAATTTTCATAGGTCTTTTTGATAAAAACTTAGGAAGAGAATAGCTTAAAACTACTTTTTACACCAGTAAAAATCTTTACTTTAAGTCTCTAACTCTTATAAGATTAGAATGTTTAAAATGTTTATTTAAATAATAAAACTCCATTGTAGCGCGTTTAGGAAACATGTGATTGTAAACCTAACGACTGTAGGCTCGATCTCCATTGGAGATAGTGTTTATAATCAAAAAAAAATACCTTCGTTCTCGTTTATTTGTTCGTTCGATCTTTGTTGAGTTTCGCTACTCAACAAGTTACGTCTTTAAATTCTAAAGTTACATCTAAGTATAAAGCTGCAATAGTCTCTCTATATTGTACTTACGTAGTACCTACTCTGTTAATTGATGGAAATGCGTGATCGTCAATAATAAGTAAAAATAATAGAACTTAAAGTAAGTAATTTTAGACCATAACAGGATTTTTTGAATTATCTGAAATCTTAAATAGTTTCTTCACTTAAGTAAGTACCAAGAGAATAGAAAATATAATAATATTTAGAAAAACGTCGTAACCTTATTTCAATATCCACATTGTGGATATTAGATTATGAATAATAAGTAATTATAAGTATTCTTATATAAGTAGTAATATCTTTATTTAAGTACATAATAAGTATAGGTAAGTACTTACAGCGTCATAATTGCTTTATTATTTATTTATACAATATAATTTAAATAAAATCTAAATATAGTACTTTTCACTACACTTTGCAATCATATAGATATATACATGTTCGTCACTAAAATTTACCGTATTTTTATATAGAATAAAAGAACAATGTGTGAATTGATATTATTCGGGCACACCTAGCGCATACCGAGTAAAGACTTGTAAAATAAAGGGCAGTATTACTCGATAAGATAATGAAAGCAGGTCTAGATAAATTCGTAGCTCATGATAGCCGTACTGTACGCGCTTATCTATCTATATCTATTTTTGCTGGCGATTACAAAGATAACATTGATTATGGTGAAACCTGTTATTTTTTTATTATGCTGATTTTTATTTAGGCTTGACTCTTGACCTATTTTTTTTATTTGCTTCTTATAATGGGACGAAAGTATAATAATGTTTATTGCAAGGTTTATGATTATTTATGTGAAGGCGAGTCGTGCTCGTGACACATGGTGCAGGAGCAAAGGGAAGGCAGGGAGGCAGCACAAGGTTCCCTCTGCGTACCAAGGCATGTGCGGAATATAACATGAAGATGAAAAACATCTATTCTTCATCAATTACTATTGTGAGGCTAAGTTAACATAAATTAAATGTTGAGTTTGATAGTTGCAAGGTACAGAAAAGTATAAGTGACAAAATATTAGTAACTAATAAGAAATTAAATAAAATAGAATTCATAATTTTACAGAGGTCTCAAAGACAAAAAATATCGACGAGGATGGGATTCGAACCCACGCGTGCAGAGCACATTGGATTAGCAGTCCAACGCCTTAACCACTCGGCCACCTCGTCTCATGGTAATCATGACATATTTTATTATAACTAGATTTGATAACTTCTAAACTTGTTATAAATTTCTTATTATTATATATTTAAAATATATCCATATATTTACATTATTAAAATTAATTATTAATGACGAAAATGTCTATTGGTATGTTTAAAATGTCATTATAGATTCAATGTAAGTTATCGTTTTTTTATTGTAATGAAAAATAATTTAAATATTTATTAAATGACCAATTATCGGTTAAGGCACATAAACTGCGTAAATACTTTTACATATTACAGAAAATTATTAATATTGAAATACACACCAGTGCCATCTATAAACATTTGATGAACTCAGTTAAATATCACTTTATTTTCGTCTAATAAGATTTTTTATTAATTAATATAAATTATGTCTTATCAATTAATTGATACTTTACTACTTATTAAGTAAATTATAAAAATAAAAACAGTTGTTTATTTTATGAATTTATGATAGTAATTTATAGCACAGCGCCATCTATTTATTAGCAGTTAAAGTATCATGTTACTTCCTAAACTTAGTTCCAATGCGTTTCCTAGATGTCGCTTTAAAACTATAATAAATTTAAAAGATAATTAATTACTGTCATTCTATATCTTAATAAATATAGATTATTAACAGTTGTATTCTGATATATGTTTTAAAATAAATTATGATTTATGCTAGAAATTATTCAGTCTAGCCAAAAAGTTGAGCCCCAGATTGGCTCGGCTTTGTCGGCTTGGCTTCCTAAAGCAAAAGAAACGTCTTTGGATTTTCTTTTTTATTCACTTATGCACTTACACAAGTGACGACTTGGTTTATTTTTTTATAACATGAAATATTATTATGCAGGGACTAACACCACGGTAAAACTTATACAAATTCAACTTATAATATGTACTGTATACATTATTAATTATTATTATGTAATTTTAATTTGAGTTATATAAATATGTATGGTAAGTCATATTTAATATTTTTTTATGCTTTGATAGTATAAAAACGAATAAATTTTTTAAATCAAAAAATCAGCTTCACACTGTATCCCACACACAACAAGGTAAGCAGATGGAAACCTAGTGTTAAGACGCTGCGTTCCCCACTTTCCGCCGAATTCTAGATAAGAGGCACTGCGTGTTGAGTGGCGGAACTCAACGCCGTCCTGTACCTCGACACCAGAGCGAAGACATGGAAATATATATTTGGTTCCCTCGATTGGAAAACGCACCTACCACCAGTCGATTTACAGTCACGATTGGCCTCTATTAGTAAGTACTATTAAGGTACAATTATTGTTAGTAACATAAAGAAATAATAAAAATAATAATATATAATATAAAGAAAAGTTTTTCATTATTTACTTTGAATGAAACACAACGTTTTACAAAATAAAAGCGTACTCGAACATTGCTTAGAACTAAAACAAGAAAAAGAAAAAAATAAGTAGAAAGAAAGATGAACAAAGAGTATTCTTCTTTGAATTAAAAATAGCGCGTTAATTAAAAGCTCAAGGAATCCACTAAAGGTATAAAGTAGAAGTCCGTTTGATTATATTATTTACGTAGTATCAGCGGCAGGCTGACTCGTAGCTCACAGTCTAGACGAGAGACGAGAGACGAGAGACTTCTCTCATTGAGATTGCAGCACATTACATTGATTTGTGCGACCGACCGTCTCGCGTTGCTGAGAACATGCTCGTATGTATATGGAAACAAAGGATTTATAACCACATACATTTTCTTAACAAAGCAAGGAGCTTTTTAAAATAAATGTAGACTAAAAATAAAACTGTATGCTTACTTTATTTTCTCATATGATACATTTGTTTAAAAGCGTACCTAAAGTAACTTTAAGATGTTTCAATGTTTGTTTGTGAATTACTATTTTAAACAAGGAGCTTTACTTTGAACTCCCACCATTTATAACTATATTTTAGTTCTTTCTGCCTAATGCCGCACACAGCAGGGTACGCAGAGCGAACCTAATGGTAAGACTTCCCGCCCAATTTCAGAGATATTGAGTGTTGAGTGGCGGAACTCAACAAAAAGCTTTGTCTTTTTTACCAGGAACTACTTTGTCAATTGACAGACAATTGATATACAAATGCATATTATTTATACATAACATAAAAGATATAAGAAAAATCGGTCCATAAGTGATGGAATATACGAAACCGACAGAGCGACTACAGTCTACTAACGTTCATATTAAAGTGCGGCCATATAATGTATTGTTTTTAAACGGTTTTATTTAGCTCATTATTTGTTTTTTCAGTTTCACGCATTTAGCTAGGTAGGTAGAAGGTGCCTTAAGAGACTGCATCCCCCCCCCCCCCCTTCACCTTATTTTGGAGGCATTGCGTGTTAATTGGCGGAACAACGCCGCGTTTTACCTCGTCACCAAAACGAAAAAAATAAAATATTAAATATTTGATTTCCTCGAATGGGAGTCGTATCCACAACCTGTCGCATTTACAGTCACACGCTTGTGCCCCTGCTCCAAAACCTCCAGGTATTTCTATTAAAATTTAATAACCATGAAGAAAAAATATATATTTGTGTTAAAGTGAAGCTACAAAAGTGCGTGAACTCAAATTGCAAATGCTGGGATTGGCGGACAAGACATCGGCAGGTCTTCAGACTCGGTAAATTTTACAGGATTAAGAGAGCCTCTCATGTTACATTCGATTTACGGTTTCCTTCAGAGTTATTTGTCGTTTTTCAGTGCATGTTTTGGCGGAGAAGATTTCATTGGTTTCTTTGTATTAAACCTAATTTAACTAATTATATGAATATACTCGTATGTTTTTCTTAATATAAGGGATACAGCGTAAAGCTGAAAATAAATTACATTTCTAATATACAATGTAATATATGTATTGTATTTTGTTAAGCTTTCTACGTAGACATAAACTATAAGAACGTTCTTAACAAAAAAGCAGCCATTTCATAATATCCTTTAGAATATCGATGAGGAAGTCTGCCTTCGAGATTATCCTCTCACGAGATTGAGTCCTTGCGCCCTCCAGACGCGGTACGTAATCGCCTACAACTCGTAGACCACCAGACCGATGATAAATCCCTCTCAACAATTTTATTCCATATATATATACTTATACTCTATCCTATTTTGCTTAATAAGATTTTATTTATTATAAGACGCCAGACGTGGCGTATGGGTAGAAGCGTGTGACTGTAAGGGTGACAGGTTGTGAGTTCGATTCACACTCAAGGAAATTAAATATTTCATATTTTTATTTCTTCGGTCTGGTGCCGAGGCAAGTTCACTCAAAACGAAAGTTTATACGTATTACATTGAAAAAATCATTACAAACTTATATTTGTAATTAATTTCATACAAGTAAACGTTAAGTTAGTGAACTCTTATTAGTTTTACTTGCCGTTGACTTACAATCCTGAAATATGTTTATAATATTTTGTTTGAATATAATTATATACTATGTACAATGTCATATATTTAAAAAATACTATTTTGAAAATATATTTAAAAAGTATCAATTTAAAATTACAAAAAAAAAGTAAAAATAACAAAATTACTTTTAACTACAGGTAGTAGGTACATATGTAGAGGCAAGAAGAGTATTGTATCATTCTCGTAAATCGATTTCCTAATACTTGATATTCCGTGTGCGACGTCGCGTCTCCGATAGCCACTGACAATCGAACCTGTAATAAATTCACATTGACATTTACAGTTCAATCTCTTCGATATGGCAGCAAGAAAACCACACAAGTATTACCCATCTCTTATATGATATCTATCCTCATAAAAACCCCCCTTAATGTTTAATGTTTGTTAATGTTTCTGTTTAGTCCTCTATATATTTTTTAAGTAGATATATTAAATATAACAATATTAAACTATAAATTAGAGGCCGTCGTGGCGCAGTGGTTCAAGCGTGTGACTGCAAACGCGACGGTTGTTGGTTTGATCCCATTCGGGAGATTGAAATTTATTAATTAAATCACCTTCAGGCAGTGGGCAGAGGGAATCTAGTGTTAAAACACTCCGTTCCCCATTATTATTAATATTTATGTTATTTATTAATATTTTCTTTTATTCGCTCTGGGAATTTATTATTACTTCATTATTTTGTCAGTTAAAATTCTTTTGGAAGTGAAGTGGCTGCTATCTTACTTAGAATTTATATTGATATAATATAATATATTATACGTATTTTTAATGTACAGTAAGGTTTAATACATAATGTCCATTTATAACTTATAGATACATAGTCTCGAAGTCGCACGAGTACCTACTATATTGAACTGCATTATTTCAGCTCAGTGGTTCGAGACTAAAACTAAAAGAATAAAGTAATATCTAAAGAAAATATTTTCTGCATATTCCAATAAAGAAAAAAATATTTATGAAATTAAAATGTTTATTACATAGATTGTTAATTATATAAAATCTAATCGTAACGGGTCTACGTTTCATTTAGTTTCAAATAGTTACTTGTGATGTAGAGTATTAATAGACTGATATATTATACAAATACCAGTACCAGTATACCAGTAATTTTTGCATTTTATTTGTTAATAACATAAATACATTCAAATATACCGGTACAACTAAAAAGATATTGATTGCAGTTCAATTTCCATGATACTTTCACCCGTGTTCAGCGCACGGTGCAACGACGCGACGACGGCGATATTGACGACATGGGTTTCCCGTATATATTTACTGTATCCACTACGAAAATTAATTGGAGTGCGGACCGAATTCAATTACGGATCGCGGCGGGCAACTGTGTTTATTTCTGCATGAACTATAACGAAATACAAATCTATTTCGACAATTACTCGCTTTGTATATGACTTTCCTCCCTTCTTATTTGAACTTCTGCTTGAGATAAAAGTGAAGAATCTCCTTTGAAAAGTCCGTCTAAGTTGAAGTGGCAGCGAATAAATTCTAAGTTGTTCCTGTAGTTTCATCACCACTTACTTTCGAGTGTAACCATTGATTTCTAGGCTACTAAAATATTGTCTTTAAACTATTCGTTCGCCATATTCTTTTCGTGAATATGCATTTTAAAAAATTTAAGCATAAAAACTGACAAATATTAGTATAAAAAAAAACATAGATATATCTATATATCTTTCACAACTTTCTAAATATATCTATTTATAATATAAAAAATAATTAAAAACAATTAAAAAATACATTCAATAAACTTATATTAAAATACTAAAACAAGCGTAAAACAAGATAAAACTAGACAAAAATAATACGAATGCCGCTGCAGGGAAAATTAAAATGAGAGATCGTCGAGCGTCGTAGCGGTTGTATTAAGCGGAAAATGAAATGCTGAAAGATAGTTAGGCGGGGAGGCTCCCCTGTACGGTCTGTTAGGCGGCGACACTACACACTTCCATGCTATGTCGGCGTGTTCACCTTGTAATATCATATAAAGCTGTTTGAAATATTAATAAAATGAAGTTAAATATCATATATGTATATGTAATAATTAAATTATATAGATTTATGCTTTCATTAGTGAAGTTATTAAAGCAGTGAAATATTGCACTTTTTTTTAAATTTTCGTCAACTAAAATAAACACACACAAAGAGGCCAGATTTTTGGATAAAATAAACAATATTTAACATAGAAATAAGTTCCCAACGTTTTTTATCTTTGCCAGTCACAGTCAGTGGGTAACGTAATCATATTTATTTTTATCACTGGGATTTGGTCTCCTGCATGTTTTAGATGTACCTAACATTTTCATTTCCTACCTCGCTCGTGGCGTTGAGGAGGATATGACATTTTAGACGCGTAAATAAACGCCTGAGGGTAGGCGCAGGCAGTGTAAAAATATACTGACTTTTTGTTTGCTTCGTTTAATATACATGATGATATAAGGTACCTATAATATAATAAAAATTGAAATTCTCTTATTAAAATTATAATGAGGCCTTCGTGGCCCAGTGGTACCAGCGTGTGACTGTAAACGCCAACATTGTGGGTTCAATTCCCGCTCGGCGGATTTAGTTATTGTCTATAATATAAAAAAGTGGAATAGTTACTTTGTTTGTTTAAGCGCTAAGATCTCTGGAACTACTGGTCGGATTATTTTTTTCTTGTTTTGTACGAATGCTACATTCCTCGGGAATGCTATAGGCTATATAACATTACGGCTTAACTGTCAGTTAGCCTTAAATAACAAAATAACAATAATCAGGTACGGCATCATATTTATTTAGCTGCGTACGCTGTATATCTATCTGCCTTTTATAAATAAGTCATAAGGCATTTTGTGCTAAAAAAAAATAATTAAAAATTACAAATTGATATTTCACCATATTTTATTTGACAAAGATATTGAAACTTACGAGCGAAAGTTATTCTATCATCAAGGAAATTTTACGAAGCGAATTTTATGAAAACGATTTTTATAAGCTTTGGCGTTTATGGCATGTAATTTGGACGTATAGTTTTAGAGAAAATGTAAAATAATATAAATAATTCAATCAATTTGTTGGCAAATGCAGCATAATAAAATAATTATATAGTGTTATATAGTATAGTGGTATACGGGCGAAGTCGCGAGTGGGACACTAGTTTATTAATATTTTCATTTCCTCGCTCTGCATAACAAGGCAAAGCGTGACGTTTAGTTCCACTACTTAACACGCAATGCCTTGAAAGTGGGTATTGAAGTGTTTTAACACTAGGTTCCCTCATTGTACCCTGCTATAAGCGGGATACAGAGAGAAGCTGAAAAAATAGAATATAACACTTGCATTCACTAGTCGAGTATAAATAACGACAATAATTAATGGATATTTTAGAAAGTGTGTTTATGATTAAAAGGAAAATAATATACGATACTTGCGTGACTCACGCACTAGTTGTATGCAGGCCTTTCTTGTATTTGATTTTTTTTTAATTAATATAATTTATTGGGCTAAAGAACACATTATAACCTACGTACTGCGTAATAATAATTTTGTTTGACAATATAATAAAGACCTAAAATGTCCGTAGTTATTTATTAGGTGTCTAAATTTTATATAATAAGATGAATTTCGAGTCTAGTATTTTTTATACGGTTATTCTTACAGAAAAATGTAAGAGTAATTGTTTTAGCTAGTCCAACTATAAAAAAATGTGGTAACAGTAATTCATCTCAAACCGGGCGTCAGTTATTTGCGAAAAACTGGTTTTGGGGCCCTTAAAGCTCCTGTAACTTTTAAGTGAGAATGATAACAAGGTACACGACTATTGAAACTACACTGTAGAACAATATCGAAAGTTACAAAAGTATCATTAAAAATGTTTATATGAAATCCATACCTATATTACAAATTCGAAAGTAACTCTGTCTGTCTGTCTTTTACGCAATCAGGGATAAACCGCTAATTTAATTGTGATAAAATACTCATATAGAGATACTTGAGGCTCTCGGGATGAACATAGGATACTTTTTTTTCTTATATTTGTAATATTTTCGATATATACTAATATATTAAAATACTTATTAATTTGACATGCAATTTATTCGGCCTTGTTAATAACAACCGACCGTGCTTGCAAAGTTTGCAAAGTTTGTTGTTAGAAAACGTCACTCAAAATGAGCTTGCTTAACGCATCTCTCTATTGAAAACTGAAAATAATTTCATAAATATATTTAATAAATATTTAAAAGAAGAAAATAAAAGAAAGTATATTTATTAATGACATGATAATGACAAGTATATTTCCAAAATACATAGCAAACAATTAAAATTTCAAAGGCAACAGCGGTAGTTCACTTCAGTTTTAAATACCTCTATGTATAGCAGAGTAAAGTCTAACGCAACATACATCTTAAAAATATTATATGGAATACATATTATATCAATATTCAGGCAGCAGCGATTAAAAACGAGAACTTTATAAGAGGCAACGAGCACTCGGCTCCATATATAACTTTAGCAAAAGCTTTTACTTTCAGCATCACATTACCCATACATTAGATATATCATACAATTCATATTCAATGTATATGTCGTGAATGCTTCTCATATATCATGATTTTTTTTGTAATTAATTTGGGTGATATTTCATATATAACACGTTTATCAGTCCGCCTCGAGATGATACCATGAGATGAGAGTAATGCTCCAGACTAGAAAGGTCAGATGCAAAGGTAAGCGACCTGGCGATAGCCCGGCGCGAGCTCGTGACACCGTCTGATATGAACCGGTGTAACCCCTTTGTTCAATTACAAACGTCAGCTGCATTTCATATGAAATAACGTAACATTTGGAGAATTGCAAGGAACATTGTTTTGAAGATAGCTTCACAAAGGCTTGTACTCTTGTATGTACATCTGTTCTGGTGCACTTTTTGTCTAAAAGATGAAGAATGTAAGTTACGAAAGATATATAAAAATGCCTATTTAATTTCTGTATATTAACCTACTACGTCTCTTCAATATCATCCAAGCTTTCTAGCTAATTCTGAACTTACTCAGAGTAAGTAAATTAATTGTCCCATTTTAAAATATTTCAAACATTAATTCTATTTTCCAATAATTTGAGTTTAATATAACCTTATGTAATATACGTATAATAATTTGAGATAGTAAGGATAATAATAATAAAATAACTACGTTAATTATTATATTTCGATATATTACCGCTATAAGTTATTCTGCTCCCCACTTTCCACCGAAATCTGAAGGTATTGTGGGTTGAGTTGCTAAACACAACGCCGCGCTTTGCCTCGACACCCGAGCCAAGAAATGCGCCACAATTGAATTTTGAAAATTAATTATTGAAAATGTATTTTTTGTCATAACACGCGTGTTGTTTACAAAAAATAGAAGCAACATTTTTCAGCGTTTTTGTGTGACAACGTCCTCTCAGTGAAGAAGTGCGCCTGCTTCACGCCTTTGATACTTCATGAAAAATTCAGGTCTTTCAGTGATACCTAAAGCACGCCTTTGTACGGAAAATCCACGATTTATTGCACTTCGACCAGGTACTGGAAGTATAGGTTTTAACGCTATAAATCGCGTTAAAGTAAAAACTCACCGCCGTATTATGTTTTATTCATGATATTCGTTAAAGCTTGGGCGAGTATTTGCTTCAAGATAAGAAATTATATTTCAAACTGAAATATAACAAAATCGAATCTTAAAATCTTTCACAGTATAAAGTTCATGTTAAATTATTAAAGAGTAAGAGCACCTACTTAGACGGAATAATGTTATATATATATACAATAATTAAAATTAATTATTTTTTTGGAATCTTAAGATTTAGGGCATCTAACTGTTAATTATTATTAAAAATAAACTAAGCGTTTACAAATCTATACTTAATATAATAAAGCGGGAGAGTTTGTTTGTTTGTTTGTTTGTTTGAACGCTAAGATCTCTGGATCTACTGGTCCGATTTTCATTGTTTTTGTTTTGTATGAAAGATGCATTCTTCAGAAGTGCTATAGGCTATATAACATTACATTACACATATAAACTAATATATTTTAAAGTATTTTCTAATTTGACATGCAATTTATTCTGCCATGTCAATAACAACAGTCGCGTCGCTACGCAACGTTTACGTTACGTTTACTGTGTAACATTCTAATAAATAATTAAGGAGATGTCACTGATTCGAAATGACCTAGCCTTCGGGCGGCTTAGTATGAGTATGACCGACGCGAAAATATTCTTATAGTTCAAGCAGGCATAGCCGCGTCCGGGTCCACTAGTTATTAATAAAACTTATTAGGACATCAGACAGTTACACCTATATTAGGTATATATTTATAACATCTATGTAATCATAGATGTTATTATATTTATTAAAACAAATTATTTACAAAAACATCACTTTAAATCAAATAACAACAATAAATAGAAAACTTCGCAGTTTATAAATCAATTTGATATAGACAGATTATATTGCAATCTCAGAACCTTTCATAGATAGCGCTGAGTTATGGCCTTCATATCCTCGACGAGGTCGGTAAATTGACGCGAAACGCTAGTGATCCCTCGCACTGAATAAGGCAATACATATTTCATGAACTTTTACATAAACACCTATTTTATGTTTACTACTTATCATAAATTTTGTAGATGAATCTTGGTGCTTTTTTTTTATCGTATGCTTGACACGCGCTTCATATTTTTAACAAGAAAACTATATGTTACATATATGTAGGTATTTCAAAGATATTTATACTTTAAAGTATGTAAAATATTTTGCTTTATATTGTTTTTTAAGTTCTTTGAGAATAACTGTGTAAAGATATAGAATTATGTCATAACTAAAATATTAATTTAAAATACTACACTATTAATTTTACCGAAAGTAATATTGTTGTAATAATTAATTTTGTTGCAATTTTCAGAAAATATGTATACATTTTTCCCATTCTATTAAAAATGTAATATTATATTTGTTCAATAATTCATATTATTTAGTTAATTGGAAAAAAATAAACGTTTATTCAATTATGTATGTGAAATTATTGAGAAACAGGAAAATTCTGTTTTCCGTTTCATTAGCAACAACGTAAATAAAGCTTGATGTAAATTATGTCATTAAGTCTCGAGGATCGCAGACGAACTGAGCGAGGTCAAATTGAAATTAAATCGCATTACCTATATATACCAGATGCGGTTTATAATCGCTACTAACTACTAAGATATGTTTATATGAAAATAGCATACTATGTTATAAATACTAAAATATTATAAAGTAAGTAAAACCCTTCATAATAAGACTATAAGAAGTTATCTTCACGCATCTTGTATTTTGTAGGGTAGACTGATGTATATTTATACATCCCTCCCTTGTCCCTACTAGTTTTGTAACATAATTACATGCTTAGTTAAAATATCAAAACTGTAATTTATAAAAATATCTTTTTTACTTCTAGTTACCACTGTACCTAATCTTATTTTGAGTTAAACATTTTAGTACGCAGCATCCAGAAAACGATAATGTAGAAAACATGACCTATTAATATATATATATATATATATATATATATATATTGTCTTAGTCTAAAACTTATACTTTTATAATAAAAAAAGGTTTTAAAACAATCAATTAGCTACGTTATATGGAACTTCGTATAGCGATGAATAAAGGAGTGTTTGACCTGAGTTGCATGTACCTGGAAAGACAAATGTGACTATGTAAGTTTCATTCCATTCAGCTCTAGCTCTAATTATTTTTAGTTTCCAAACATTTAGTTTTTAGAATTAAATACAAAATATTTTTTTTATTTAAAACAAGAAGCTACATACTTGATTAATTGAACGTCAAATAAATTTTACATTGTTACTAAGTAAGATAATTACTAGGGATTTTTTTTACCGCCAGAATATATATCGATGTATTTATATTTTTAATATAAATACATCGATAAGTCGAACATATTATATTCAAGGCATTAGTAGACAAGACAGGTAGATATCGAGTTAATAATTAAATAGAATTGGGCAACCCCCACAACGAGGAATTAATACTCGTATAGCGTGTGAGCGTGCACCTGTTAGAGTTTATTATAAACAAAAATCATTGGTTTTTACTTTTTTTCTTTTATCTATTCTATAATAATTTATTTGGTTAGAATTCCAGATTCCTACAATATGTACATCTATATGGCCAAATTCTGATATAGTTGAGACGTGTTTTATGGGGTATGACTGCGATTGTATGAACATAAATTAATAATCATCTTTATAGAACTACTTAACGAAATGCAAAATAAATATAAAAATACTTATTTGTACTTCAAATATTAATTTAATACAGTCGTTACTGAATCATCATAGTGAAAATTACAATTCTAAAACATTGTAAAGAGATCACAGCTGCAGCCTGCAATATTGTAGCAGGATGTAAGGTTTCAGTGTAACAGAATTGAGTTCAATTTTTCATTTGGCTACTACAAATAGAAGCGTCCCATCGCGTTGCAGACCACCTCACTGACGAGCTCCACTCTTTTTCAATTTTTATTAGTGCTCCAATTGAAACAAAAGCTTTCATGAAGATAATGTTATCCGAATACCATGGATAGAAAAGAATTAAATAAATATTTGTTTATTTGAATATAAATTTAATCATTTTTATGAAATTTTATAACTTAATTTTATAATTTTAACTCTAGTAACTCTTAAGTAGCAAGTTAAAGTCCACACTGGGCTACAATTGCTTCCTATCTTATTTTTTTTAGCTTCTCGCACATATCAGGATAGGCAACCTGGTAACCTAGAGTTAAGACACTCCGTTCTCTATTAACACACTTCCGTTCCCCACTTTTCGCCAAATTCTTACTAGAGCAAGTAAAAGAAAACATTAAATATTTCATTACCCCAACTAGGAATCGAACCCATAACCGTTACTTTTACAGTCGCACGCTCCTGCTCTTGCGCTACAACGGCCTTATTTAATAGATAAAACATGAAATGTACTGTAAAAATGTTATATTTTTGGTTTTTATTCTCCCAGTAGTAATTGTGAGATAGGCCGTGTGATCAATTTGGGCGAGTAGTGATAGATCACGTTTTAAATTGAATTTTCAACTCAACTTGCTTGTGTAATGGCCTACCATTCCTATACTGTAGTTGCAAATACTTATATATATTCTATTAATGATTAAATATATTCATTGATTAATCAAAATAACTTGTAGTACACGTTTTGCCATCTTAATTTTATAGTAACTAATAGATATATAGTGAAAAAGATTGACAAAGAATTCAATAATTACTTATGACCGAAAAAAAATACTTATTTGGAGCTTGGAGCGGTAAATTTACTACATTTCTATTCGTATGTTAATTTTTTATTCATTGCATATATGATCTACATATGAAATTTAACAGACAGACATAATATTTAGACAACGACGACGAAAGTTTATTTATTTATTCATGTTATAAGCAAGCTATATGATAACATTCAAATTTTATCAATATCTATGGAAATGTAAGGTGTAGTGAATAAATAAAGCCTAAAACTGAGGTACCGCTATTGTAAAAATCAGTCTGTGCCTCTATAGCCACCCTAGCGCAACAAGCGTCTGCCGCACTGCTACAAAATGCCCAAAAATAAGAAACATTTTTTCATTTTGCTTGATATTTATAGTAAATATAACAGTGTTATAAATAAGATCATATTCTATCATATTGAGATCGTGGTGGCGCAGTGGCACAAGGATGTGACTGTAACGCGACGGTTGTGGATTCGATCCCCTCTCGAGGAAGTGAAATATTTATTTACGTTTATATTTCCATTCCTTCGCTCTGGTGTCGAGGCAAAGCGCGGCGTTGGGTTCTGCCACTCAACACGGATTGCCTCCAGAATTCGGCAGAAAGTGAGGAACACCTTAGCACTAGTTTCCCTCTGTCTACATTGCTGCGGGATACAGCGTGAAGCTGATTTGATTTATATGATATATAGATGGGCATATCTTAATTGAACATAGGTCACACAATCTCTACTTCACTGAGCGTGTCAAACAGTTTTCTCTTACAAGGACAGGATTATAAGAAATATTTAAATATTTAATAATTATGCTTCTGAGTATTAACTATTACAGTAACAGTGAGACGTTTTCCAAGTACGCTACGATCCTGATAACCAGTAGGTACCTAATAAATAATGAATATTAAAATAAATATTAGATATTAACTAAGGCAAATATTATTTCTTCATAGTTGCAGTTTGAAGACAACGCAGTGGTACAACGCAATATTTTTTATCAAAACAAAACCCATAAAACATTATTTAATGTATTTATGTCCTTTGTTACAAATGTTTTACATAATTAGAATATTTAAAAATAATAACTAAGTCACAGTTGATAGAATACACATTGGGTTTATCGAATTCTAATTCTTATATAGAAACTGTTGTTATCAACTATAAACATATAAAGTTTATATCATTGGTAATCCAAAAAATATGGTAAGGTGCACAACATTTGGCACGAAGAGAGATCTTACAATGCAAATAAAGGAAAGAATCCGAAATGTGAAAATTTATATATAAATTACTTATATGAAATACCTAGGTACCTATATTTCATAAAAAACATTAAGTACTTGAAGTTAATTTCATACAAAGTGATTGTATATACCTACCCGCAAACTTCAATTTATATATATTGAAAGTGTAAAGCTCTTGAATAAAAGTAATATTGTATTACAAGGTGTCGACGAAATTAAAAAAAAGTAGATTATTAATAATTTATTTTACACTGATATAATGGTTCTCGTATAGTATGCTAGTGTTTTCGTCGAAAATGTATTTGTAGTAGCATCTGTTCCTGCAACCGACGACAAACTATAAACTGAGGCTCTACTGGTCTTAGGGGAGAATTATAGCATGTGCCAACTTTCTCACACAACTTCCAAAGTATATCTGGCGAACAATAGGTTTTATAATTGTTGTAGGTACATGTATTAGAATACGTATTGGTAAAATGAAAACACATGGCTTTGGTCGTCACGTACTTGAGCAGCAAAGATAGCAAGGAAATTTGGATTTTCCTATTTATTAGGACTCCCTATATCAAAGGGTACAAATCAAATACAGAACCCTTATAGGATCACTTTGTTCTTCGTCTGTCCGCTTGTTAAGACCATTTATCTTACCCATGCGCCATAAGCTCAAATGGCTGTATAAAATTTGACGAATTTAAAGAATAATTCATTATTTATGCTAATATACTACCTATACCTATGTAGATATAATACCTATTGCAATTAGTTAATTATATTTTTTTATAAAAGATAACAAATAATCAGAGGACTATTAGATAATGTATGTACACTATCTAATAGTCCTCTGATTAGGCCTAGTGGTCCATCTGTGATGGCAGCTATGTAGCTATATAGCTGCCATCTCAGATGGACCACTAGGCCTACCTTGCTATGTGCAAAATATAGCCCGGAATAAAAAAATAAAACAAGAGGAACGATTATTATCAATAAATATAAAAAGTATAAGAAAAAAAAAATTCGTGCAGCATGTGCTTTTAATAACGATACTACTTAATTGTTATCGTTTTAATTCTTTATCTTATATAAACATCCTAATTCATACAATGGAAAACATTACGCTACTCATCTGATTTAGGTATATCAAATTACTGTATATATAAGGATTCTTTTTTACTGGATTTAATTATTATTATTATTATTTATTAATTCAGTTTATTATTTATTAATCCAATTTTAATTTCGGCTAACGATTATTCGAATAAAAAATTCAAAGAGTCCATAGTTTGGTAAAACATTTAGCTTTGATGGAAAACACAAAAGGGCCAATGTAAATTTTACTCAATTTTACATCGATATGTTGTAACAACACCTACCTCTACATACAAATGTAAATATTTATGGTATGACTATTTTTTTGTAGTGAAAATATTCGTATATTTTTTACCTTTAAAGTGCACCCGTTTGTTCAAGTTGTGATAAAATACAGTACAATTTTACTAAATTGTCTATAATATATTAAAAGTCTACTATTTAAGTCATTTTGTAAATACGCACAATGTACACGAAGCTTTATTTTGATTACTTATTAAGTTACTATATATTTAGATACAGTTGTAAATCGTCATTCGTTTATATAGAAACCGTTTAATGCCAGTGTTGAATTAGTATTGCAAACGGACGGTCCTATGATGCGGATTTATTATAATATTTCGTCTTTAATTTGTGTACTAATATTATATTTTGACATAACAGTTGCAAAAATACAAAATGGTATTGTATTTTAAACTCATGTTTTACGTTAATTATGTTCTACGTAATTATTTATTTATATAGAAATTAAATTATTTTGATAATTTCAGATTTAGCATTCAATACTTTAAATGGCATTGACAATCCTATAACGTTTTTGGATAAAGATTTATACACGATCTCCAATAAGGTAAAATATATACCTATTATATAATACCATTAAAATTTCATAAATTGACATGGCACCAGTAATCGAGGCTTTAAGAAAATAATCACAAACAAGATAAATAAAAGCACATAAAATATGACTTTAAAACTTAACCTTTGATTCACTTACTCACGCTAATAATAATTCATTATGTACATTCCAAACTGTTTCTTTTAACCAGAAGACAGCTAATCTAAAAAGAATCTCGCCAAGGGCCCTGTACCAATTTCAAGATTGTAGGTCAACTAGAAGTACAATTTATAAAAAATTGACAAAAACGTAAAACATTTTTTTTTTACTTTGGTTGGGTGCCAATACTGGCCATCAAATATCATTATATATAACTATCACACTTAATTTCAGTACAATTCATACGGAGGTGAAAAATTAGTTGTCAAAGTATTTTATGAGAGTCTTTGTCCAGACTGCACGACATTCTACAAGTACCAATTTGCTCCAACTGTACTAAAGCTGAGTCAATATTTACATATTTTAACTTTTCCTTATGGAAATGCACAGGTATTACATTAATTGTACATTTTTTATATTCTTCGCAATAGAGTCTTAAAATTACATGCCAAATATTTATAAACATATCAAATGAATTTATTATTAATTATTAAATATTTATATTTATTTATTATAATATAATATTTATAATAAAAATATTACACTATTATTAATACCTTTTTACTTGTAATTATTATTTTTATGTTAATTAAATTCGTTTTATAGACCACTACGGACCATGGGCGGGTAACATTTAAATGTCAACACGGGCCTGCAGAGTGCTATGGAAACAAACTGCACGCTTGCGCTATTGATTACCTTCGTAACACTACTGCAGCTGTAATCTTCAATAGCTGTATGGTGGATCCAGATCATCGCGGTGGGTCTGACGACGCCGCAGCAGATAGGGTATTAAAAAATCTATTTCAGTATTTAATTTTTCAAGTTTTTTTTTTCAATATATTTTTTACATCACTAACATGAAAAATTGCTTATACCTAATTCGTTTTAAAATTTTAAAATTACATTTCAATTTCAGTGTGCGTTACAACTAAACTTGGATTCAAAACCTATAAAAAAATGTGCAAAAGGATCCCGTGGGTCAGAACTTCTCAAATATTATGGTGAAAAAAGTAAGAAAGCAAATTTTAAATACGTGCCGTATATTCTTGTTAACAACTCGGTAAAAGATGGAACCAATTTCATGAAGGATGTATGTGACGAGTTTACGGTACCTCCACCGGAGTGTACAGAATATTACTAAACATGTAAATTTACTAATCAATGAAAATGAATATTTTATTTAAATATTATTTATACCAATATGTGTTTTTCTTTTATTTTCAATCGAGTTGTGCTCCTGCTCAAAATATGTTTAACGCCTAAAGCGTACTTCTTAGTTATTGCTAACGATAATCGTACAGGAGCAATAACTTAAATATATGCATATTAAATATTGTATTAGTTAGTACTTGGTATAGCGTTAGCAAATTTCCTAATCGATTTTATTCAAAAACGCTTAAATATGAGTAAAAATACAAGTGAGCAATTCCAATGAAATGCGTTTAATTTATGATTCATCATTTAAACAATGTCACTTCTTCCTCCTACCTATCTACTTGAAAATAATAATCGAATAATACCAGCATAAACCAGCAAAAGAGGTCACAATTATTAAAATTATTTTTATATTTCCAGTAACATGGCGATATACATTGTTCGAATAACTGGAAAGGTCCGACATTGTGGTTGTTACTACTCACAAATGCGTCATGAGGTAAATATTCGAAATATTCATTGTGAGTAAGTAGCCATTGCACCGTGTGCGTTACTAATGGCTCGGCCCAGTCATTTAAAAGCATTTATGATAACTTTCTAACTATGTGCTTATTTCAGATTTATGATTATTCATAAAGACGGATGTAGCAGTAGTAGACAATGGTTTGTGATAGTAGACAAAAAATATAAATATCAAGTCGATAATAACAATATGTAACACTGTATATACAGCTATCTGTAGCTCCGTCCTCTAGAGGGAGACCTCGGTTGACCTTCGAAAACACAGTATCAGAGATACTGGAGGAAGGTCACGTTAAAAGCATGAGGATCCCCCAGAGAGCATGTATGAAGAGGTTCATGACAGTGGACGAGGTGAAAGAGGTATGTAGAGATCGTAGCGTTTGGCGCTCCGTTCTCTCGGCTTACCCCTCTAGGGATAAAGGTGACGCTATATATGTATGTATATATACATATATGTACAGGAACTTACTTTGTAGTGGTTTGTAACAAACAAAAAATAACATTTCATTCTCATTGAAATTTGAAGAGATTTATACAAATGAATAATACTTTGATCATTACATTCATAACGTCGAGAGCACCCCGAGCTCCAATTATTTCAGTAAGTGCAAAACTGCAGACGGCTAGAATTTGTATTGCATAATGCACAAGCAAGGCAGCCCACCTTGAAAACCCGGAGAAAGTTTATAGGCTTAATTATTCTTTAATTACGAGAATCTGTTTAAACGCTCAGTAATTTTACATTTTAAAAATAGAAATTAGTTTTGGTATTTAGGCGTATTTATTTTTAACTCCTATATTAAAATATAGGAGTTTAGTTAATTTTCTTTAATGTTCTTTCGTAACTCTATTTTAGAACTAAATATTCAACATGTTTCTACTTAAAAAATCTACTAATCATCAACAGGAAGTATAAAATAATTATTTTAGTGTTTCTCTGTACCTATTTTATAATCTATATTTCTAAATACCTTGATAGCACTAAACAATAGCATTGTGTATAAACTCTACCCCGTCTATAATATGACAGGCAAGTTCCGTCTCAGTTAAGCGACTACACATATAATACCTACAACAACTACCTACCTATATAAACGTATTATCATATTCGTACAGCGTGAGCTGCATGAGCTAATAACTGACACGTGGCCTATTATGTTACATCATGACCAGTTGAAGTAATTATCTAAACAATATATGGTGGCTGGTGGCATTGAAATTAATACCATTCTGTAAGTACCTATGCCTCGTACATCATCATCATCATTACCTGCCAATCTCTTGGTCCACGATACCAGCTTGTTTTGAAGAATTGTGCGTTGAATAACGGAACTAGAATTAGAACAAGTGTCTTAAAATTAATTCACCCGAGAATCGAACCCACAAAATTCATTTCTACAATCAGACGCTGTGCTAGGACGGCCCCAGAAGTATAAACAGTAAAAATACTAACAATCCATTTTGTAAATAATTAAATCAGAGCCCCACATGTACAGGATCAATAGGAACTGATGACTGCTGCAATGAAAAATCAATATTGCAAGGCTACATGATTTCCATTTTTATCATCACCGATATAATCTTTTCCAAAAATGCGTTTCTATTTCCTATACCGCTAATTACTGTAAAAGTAAAAAAGTTGTGTTAAAAACTAATATTTTATTTTTCACAGTACGCCTTTTCTAAAATAGATGAACCTATAGTTTATAAATAATACAGTAATAAATTAAGTATAAAACCGTAAACTTATTAAATACACTCGTATCCATAATACATATATTTTGAGACATATTCAAATAAATAAAGATTGTACCACGATGCAAACTCTTACTCTCTTTTGTATGAAACGGAGGGTGGACTCTATGCGGGGGACGGTCGCTCCCGGCAAGTCAGTGCGTCGCCATTCACCCGAGGGACGACCGACGTGCAACCGCAGGGACACAAACATCACCCATCTCTGTCTTATTGCCTGCAAACGAAAGAGACAGAAGAGTCGACATTGAACGAAAACAAATCAGTCGCTAGAGAACATGCAATGCCGTTCCCGTCTCCCGTTGACTTGGCACGTCGCCCAATGACGCGTGCCAGCCGACGACGGCCACGTGCATTCAAAATATGTCTCTAGTAAAAATTATATTTATATTATTTCTCTGTTTAAACAAAAACACAAAATATAACATATTATAGCTACTATTTGATAATGACTCAATTGAATGAGTAATTGAACGATTAATTTTCATTTTATTTCAATCATGACAACGAAAAGTAAGTTTTAAATCGCTCTCTTAGCAATTATTTGTATATAATGTATTCGTGGTATGAGTGGATTTTATAGAAACCCACGCATTTGTTTCAACTTAGTTAATGGAAGGACGGGCAGGTTACAAGTTACAACTAGCCTGTATATCCTGTCTTAACAGAATTGCAGGGAGTAAACAAGAATTATAGAGCGAAAATAGCATTAATTATTTTAAAAACCTTCGAGAAGCAAACTCGTTTATTGGATGTGCTTGTTCTTTTAAACATTATTAGCCTTGTCTAAAGTACAGAACTGGTGTATCCTACATACAGTATTATTAAATATCGCCTAACTACGAATTATAGTAAAATATGTATAATTAAGTTACGAATAAATAAAACAACATAGACTGTAAGTATCCTAATATCCACGTTATTTAAAACTTGGTGTAAAATCTTAATTAATCTCTAACTTAATTGTATTATCTGTGTCGGACGCAGTAAGGCCACTCTTCATTATCGTTATTATCATAAAAACTATGAATTTTGTTCAAGGTTTTAGTAAATCATACTCCTAGAGTTTCAATATACCTATTTTTATATTTACAACTTATAATTGTAATAATTTACAACAAAATTGACATACAATTATTTACAGTTTTATTTCTCATACTTGAAATAATAAATGTTAAACAACAAGAACAGAATTGTTTGTTACTTTATTATTCATTAAATAAATGAATAACAGCAGACAGCACATAAAATGTCTGGATGTAAAAAGTAAAGGACGCGCCTTCTCGATGACGTCACACACCTCTGAATCACGAAGGACCGGAGTGATGCGCCTGCGCATATAACATATTCGACTATTCTGTCATTTACAATAGCCGTTAAACAGCCACTTTTAATATGCCAAAAACGTAATGCCATATCCTCATTCCTATTGATTCATGTTTTAATGCCAGCTCACTATGATTCGGCCTTCGTACCAATAATATAGAAGTTGCTAAGTCTGACTTCGGAATTACTAACAATAATATGATCGATTTAATGAACCAGTGCACGTCGGCGGAGGTGAGGGGACCATCCAGCGCGCATATTATACTAGCTTGGTCGGTGGTTGGGATGCTTAACAAATATCATTTTTGCCAATATTTATTATTTTGTTTATCTTTTGTTTTGTTTTGTCTAATTAAGCCAGATAAGGCATATCCTTATTTAAAAAAAAACGGATATTCATTTAATGTATTTCAATAGTAATGTAATTTAATTCAGTTATACTTTTCATAACTCTACTCTATCTCTCTATGAAGAAACTTTTTCGAAAAACGATAATTGACTCGTACAACAAAAATTACTGTCGTAACTTAATAAATAGAACGCATTTAGACACATTACAACAAAATACAAATATTATCTTTAGGTACCCACAAGTAAGTTTTATCATATGAATATGATGGAAACATTAATCAAAAATTGATAAACATTTAAATGGTGCAAATGTTACTTACGTAAATCAGTCTTTTGTTGTCGTTGCGATTGTGGATCGTATATCAATCAGAAATTGCTTTTACGTGCAGGCGATAAACAAATCATTATAATAATTAATATATAAATAATTTCCAATTTAAAATCTTTATTGTATCACTACGGACCAGCTATGCATGGAGCCAACATTTGAATTAAAAGAAGAGAAGAAGAAGATACATAAATATAGATATTTATGTAGATGTGTTTTAACGATAAAAAGATTAACTATTAGGTTGATGAACAAAAGATAGTTATTGTTTTAACATCTTCATTCATTAATACGTATGTAGGTAATATATGAATTTGCGCCGAAGTAGGTGCTTATACTTGCAACTGACTTTTAACGGACTTTTGAAATTGTCAATAATTGTATATAGGCACTACATGAAATCTAAATGATATTAGTATATTTTGTTGAAGATTCGTAATATTTATGACGTTCTTCCAAGACGTTTCGATGTTCAGCGAAGTAATAAATTGAATTGTGATGAGGAAAATATGACTTTCGTTCTGTTGATAATATAAAAGTATGTTTTTAAAAGAATCACACTTAAGAAATTGTTATCAGTTTTCAATTATGATTTTTTAAATTCTAAGACCGGGACTCGGGCTGCGTACTTGGCTAGAGGTGAAGAACCTATAGGCGGGTCGGGCGATAAGCCGCCGCCATGTTTACTTGATGATTATTATAAATCATAGACGTAAGCGTTGCAGCCTTTGACCTGCAGATAGAGATGGTAGCTGCTCTTTTACTCCAATTTAAAACTCATACATTAAAATTATATCTTAATCAAACTTCTAAAGAAGTTCTAGTGCAAAAGGGCAGAGTTCAAAATAACTTTTTAGACACCATTATGTGAGCACAATATGATACAAGATATCTCAAATAACGTTTTTTATATTCACACATATCTCATGTATAGCGAAGCAGGTTAAGAATTTAGATTTTTTTAGCTTCCCGTTGTATTGATAATGTTAAGACACTAATCTAGATTATGAACACTCTATTCTCCGCATTCCGCTCCTTTTAAGCGAAACCTACAATAATTTATTACTAGATTAGAGCAATAGAAATAAATATATTTAAATTAAAAACATTGATCCAGAAGGAACCGACATCCATCACATTGCCAATCAGCAACAATTCAACTAAGTAGGTACTAGAATCTTGTGCACATTTATTTCAGTATACAGTATATTCATGAGAATACATCAAACAATGAATATTCGCTACAAACAATGAATTATCTGTTTTAATAGCAATAACAAAGTTATCACTTCAGAATGGTTCTTGTTAATATGTATAATAGCTGTAGGCCATTGGCTTGACCACTATTTCCTGTGATACACCAGCCGCCGCCCGCTGCGCCGATAAATGTCCCGACCGACTTCCGTCACATTACACACCACGACCCATCTGCATCTCTTCATATTTATTTACAATGAATCAAATAACACTTGTAATTTTAATTTTTATAATTATCAGCTTCATGCCGTATCCCGTACACAGTAGAGTAGGCAGGGAACCTAGTGTTAGGACACTCCGTTCCCCACTTTTCGCCGAATTTTTCGAGGCGTTACGTGTTGAGTGGGGAACTCAACCCCGAGTTTTGCCTTGGTACTAGGAAGAAGAAATGGAATTATTAATAAATAATAATACATTCTCTCGTGTAAGGATCGAACCCACTACTGTCGTGCTACAGACATACTCTTAGCCACGAGTTACTTAGGCCTCATTTTTTTTATATTTTATAGATACCAAACAACCAGATCGCTATCTCTAATAGATTGGTAATCATGCTGATAAAAAGATAAACTCATACATAGTCTATTGTGTTTAAATTATGTATAAAAAATATAGGATTACATTAAAGAAATTCATATTCTTTGTACAGACATATTCAAGTGAAGATCCATCATGTTAATTTTACAAATCATTTTTAAATTTATGTAAAAGTAAACTGTATCTCGCAATACAGAAGAAATCTGATGACGTCATATAGTCATAGCTTCTGTGAAGTGAAATCTACCTTATCATTGCTTTATTCCTTGGTTTTTGCTGGTATTAAGCGGTAATTTTTGGAGAAGCTATTTAAAGTAATGTTCTTGAAGTACCAGAAAATCTTTTTATATTTATAAACACAGTACTGATTTCATTATACTCGTAAGTCATATAGAAGCATGGTAAGACAATAGGTGTTTTGTAGATTTTATATAATCATTTTATTATATGTACACTATTCGTCATTATTATAAAAACATTTCAATTGCTTATTTGGAAACGGTTTAAAAGTTAGCATTTAATGGCTGGGTTTTATAAGGCATTTGTAACAATTTAGACAATTTTTATAAAGTTAGATAGTGAAATTTAAGCCTAAACTAATAATACCCAGAATTTAAACTAAAATTTCATCAACAAACTAAATACAATAACATAATTTGAAGATTTTAAGTAGGCTTAGATCTTAACACAAACGGCATACGAGACAAGAGTTAGGTAATATACACGTAACACAACTAAAAATATTGGATTTAATTGTAGAACGTAACATGGTGAATATAAAGAATGCTATAAGATTAAATCGAAATGGAAAGGCTTGCTGAGCTAATCAATCATAGGTGTCGCGGATACGGCGCCAGGCAGAGCTGGTGTCACGGTCACGCGCGGTTGCGTCACGGCGGCCGCTGCAACAGTGAGCACGACCTTACGGCCACGCTGGTGCCCACTGGTAATTAACACTGATACATCTAATATTTATCTAGGTTAACAATATTTGTTGTTTTTTTTCAGCTTCACGCTGTATCCCGCTAACAGCAGGGTATGCAGAGGGAGCCTAGTCTTAAGAGAGTCCGTTCTCCACTTTCGGATAGAAGTTTTGTGTTAAAACCCCATAAACAAATAAAAATCTTAAATCTTTAGGTCAAGTGAAGAAAAAAATGTGGCACTTATTTTTTTACGAGAACATTTCCCTGTATGAATAAGACACAGAAAACTTTTTTATTCCAAGAATTAAAGCGTCGCATCAATGACTGTTTTATACGACAACATTTTTATATGTTCATGTTAAATATCATTATCCAAATCTAGAGATTGCCAAATCAACACTTACGGACTCTACCATACGAGCTCTTTGTTTAACACTATTCTTCTTAATAAGATACTTCCTATGTAAATAGTTTTTTTTTTAGCTTCACGCTGTATCCCGCATAAAGCACGGTAGGCAGAGAGAGGAGTCTAGTGTTAAGACACTCCGCTCGTCAATTGTGTTGAGTTGGAATCGAACCCACAACCTGCCACTTCTGGTTGATCTGACTGGCTTTAAATAAATATTTGACTGTTTTATATCTAATATTTTTAAAGTAAATACTTATAAAGCATACAATATACTAATTTAATTTCGTTCTATTATTGAATCGTCCATTATTCGGGCGGAAGCACGTCATTTTCCATTAGCAGGTGAACAGAGACGTTGGAGCGCCGCGCCGGCTCCACTTCGAGAGCTATTATTTAAATCCCGTTGGACGCTGGTCCCATTATCGTCCACTACTACACTATGTAAGTGAATCCGACCACTAGCTCCCAAACAAATTCAAACAATATTAGCATCGGTGATGAAAACATTGAGTATCAAGTACCAACGGAAATTGTATTGTATTTTGTAATACAGTTTTTAACAATGTTCATAAGAACCACTCACCGTATAGAAAATCGGCAGAAAGTGGGGAACGAAGTGCCTTAACATTAGGTTCCCAGAGGGGCCGAGGGGCAGAGGGGCAGGCAGAGGCCTACCCTGCTTTGTGCATGATACAGCGTGAAGCTGAAAAAAAATAAGGATTACTTAATCTAACTATATCTAAAATTTATATTAAAGAAATAAAGATAAAATGGAATGAAACAATCTTTATAAAAACTTTTCAAAAGGAATATCGTCACAAATTTCGTCGCAGTATAATCCAATCTCTCAATCGCTTTGTGAGGTTTTTGTTTGATGAGCCAATAGTAATTAATCAGTCAGAAGAGCAGGGAAGGTACACCTCAGCCAGTGGACTCGTTTTATTTACAGCTTCCTCTCTGAAATTAGAAAGAGTTTCTATTTAGATTATTTATAAAAATCAGATTTATAAGTAACTTAATATTAGATAGCAGATGCAATATTTAATTTAAATATGTATAATGTGAACGTAATTTAAGCTAAAATCTCGTTATAGAAACCAAAAAAAACTCTATATTAATGAGGTAAACTTTGAGGAATCCAAACAATGAATATGTATACGTACTAAAGTGTCAAAAGTGTACCTTTTATACATCATGAATTCATTCCCCCGGAACCTTTTACACGCGCTTTCACGCACAAGAACTACCACGGGTCACTCTTATAAATATTCAATGCCGACCCTGACAAGGATAGAAGGTAGTTTCGCGACTTGATACATTATTAATCTTTTACCTGCATCGACCAACACTGGAAAAAGTTAAATGAAAGTACTTTCACTTCGGTTGTTCCAACTTGGCAGCAAATGATTTTTGTTTTGAGATGATTAACAGATGAGATAAGAAAAGAGAAATTATTTATTATTAACCTTTAAAAGTATTTTTGTAAAATAAATGGCAAAATTTTTAACAGCTTATCATGATGTTGATATAAACAGAAATTTTAATACGATTTAATGCTTTACATGAATTAGTTATAGTTATAGAATCGAAGGGAATCTGGAAGCCAGCCAGTCGGTCGAAGGGCAGGCGTGAGGCGAGGCGTAGGTAGATGTCGCAGCGAGCAGCGACAGTAATTATCGGCTGTGTCGACGACTCCAGGCCGAGCGTTCACCCCGAGGGTCGGGCACAATACGCAACTGTCAACATCGCATCCAGCCTATCATTAATAGCCTCAAAAACCACATTAACATCATGCTATCCTCTTATTCTCTTTCAAGTCATTTACTCATCCCATTTCGCAATTGCTATTCTTTAGACATTTTAGCTACTTACAGATGTTTCTACTATTTGAGGATAATACAAGTAATATAAAATATTAATATTTTTTGTAGCTCTACCATTAACAAATTGTAATATATTAAAAACCTTTATAAAAAGTACACATCCAAATTAGTAGATGTCTATATAATCAAATAAATAATATGTATATTTATGTACGTACAAGTACTTTATGGATGGCGCAAATATTCCAATTATTTTACAGAGCGGAAAGATAGGAACTTTATTAACAATTACTTACTACTAAAGTGTAATGTGAAAATTATAATAGTTTAATATTTAGGTAGTGTCGCAACGAGTGGGGTGAGGCCTAGCCAATCGTGCAAGTCGACGGCTCATGGTCGTCCGCCACCCACTCGCCGCTTAAGCCCATATAAAGTATACGGCCGCTCAACTGTTCAATAATATCCATATTTTTATAATATATACTGTTGCAATATGCTTATTGGATATTTAAAAATCTTGGAGCTTTCAGTTTTGGTGTACAATAATGTTTGTATGTATAAACATTAAAACTATTGTATGTTGTATGTATTGAGGTTCCCACTTACCAGACTTTTCAGATCATAACCCCTAATTTTTTTTTTGTGAGACTCCTTACCAGCCTTTGTTAAATACCGCCTTATACTATATTACACAAAGTGAACAAAGCTTAAATTGAAAACAAATTTAGGTATTTAAAACCCCCAAGGTAGATGAGGACGTGCTGCCCAGTTTAATATGAAACAAGCGTAATATTACCGGTACATGGTTACGTTAGAAATTATTTTTAGTATACAAAAATATTATATTAAAAAATCGTACTGCACAACACAACGTGTACCTACTACTGAATCATGAATGTCTTTAACAGAAGTCAAATTTATTTTTACCGAATTTTAGTGTAATTAATAATTATAATTATTGATTTTAAAATAAACCTACACATATCTATTCATAATCAATAAACTCGATTATTATTATCTGTTGGATTTACATACTATTAATTATTTTTGCTCAATGAAATATCTACGATACGTCACCGAAGTATGTCGTTAAACTGCATGTTAAAATACAAAATCCCGTCCTTTTATTTGGTACTGGTTTATATTTTTTTAACTAGACAAGCAATACATAAGTATATTTCATTTAGACATATAAAAAGAATACTAGACGAACTTCAAGAGATGGAAAAATATAAAAAAAAATATGAACAGCTAGTCAGATGTCAGGTGCGAGTCGTCTCATTAAATGTCGAATTGTGTTGGACAACAATGCGTCGTTACGTTCCCCAGCCTAGCGGATTCCCGCGATCACCGCAAACTTTATACAGTAATTACCTGACTCTAGTGAAAGCTTCCTAGCACTTTGTAACTTTAATACAAAACACTTTTTGTGTATTAGCATGGTTAAAACTTAATCCTTTATTTAAATTTTATTATTATATTGACATGGTATTAACTTTATTTTAATATTCGCTCTGGTGTCGAGGCAAACTCAACGCGCAATGCCTGAATTCGGCGGAAAAAGGGGAACAGAGTGTGTTAGGCTTTTCACGCTTCTTAGCCCGCAGCCTGTAGTGTGCGGGATGCCGCGTGAAGCTGACTTTTATAATAAAATATGAGAACATACACGTACATACATATATATATAGGTTAAATGGAAAAAGATATCAACTTAACGCATTTTCTTTGTTGACTCATGCTACTACTGTCTTTTAATGAAAGAATACACAAGAAAATTGTATTTCTCGTTAATAAACTTATTATATAAAGCTACCTGTTACAATTTTTTTTTCCTATTTTTTCTTCCCATCCCTATCACTGTACCCTCGTCTACCTGATACTGTGAGGCACTCTTTGTTTTGGTGGTCGTTGAACTTATTATCTATGACTTGTTGAATACTTTAATAGTTACTCGAGTAACGAAAGAAATAACGCCCGATGTTAATAATCAATCCCAATCCATAAATTAAAATTATATATTTTTCTAAATTATGAAATTTTATATTTTTCAAAATTATTTTATATTTTATTATAGGAACATAGAATTATTCAAATACTGATTTGCACCCTAAGGGGGAGAATTCTAGAAAACGATGAAACACGTGTTCAAAATCTAAATTTCAAATTTTATAAAAATTGGTTTTAAATTTTTTCCCATACAAACTTCCAACCCCTATTTCACCCCTTCAAAGTTAAAATTTTTCAAAATCGGTTCTTAGTGGATGTCCTGATTACGGAAGTAAACATCTGTCTAAATTTCACGTTTCTACCATTAGCGGTTACGGCTGTGCGCGCGTCTTACCTCAGTCAGTGAGGACAAGTCCTTTTATATATATAGACTAGATAAAGTATTTAATTTGAATAAATTTAAGTTTAAGTACAACTATTTAACTTAAATTAAAACATGCCCAAATTAATGACATTGAATATTGAGGGGCAAAAAAAATCACAACACAGTATTTATATAAACTCAATTTTACTGGTATCTGGAAATCATATTTTTTAGCTAATTGACTTATTACATCCAAAATAATAAAGCCTATATAAAAAAAATAATGCTGTTTTAAGTAGTAAAACATCTTTTTAAATACGCATAGCACAAACTTTGTTAAGTAATCACACAAAAGTTACAATTTACATGTTAATTGTATAGAAAGTTATAGTAAACATATATAAAAAGAGTAAAAGTTAAATATTTTCTCGAGGCCAGTCTAGGCTCAGTGGCACAGTGTGAGTGGTAAACACGACAGGTCGTAGGTTCGATTCCCACTCGAGGAAACGAAATATTAATTTGATTTCCGCCACAGCACGCAATGCCTCCAGATTTCGACGAAACGTGAGGAGCGGAGTGTCTTAACACTAGGTTCCCCTACCTGCTACATGTGGGATACATCTAGTATATATTATATTGTTTTCTTATTATTAACTAAAATTCATCTTATAATAACCAGAACGGAGATTCCAACCACTTAAAAAAGTTTAATAATAATTAACACTGTTCATAATATGAACTAATTAATCCTAGTTGACCGTCCCTTCAGTAAACGTATGTCAAACAATACGCGTCTATTAATAGTTAGCGTATTTGGAACACACATTATTTATCTGGGGCAATGCGTTGTGTAAATTCAGCAGTTAACATGTGGTTATCTTAAATAGTATAATGTTATTTTTATTGTAATTACTTTTCACTTAGGTCTTTTAGCATCATTATTATCGCCAGTCGTGGCTGTAACGGGTACAGGTCGTAAGTTCGATCCCTACTTTAAGAAATGAATTATTAAATATTTTTATTTCTTCGTTCTGGAGTCGAGGCGAAGCGCTGGGTTCCACCACACAACTTGCAATGCCTCCAGAATTCGGCTCGGGGCGGAGTGTCTTAACACAAGGCTCTCTCTGCCTACCTTGGTACATGCGGGATATAGCGTGAAGCTGAAAAAATCAAAGATTAAAGTTACATATTAAATAAGACATCTATTTAGGGCAACTGGAACTACAGCTACAGATTAACAGATGTACAATAAAATTGAATCGTTGAACGCTTCTTAGGTAGTCGAACGGGAGGGCTATGTGAGGAGCGGGTGGGGCAGCAGTCAGCACGCAAATAGCGACGTGACCCGGCCATTGACTCGGTTTATCCTAAACCGTCCCACTACTCCAGTTAAGCCAAGACGCGAAGCCGAGCCAATCTGCCGCGGCTTGGTATCGATGTTAGAAACATTTCGGTTATCGTTCCGCCCTAATTTCAGTTAATGGAGATTTATAATTTATAGATATATAATATATTTAATAGAGACGTAATAAGAATGTGTGTTTTTAAATTGTAGTTATATTACAAGCAAAGATGAGAAAGGAAAACAGGAGAAAAATTCCAGCAGTCAACCCATTTTAATTTATCTACTTTTCATATGAAAATGAAAAAAAACCCTACCTAATATGAATTAATGTAATAAACACCACAATTTATTAACGGAAAAAACAAACTTTATATTTTCACTTTTCTATTTAAATTTTATTTTTCGGTCAACGTCAACCATAACATTTATAAATCTTTGTATGTGGGTACCGAAATAATCCATTGTTACAAACAAACATTCAGTAAAAATAATAATCAAGTCAAGCTAAAATACACGCAAAATGATTTAGAACATGGCGGGACTGTCAAACATTTTCCTTACTGTCAAAAGCCAAATGTGATAACATGTCCCATATGGTTACAGTAAAATGATAAATAAATATACTCACAATAATTATAGATTATTTAATTTTATTTGAGGCCGTCGTGGCGCAGTGGGACAAGGGTGTGACTGTAACCCGACGATTGTGGGTTCGATCCCCACTCGAGGAAGTGAAATATTTATTTACGTTTATATTTCCATTTCTCCGCCCTGGTTGAGTTCTGCCACTCAACACGCAATGCCTCCAGAATTCGGCAGAATGTAGGTAACGGAGTGTCTTAACACTAGGTTCCCTCTGCCTACCCTGCTGTGTGCGGGATACAGGGTGAAGCTGATTTAATTTTATTTTTGAACTTTAGAATAAAATCGTATAAAACATTGCATAGATATCACTTATATTTATCACATCACGCAGCTTCACCTGCGTTATTTTACAAGTAATATTATCATATTAAAAACAATATCTAAGTATGGTCTATACTGAAAAGTTAAGGTTCAGCCAATTCAATAAAACAGTTTTTTATAGCAATTATGTTGAACAAATAATTATTTAAAATGGCAAAATACAATAGTGAAAAGTGCAAATTTAAAAATCATAGTAGGTATTCAGCTGTATTGCGTTGTTAAATGCGACCAATAACATTTTTTCTCATATATCTTCCATGGACAAACACCGGTCCGTTACGATTTTTTTATAAATATATCTATATTATCTATATTATCCAATATTTTTATCTATATCTATCTAGATATAGATAACAATATTGGATATTGAAAAATGATTCACCACTTGGCAAGCAAAGACATTTCATGCACACGACGTAATTAGTCTCATCCTTTTTATAAGTCTTTCGGTCCTTCCTCATTAGTCAGTTTATAAGGGAAGGAAGGAACTACGTAATAAGGCATGCTCCATGCGTGCAATCTTTTTCAATAGAACCGTGCCATAATTTCTGATCATGTTAATGTCACCATACCCAATACTGCCGGTATCTGCCATAAAAGGAACCAGGTACACCATAAGAGAAGAATAAATGTATTTATTCAACATTTGTAGGAATACCTAGGTATTATTGTAAAACTAAACGACGTTAAGTAGAGTATTAACTTTGTATTGGTTTAAAATATATATGTATTTATACGTTACGTGTGCTGTAATTGACTGTCTGAATCATTGTTATTGCTAACACGCACCGATGACACTAGGAATTGCGACCTTCAGCAAGTAGTGCAAGTACTGGCAATACGCTTTTATTGTAGTAGGTACATTCAAAGTATTTGACAAATATTATATTAAATTTAATTTCTAAGTAACGTTATGACTAGCACAGTCTGTCTGTATGTAGTGTCTTAAATGTATATATATAAATGTCCCATTGGACATTTACGGAACTGAATTTATTACACATTACGGAACATTTTTTCGTAAAGTGTAATAAAATCATTGAAAAAGTCAGTAATCATTTTTATTAAATATTAAGATATGACCTACTAATACATACATAATGTATAATAAATATCTGCCTATTACAAATAATAGCCGAATGTGCAATATGACTAAATATTTATATTACAACAGCTGATATCGCTGCCTAGCGATCAGACCTCACTGCTTCGCGAACAATGGATGATAGATAACGCCATAACTCATTGCTTTGGGCTCGTACAATACGCAGAACTATAAAGTTTCTATTTAAAGGATCCATATAACCTGCAGTATTGACACTGCAGTGCCTACTGAATGAAATATGAGTATGTAGTATACAGCAATTGTAATGTTAATTAAATGTAAACTTTCACAGTGCGCACACATGCACCGTGCAGACTTTACTTTATCCTGTGCCATACGCACACTTTCAATTCTGGGTTCACATGCTTTGTTCAAACACAATGAATCTCTTTTTGTTTTCAATCAGACGACCTTTGTTGATAATAAACAATATCGCCATTTAACTCAAAGAAATCTCGTAGGTACCCAGTACGGGATTTATAATTGTAGAGAATACCTTATTTACAATTGACGATCATGGGTCCAGTTGGTCTGTGTCAACCGCATAATAGTCTTGTATCCACCATGGAAATTTTATTAACAAAAATTAAAAACTTGCAAAACTAAAGTCCAGGCCCTACCTAGAAAATACACCCATGTTAACGATAAAGTCTGTCTACATTTGCAAAATTACTCATTGAATTGTCTCATCAATGATTTTGTTTAATTGACTTCAGTTGACTTTCAATGGTTTTAAGTGGCTTCAAAATTGTGTAGCGACTCTTTAATGCACCGTACAAGTATACTTGTATCTATTCACCGAGAAATACAAGGATCCCGCGGCGGCGCTTCCCACGTCCGTTAAATTGGTTTACGTCAATGCGGCCATTACGACCAAAATATCCATCCAACACGCGAACTCTGCCGCGTAAAAAGCATGTCAATCAATTTATGTCGAATGGGCTAAAATATTATTTTAGATCGCTTTTTGTATTTATTAGATTTTTTTCGCTAAACAAATGGTAAACGAAATTATTATAGCGAATTACGTTCAAAATTTTATAGCAAATAAGTAGGCTATTTGGTTTATTCTTTTTACTTTAAATAAAAGAGAGAGTTCAAATACAAGTAAATAAATATAGCCATAGACATTACAAAATGTTTCAAAATGATATTTAATTTACAATACAAATGAAACCTTATTATTGATCTCTTGTTATGTAATCCATAGATGTGGACAGTGCACGTGACATTTACTGACTGGGAACGAATGGTGCACTTTTGAGTTCACCAAAAAATTGACTTCTGGCCTCCTCAGATTTGAAAAAGTGGAACACCAACTTTTGAATTGCTTCACTTCAAAAGTATATAGGTAAGTTTTAGAACAAGTCTGTTTATTGATTTTCAGTGCAGAACTAAGTAAGTAGGCTTCGATTCCTTTGTGTTCCCCACACGGGGAATCGAAGCTTTTAAGTAATGAAAATTACTCTAGTTTACGTTTATTTAAACATGTTCACGCCTATTTTATTTATACGTTATACATGATACAATAAAAGATATACGTATCTCGTTGCAACGCTGCTTGGTTGTTTCTATTCCAAGTATTAATTATATTTTAAAACTTACTATAAAAACTAAAAATCATATTAAAGAGTGATTATTGTAAAAAGTTATTGGAGCCTTTCCTGGCTCCAATTCTTCCGTATTCTCCCACATATATTGAGAGAAAGGCATGAGTCTTGCACATTTCTTAATCATCCTATCGTGAGACGACAACGATGGTTAAGAAGACAGAAACTCCGTCCAGACATCCGTAATACATACCTGTTGATTTGTATTGTATAGACAATAACCTTAAAAAGTTAAGCACCAACTTCGAGAACATATAAAATTTATATACCAACTCGCCAGCACATGTTTCGTATTATTGTGCTCGATGCTTCACTTGCTAATAACAACAGTAAGTCTTACAAATGTTAATATATTGCACAAGTACAAATTAAAAAATTATTACTACAACTAGAACGCCGAATCTAAACAAATTTACCTAAGAATTAACAAGTAAATAACTAAGAAGAAAAAATAAGTCAACATTAGTTATGTTGTGGTTTTCCTGGGTAGGTATCACATCTGCACGCGTCATGTCCGTGTAAAAATCGAATTACCGTTAGACATGTGTCATCGCGGCCTCGTTACGAGAGTCAGTACTGTGGGCTACCAAAACTTGTTTTTCCCATAAACCCTAAAATGAGAATAAACTCATCAATTTCACACAATTTAACCCAATTTGCCAAAATTTGGACACATTTAAAGAATGGAAACTCTACTTTAAGTAATTACTCGAACATTATTATACTTTTCTTAGTAAAATACTTTAATCTAGTGATGCTTATATATACTCTCTAGTTTAAACCGATTTCATTTAAACCGAAGTCGCTTTTCATGCCGCGGGAATACCCCATATCATACACATTCATATGTTTTCAAACACTATTTGTATTACTTGCAATTCAGTCAAATACATTAAGACAATAATGTTAATAAATAGTATCTATTCGATGAAAGTGTTATAATAAGATATCATTTTCAATTATAGATGTCTCCTTCGTAGATACATACATTAATAAATAACGAGCGGACAGCAGGCATATGTAGGTAGTGGGTGCCAACTAAATTGCTCGGTATAACGTTATTTATTATCACGAAAGTTGGACGTGTGAATTAGCTTCTTGTTACTCAATAACAACATCTAAATGAGCTGTTCATAAAGTTTTTTTAGCTTAGGTAATCGTCACCTTGATATACTTTTTTGTATGGCAAATAAAAATTTAAAATATCATGTGACTTTTTATTGTATACGTTTGTAATTTCAGCTTGTAATTTAAAGGTAATATAGGTATATGTCTTTTTTTAATTTAAAAAAATTGTATAAATTTCTCTCTGGCTAACCTGAAATAATGCAAAAAAAATATTTATTAATACTGCTAAGTCTAAGTGCTTTGGCACACATGGCCTTTCTAAAAAAACGAAAACGAAAATTTCTTTAATATGTGAATAAAATTATTTCATATATTTACATTGCTATGTTTGTAAAGATTGTATCAAAATAAAATATATACCAAACAAATGTTATGCAGAATGACGGTGTAAGCTATCCGATTTTGACTTTGTGTATGATACGAGAACAATCAAGAGACAGACAAACCTTCAAACATTACAGAAGTATACCAACTACTTTATATTTAAATATTTGATACCGTAATCTATGTAAAATTACCTAAATCCTGTGCTTACGTAGGTAGGTACTTGGCCTAGGTAAATATGATAATTTTTTTTTACATATCAACGAGTCCGATCCGTTTATCGTCCCCAACCAAATATTTTCCGACTCTTATCGATTAGGTGACCCGAAAATAATAAGTAAGGATATTTACAAGACTTACCTTAAAATGTTGAAGGTATAGTGGCGCAGTGGAGTTTTTATTGTAATGATAGTACCAGAGTCTAAAAGCAATTGATGTATGTTTGATATCCAGTGGGGGAAATGAAGAACCGCTCTGATAAACAAAGTGCGGCATTGAATTCCGCCAATCAACACATAGTGCTAGTAATTCTGGCGGATAGTAGAGAATGAGTATATTACTCTGGCCTGCCCTGTTGTAAGCAGGATATGACTGGGTGAATTCAGTAGTTTTGGAGATGACTGGGTAAATTTTCTTCCTTTTTTTAAATAGAAAAAAAATCTGCCTATCATTAAAAGTAAAATTAGTTAAATAATATATATAGAAATTCATAAAATTAAATAGTTGCTATGGTAAAGATTGAGCAATACCTTGAACTTAATTTCTGAACAATAAGCTTAAGAAATGCGGATATTTTCATGAAAGCACTCGCTCTATAGTCGTATAACTTCAATTCTCCATTGACATACATCTATTGAGTATTGAGAATAAATTGAGGATAAAAGTGGTATTATAAATAAAATATAATAAATAAATATATCAGCTTCACGCTGTATCCCGCACACAGCAGGGTAGGCAGAGAGATCATAGTGTTAAGACACTCCGTTCCCCACTTATTAATTCGGTATTATACTGAATGTACCTATAATGTAAATTGTATATAATAGTAATTTAGTGCCAATAACACATTTTTGATTTTCATAAGTTAAATAAAATGTCGATCATTGGCGCTTGTCGGTAACTGGTACAATATATAAGAACAAACACCATATATTATGATATAAAAAATGTGGATAGAATTCTGTTATTCACATATTCTAATCAGTTGCAATTCTTAGAAATATGTCTGCCACAATTGAAAGTATAACCAAACCAGTCGATGATTCAGCGTTGATGACGCTAGGAACTAATGGACTTCCAAGGAGAGTAAACAGACAGTCATCATCGAAGAGCCTATGAGTAAAATAAATATGATTAAGATTATGCACATACCTAAATATTTATATAAGTATAATCTATAAACTTTAACTAGCAGTTAATATGTGTGGCTAATAAGACAAACTTGTCGACGTTCTAATTAAAATTTTATTTTATACTAATGTTTGCTTTCGGCTTCGTACCGGTGATTGATAAAATAGAACTAACTAAAAATTATATAATAACATGGCTATTGATATTTAATATTTTGTATATGGATATATGTAGATTACCATTTACGTGAATCATAATGTAATATGTAACCTGTATAAAATGACTATCCAACATAAAAGGACTATCCAACATAAAATGATTTTTTCAATTCGTTAAGGAAATTAGCGCGTTCCTTAACAACAACAAACACTTTTGTTTTGTAATATGACCATATAGAATAGACGAGTAAAATTATATTTAGAAAATATTTACTTAAATTATTGAAAAATGGGAATTCCTTAGACGTACAATTATACCTACGCTTACAACATCGGGTAAGATTCATTTGTGATGACGATAGCAATAACTATGTCATATTTCCCTACAATATTATCCTGCTCTGCACACAATTTTGTTATCTTCAGAAGCAACCATGGTCTGCACTAAAGATTTGATCCTCATCCCGAAGATATTTTTATCTGCTACGATTGCTATGACCCATTATGTCCGCTTCCGGTATCAAAGAATGTAGAAAATATTTATAATCTCATCTATCAGTTTGTTTATTAAGCAGAATATAATATCAAAACAAAAACTGTAAAAATAAACAACATTTGCTTAGGCACAGCTCCTGCTCAATGTAAATTTTATTATTTTTATTGTTTATGTTATTTTTAGTAGTGACTAAACTCTTTTCTTAACATATTCATTTTATCTAGGGACCGTTGACAATTGAGACACTGCTCATATTGTAATTTTAAGCATTGTCAGTGCTTACTGCTTAATATTTAAATAGACAAACACTTAGCAGAATTAATAAATATGTATGTTTGCAGACGAATGGATGGACATTAAGAGATGGGAAAACAAAACCTTATTCGCATATATATATTACATATAATTGAAAGGCATGACAATGCGCTTATGTGGTTGTGTAATACATGATGTGTGTGATGTGGTGTTCGTTGTATGAAGCGCTTATCGCGCGGCAGGAAGTGGCTTGGTTTATTATTCGTGTCGTGCATCACACGGCTGCGTGCGCGAGCGCAGGCGTCCAAGCTTCAGAAGAATTTCTATGGGCTGTCCAGATATAACACTAACGGTATTATTATATTAACACTAATTTATCTTAAATATCTTAAATATAAAAGCTATTTAAATTGGGCAGCGGCACAAGGGTGTGACTGTAACGCGACGGTTGTGGGTTCGATCCCCACTCGAGGAAGTGAAATATTTATTTACGTTTATATTTCCATTTCTCCGCTCTGTGTCGACGAAAAGCGCGGCGATGAGTTCTGCCAGTCAACACGCAATGTCTCCAGAATTCGGCAGAAAGTGGGGAACGGAGTGTCTTAACACTAGGTTCCCTCTGCCTACCCTGCTGTATGCGGGATACAGCGTGAAACTGATCTTTTTTAAATGATAACAATTTAATAACAATCCTGTGTGATTCAATAAGCACACCTTTATAAAAACTGTGACTGAAAAATATTTTTTATTTATTTAGTGAATATATTTGCTTTCTCTATTGTTTATATAATTATATTGTTAATGTCAAGAAACAATTACATAAACGTCATCTGTATACAAAGATAGTAAATGGTTACGATAAAAATTATATCCGATAACTAGGTCTTGAACCACACTACTGCACATTGATGTCATGATCATATTATCTGTGACCTTTATGTTTTATTTACCTATTTACTATTTGTAACGTTGTACGAAGAATAAGAATTATTTTATTTGATTTGGTTAAAAAAAATATTTGAAGGTACTAATTAATTTACATCTATAAAAAAATAAATATTATTAAATAAACCCAACCCACTAGTTACGATCGTTGATTAAAGTCTATACGGAACTCTTCTTGGCATGGCGTTAGCAGACCAGTCACTTCGGAAAATAGATAGAACTTGAACACTAAAATGTTTTTTTTTTTGGAAAATTATTATTATAATTTGTTAGCCTAAGTAACTTCTTCAAAGACGGTTGTTGGAACAAAGAAGTATGTAGTTGCAAAATATACAAATCATTTCAGGGCGTCCTCCATAGGCAAGGTTACTCAGCGAGCAATTCTAGGTCAACACCTTAGATTAACGTCAAACACCCGTCGATCCGTATAATTCACGTAAATCTTTGATTTTTATCAGCAACACGCTCGCTACCTGAAGTTATTACTGTGCCTTACTCCTTTCGCATGTAAGCAATAATGCATACTGTCCACAACAAGGTCTCACCGCTGGACAACTGTGAACTTTTATTAGTATGAAAGTCGTGCTTATTTTACCTTTTCTTTTTATTAAAAGACTCATTATATTTCATGTTTCACTTTTATTAAATTTTATAAAAGAGGTATATTCAACCCCTCGGCGCAGATCTCTCTCTCTCTCTCTGTCTTCAGATCTTCTAATGTTATTCATTCTGCTCGGGTACTTACTACTCGGGTTATTTCAAAAGGCTAAATATATAGCCCAACTATACGTACCCATATTTGAAAGAAGATACGTTCAAACAAATGGAAAAAATTAACATACTGGCGAAGGTTGGTCCAATTAACATATAGCAGAGAAATGATGCAACATTCACCTTTACTGTTCGACTTACTGCGGATATGAAAACCCTTTATATAAAAGCATTATGTTATAAGATTTTAATGGACTAAATTGACACGGTAACGCGGGTCCACTCATTTCTACCACCGGTTAAACTTGAGTATATAAATAGTGTTTTATTTCTAGGAAAGATGAAATAAAAAACGTAGTGTATAGAGTTTTAAGGTTTGATTGGATGTGTTGTTCTTAATTGAAAATATCTAATTTTTAATTACTTTTGTACCAATAACAAATATTTTAATTAAACGACCGGTCGAGTGTATGAAAGCATCTCTGTAAACGAGACGAAACCCATTTGCATTTGCACTTAGCAAGGATGCGAGCAAAATAATGTAAAAATAAATAAAACGCAGTCAGTACGACCGTAAAAGGAGATCACAAAATGCACTAGTAAAGTCTGACAAAGTTACTTCAACATACTATGTACATACTCTACATTTCACTACAAAAAAGCAAAAATAACACTTTATTATTATATTATTTTCATTTATTTACAATATTATAGGAGAAAAATTTAAACTATTCCCCATAAAAGCTTTTAAATTGACTAGTCAAATTGTGAAGATGTCTACAAAGAAACCGGATGAATCAATCAACGGCGAGTGAGTCACATCGAAGGACTACGCGTCCTATAATTGAGCCCCCATTCTTATTTCTTAAATGTGGATGTTTATCCAGTGGACGTTCTCTGATCTCTCGTTCACACTCGAGAGGACAGCTATGCCCATATCTTGTCTAATTCAAAACGATGCATATTTTCTAAAGAGCCACAGAGGTTTTTATATTTACATATAAATATCTATACTACAATAAATTACACAATGTAAACAGGAACTTGCTGCCACCGATGAACAACACATGTCATATTTTAGTTTATCGCTTTCGTGAAGGATATTGTGACTCATGAATGAGATATGATAAAATGGAACCTTGCAAAAGTAACGATTACCAAATGCCATTATCAATTTTATTTAAATATAAATATTGTACATTTTGTTTTAATAAGGCTTGTTTCAACTTAAACATGTAATAAAAATGAGGGCAGTCGCTGCGATCGGGCACAAGCGTGTGACTGTGAACGTGATATGTTGTAGGTTCCATTTCCACTTGAAGAAATAAAATATTTAATATTTTCAATTCTTTGCTCTGGTGCATGGTTGTCAATATGTCTCCAGAATTCGGCGGAAAGTGGAGAGCGGAGTGTCTATACAATAGGTTCCCTCAGCCTACTCTGCTACATGCATGATAGGTACAGGATGATGCTGAAATACAATAATTGTAATAAAAAAAATATAATGCATATGTTTAAAGGCTCATTTTTATTTAAGCAATTATGAAACACGTAGATAATAGCTATGTTGTCTGATATTGATATCAAAAATTTTATTATTTAAAGAGATATGTCTAAATCAATTATAGGTAAATATTATTAACAAATAATTATAATTTAAATATTGTTAATTATATGCAACAGACTCCTCGAAATGATATTGCGCAAATGGTTCTTTGAATCGCTTTCTACGTTGGCGTCACGTCCCTGCCCTGATAAGCCAACTGATCTTACGTAAATCCCTCGCTGCACTACCAGCTGTGCAGTTTTGAACCATTGCCATTTTCATCAAAATTTACATTATTTTTTTAATTTGTTCAGTTTTACTCTTTTTAAAAGCTAGCAATATATGGACTAGAAAATAAATTGTTATAATCGCTACAAAAATATTAGCAATTAGAAACATGCAATTTAAGGTGAGTACAAATAATATGTTATTACAATTCATACTTTTTATTTTATTACCCTCCCTCCGATGGTGTATCGTGGGTAACAGTCACGCTTCACATTCGCTAAACAAGGACAGAATATACTATGACCTAGTAAGTACTTTTAAAAGCAAATATCGATGACACAGCCCTACAAATTTTATATAAGTTAATCTATTTAGATTATTTTAATTTATATTAATTAATTTATATTTATGTATGTATAACTTGCATATTACAACTTTCCGCCATGGCGCAATAACACCGTCCGATTAGCATTACGTCCTTTGAGAAAGGTCTTTCAACAGGTTTGGCGTTTTCGCATACCTAGATTCGTTTCCAAGAAGTAACATATACGAATAGAATGTGTAGTAAGCAATATTTTTATATATGTATCTAATTCGAAGTAGCTATAGCAAATAGAGAAATAAGAGCAGAGTTCCCCAACTCTTGAGCTTCACGATGTATCCCACTATAGCACAATAGGCAGAGTAAACTTAGGAACCTAGAGTTAAGACACTCCGTTCCTATTAAGCTGAAGGCATGGTGGCATGGCAACTCAACGGCTTGCTTTGCCTCAGAGAGATATTAAATATTTGATTTCCGCGAGTGAGAATCGAACCCACAACGTGCCGCGTTTACAGTCGCGCTTCTGTCCCTGTGACACGAAGAACTTTTCTTAAAATAAATATTTTAAATAAATTGATATATTATTTATACTATTCTTGACTTTGACTGATTTATTTCCTATGTCCTCAAGTTGGGGCGTCCACAGAGACTAGCCATTCTGCGCGATGATCTCTTGCTATTTTGACACACAAGGTCAAATGGTTGTCACAAATATTTTTTTAAGATAATTTTGATAATATACCTAGTTTTGAAATAACAACTCATATCACAGATATACCTACTACTTATCACAAAACTAAAGATAATGGTACTTACAATTTTAGATTACATTTACCAAATATTGGAAAAAGAGGACATTTGATTTTTTTCAGTAACCTTTCTTATATTTGGTAAACTATATATTATAATATATACAAAAAACAATAAACAACTACAATCTACACCTGAATGTAGATTTTTAAATATATATTTTTTACTTTCAATAGTGCAAGTACTATAAAATAGTTTAGCATTTTAGCTGCTATATTATCTACATTTAGAAAGATTATTCTGTAATTAGTACTCGCAAGTCACTACCGAGAATGGCCTTTATTTTAATATTTTCATTTCGACTTCTATAAATATATTTTAATATATTATATATGTAAAAGATGATCAGCAACGTGACGTCAGAGCGGCACAGCCTCTAGTCTCCCACGTTCACTTTCTATGGGCGAGTTTCAAGCACGTAATCAACCTGTAATACAAAATCGCTCTATTTCCTCTTTCGTTGAATTTACTGTTTTCAGCATTTGCTATCTCTTCATTTTTATTTTAATACAATTTTATTAATACCTGCTATAAATATAGCAATTCATTTTAATAACCACAATTGTATCTATCTATTGCTTAGGTATGTACTTTAATACGTTTGTAAAAAAGATAATCAAAAAAATGTCTGTCATAACAACTATCATATTTAAAGTAAATATTACATTTTAAATGAAATGTTACTAACTACTTGTTTTTAAGTAAAGTCAGTTGAACGTCAATAAAAATCATTAAAAATCAAAGTCATGCAACTTAGATTTTATATATGTAGAATATGAAATAAAAACGGAACTAATTTGTGTAATTATCAGTAGCAAGAAAGAAAGGAAGCATTTTTATTAGAACCATGACAGAACAAGTTTTTAAGACCTGATTTGTTTCCTGTAATTGTGTGCATATTCTTTTTAAGCTCTTAGTCATTTACAAGCGTCGGCAGCATTGGACGATTGCCATGGCGTATATGTACAGTACGGTTAACAAGTTGTGGCCACCCGAAGTTTACTGTAAATGGCTGCGTCTGCGCCGATTTGATTTTAGCATCTTCTTACTTTTGATTATTTTCATACCCTAGTGAAATTGCGCAAAAGTTCAGGAAACCCAACTTTAGAGCAGCCACGACTTGACAACCGTACTGTACGTGAGTCAGGCTCAGGCCTTTACGCTGTATGTACGCGTGTAACACGTTCGATACTTGTTCGACTTCAACCGCCTAGTTGCGCATATTCCAATACAATTAACGTCTAGTAGCAGAGTACCGCTTGTTTTTGTAAGCCTGTGAACACGCGATTTCACCGGGAAACTGCGATATGATGATGCCTTTCGCTTGATTCAAGAAAAAACTTGTTCTACTTCCCAATGACGTTTGTTACAGCGATGCTACTATAAAACGTTGATTTCTAATATAAATTCCAAATTGTGTCCATATTTATATATTAGGCCAGTCGTGGCGCTGGAATACAAGGGTACCTATTGTAAATGCGATAGATTGTGGGTTCAATTTCCATTCGAGGAAATGAAATATTTAATATTTTCATTTGTTCGCTCTAATGTTCCACCACTAACGCAATGCCTCCATAATTTGGCAGATAGTGAGGAGCGGAGTGCCTTTTCACTAGGCTCCTTCTGCTTACCCTGCTAGAACCTGGATACAGTATGAAGCTGAAAAAGAAATCTATATATATTATTTAATAATTATTCCATACAAAAATACCGAAGAAATAAACAAAGCAATGAACTGATTCGTTTGACTCGACGCAACGTTGAGAAATAGGAAAAGAATAAACAAATAAACATTTCCTTAACACACAGTCAAGTTTGCAAACACATTGGTTGGCATTGAACTTTGGTCTAAACATTAAGGAGAAGAGATGACATACGCTTGGCACCGCACCAACCACTGCATCTGAATACACGGCAGGCAACACTCATATTTAGACGTGCTATGTATATTGCTATATATTGCGGTTTTCGCTAGAAATCATTTCAAAGAATAATTTATGGCAACATTCATGTCTTAGATTTCTTAGGTTTTTCCTGTAATAGTTGGAATTGGTGGCTATGCATGTTTTAAGCTCATTTTGGATATGGACTCACATAGCATGTTACTATTTAAATGAAATACTTACATGTCCCTACTTTATTTACTTGGTAGCATGGTATGAATGGTTTTTAAGAAAGAAATTATAAAAAATCGATAACTTAAAAATAAGTGACTAACGTCAGAATTTGCACAGCTTTATTTTCTATCTTTTACTATTTTTTATAACAATATAGTTTAATCATAAAAAAATTAAGTATACTTAGACTTATACCTACCTATATCTATAAAATTAAATAGGTTCACATATCTATAGTTTTTTAAAATGATTAACAGAACTTGAAAAGTAAAAAAAATATTTATTTAAATCGGTTTACTGGTTTAACAGTTGCAAAGGAACAAAGGTATTGACTCCTTGTGGCCTTCGCCGAAGTCGGGTAAATACTGTAAACTAACTACATACTAACTGATCTAACGTTCTATTCAATAATACTTTTATTGTACACAATATAAATATTTTATAAGTAATATTTGGCAAAAAAAAATGGAATGACAATCACCACACCTATTATATTACAACCATTCACTCTCTCTTAGCGCCCAAAGAATGTCATGATATTATTATACGATTTATACAAAAAATATATAATAAAGTAACGAGGCAAAAATATCTGGAACTAATTCTCTAAAGATTATTATAATGTTCTTGTATTCATTGCATGTTACGAGAGACATTGGAAAATTTAAGTCAAATGCTAATACGTGTGACGGGTTATCTAATGTGAATATATGACTCAACTCAATTGTATTGAAAGAACAATAGATTATCTCGTAATGTTACGATTTCAAGTGTTGAAGAGTAGGTTATGCAGTCCTTACAAGTTACAACCTGAAAGACAGAGAGTTTAGTGTCCATACAGCAGGGTACGCTGGAGGGACCTGGTGTTAAGACACTCTGTTCCCCATTTCCAGCCGAATTCTGCACTCATTGCGCTTTACCTCAACACCAGAGCGAAGAAATGAAAATAATTTAATATTTCATATCCTCGAGTAGGAATCGAACCCACAATAATATTCTATATTTTATTAACTTAAATAAATACTTTATTGTGTTTATAACATTATGATGTCGCTTTTATAATTAATGTTTAAGTAAAACCCATGTCTAATCCATTTCGAACTGAAATATTAAGGTATGTAAATTTGTAAATAGATATTTATCACATAGTCACGCAAAAAGGGCTTAAAGGATTTGGGTTATTTGGGTTAGAGATAGATTATAATATGGACTAAAACTAAATACACATTAGTCCATTAGACGATATGGTCTTATAATTATTTATTTATAGTAATAAACTAATAACACATCTTATTATTATTATACTAAATCACATTCTTATTTTCTCTCTGGGCCTAATTAATTAAGTAATCAACATATACAAAGTTAATAAATATTTTATACATACTATATACATTTAATGTTTATATATATATATATATATTTTTAGCTTCACCTGTATCTCGCACAGAGCAGTATAGGCAAAGGGAACCTGGAAACCTAACATCAAGAAACTCTATTCTTCATCTTCTGCCGAATTCTCTTACCTGTTGAGTGGATGAAAATTTCAAATATTTCATTCCCCGAGTGGATATCGAACTCATAACCGTTCAATCACTTCTCCCTGCACCACAAAGGCTTCTATATTATATTTCGTACGTATAAATATACCGTCTGAAAATAAGTCTGAAAATTTCAACATTTTCAAACAGTATAATACCGATAACCATACCATTTAAGAATCCAACTAAGCCTTATGAATAAATAAAAAAATCTTTCCAATCAAAAATAATTTCACTTTCAGGCACGATTACGGCGTGGTTTATTAACCAGTTACCTGTCAGCTATCAGCGTACACCAACACCACCCACAGAAGTTCTCCATCGCATGACTCCTACAAACAGTACCGAACGCACGCACGTAAAAACTTATAATCACTCAGCGCGAATAAAACTTTCGTGATGGATTATTCGATTTAGTTTCACTTCTAACGATCGGTATTTTTGTATGAGATTGTTGTACACGCGTCACGGATCGATGGTCAGAGGCATGCGTGTCTATTTAGAATTTTAAATGCGGCCACTTGGTGGTTATTGATGTGAACATTATATACTTACATGTTTAATAAATGCTGCTTCACAAGCAGTATAGGCAGAGAGAAGCTGGAACATACTATTAATACATTTCGTTACCATTAAGTAACTTCTTTTCCCCACTTTCCTCCGAATTCTGGACCTGGACTAGTGTTTTGCCTCGTTTCCAGAACGATGAAATGAAATTATTTAATATTTAATTACCTCAAGTGGGTATAGAACCCACAACCTGTTACGTTTATAGTCGCACACTTTTGCCCCCGCGCCACGACTGACCTGGAAATTAAGAATTAAAGTAATATTGTTTAGTCATCAAAATTAAATAGACGTACAGAATATTCGAGGAAATATTATCATTTTAAACATCGCCTTCAATGCAGGCGATTGACAGCTAAAAAATAATAAACATGAGTTCGGTCAAAGAGCAACACTAATTTGAACGGAAGTCGACTGCCTGTGACCTCATATGAATACATGTGTTTTGCGCTTATTTAGATATTGTATTAAATGATACATACTGTCGTTTTGGTTTATTTTATTTGAATACTTTTAAATCTCAAGTAATTTGTATAAAAAATTAAAGAACGTCCTTAAAAAATCCGAATTTTATGAGTTTTGAATTGCTAATCTTAACACCAAGACAATATTATGAACAGGTTTAAATTCAGTCCATCTAATCCATTTGATAAGCATCAAATTCTAGTCCAATTGATAAGCATTCAATTAACTAAGGAGTCAATGACATATTATGTATTGCCAAAACATTAAGCCAATATTGCAGAACAAGCATTAATTACAGGATGATGATGACAATAAAAATTTTGATATCTAGGTACTCTACATGTCACAATAGCATATCTCAAAATCTTTATAGTAGATATTTCACAATATTTTTCCAATAAAAATATATTTTATATAAATTATTTTTACATAGAGGAATCAGAAACCATTGAACTTATGATGAAAAGAATAATTAGAAGAAATTCAAAAAAGGAAACCTGTTCAACACGTGGCAACACGACAAGAGGAGGGCCGTCGAATACAATGCACGTCTCTCATTTTGTTATTATGTCGCTTGGACCACGTGTGCGTTGCTCATCCCATCCATAGCCACCATAAGAATCCACAACTATATATCTTAACTGAGTGCACTAAGGTCCATTATACTTTACATATGTTACAACGTAAACGAACCCCTAAATAACATTACAAAGTTATAAAACAATGTAAAAGGATCGTACGTCTATAGACACTGTAATGAGGATGATGCCATTCCAGGAATTATTATTATTCAAGCTTCATGTACTGTTGAACAATACCTACCTACATTTTTCAATACAACTTGCCTATAAGGAAATAAAATAACACTAGAACTAACCAGAACTAATAATTGTAGTTTCTGTTCATTTACACAATATTAATTATTATTTATTATATTTCCTCAATATATAATTTTTGTATATGCCAACTTATATTGCATATTTAGGGCACTGTTTAATGACACATAGTGTCAGTAGTAACAGTAACACAGTAGAAGAATCCCGCCTCATCCGTGCGATGGTTGTGAATTGAAATCTGTTCGTAAAAATATTTGACTTGAAGGTGTTTTCTCTGTACCTTATGGAAATAGCATGGGTGTAGTGTAACAATAGAAAGAACCTCATTTATATACATGAAAATAGCAACGTCAAAAACTTTTCTATTTCAAAACGTATAAAGCGAAGTATCACATAACAATTAATCTAACTCTAATATGTGCAACTAGTGCATGTCAAGGTAGAGTTTTGCGTAATTCACCAGGGACTTAACTAACCTGATGTTCGGCCTACAGTTCTAGAAAACAAGGTGCACTATTTAGAACTCACAAAGGTTTACTAAGACAAGTATAATTCAATTTATCTTTTATTTATATTACCTGTCATTGTAAGACACATTTAATTAAATTTGAAAACTAAACATGTTAAATAATACACAATACTGTTATTTTTTAGCTTCATAGCTTTATGCTGTGTTCCGCATATAGCAGGCTAAGCAAAAGGAACCTAGAATTAAAACTTAGTGTTACCAGAAGGAAGAAATGAAAATATATAATATTTCATTACCAGAAGTGGGAGCAGCTGTTGCGTTCACAGCCACACGCTGCACCACTGCACCACGACGATCCTCCGTTCTTTACCCTGCTAGAGGGAATGCGTAAAGCTAAAAAACAACATAAAAATATATACATTCAATTAAATGTAAAATAGAACGCATTCAAGACATTCTAGGGGAAGTATCTTTTGGTTGGTAGCTATATTTCACTATCTTATTAAAACATTCATAACTTATGTATTAGGTATGTAGATATATTTGTCAGTTTGCCAAATTAGGTTGCGAAATGATAACACTCAGTAGGAGTCGTTATCGTATGTAGATATCCATATCACTTTAGAAATTGGCTAATGTGACTGTAAAATTATCATCGCTTGTACTACTTTTGAATAATATGTTTTTTTTTTCTTTTAGATATAACACTATGCCATGGTAAAACGAATATTCTATAATAAAAAAAATATTATAAATATATACCATTAACTACATCTGCATTACATTAATATTTACCCAGTGAAGAGCATTTACCGTCACGCTATACCCGCACACAGTAGAGTAGGCAGAGGGAACCTAGTGTTAAGACACTCCGTTTCCGCAATTCTGGAGGCATTGCATGTTAAATGACGCCTCGACACCAAAGCGAAGAAATGAAAACATTAAATATTTCATGTTCTTGAATGAAATTAAATCCACAAGCTGTCACATTTTGTAAAATTAAAATAAATAAATTTTTCAATACAAAGATAAGGAAAGTAACTCTAAACGAGTTACTTCAAAATTAGAAGACAATTTAATAGTCAACAACTGATATAGGAATCGACCCTCAATTTTAAACTTTTTAACTTTAAACGCAACAGCTTTAGCGACTTAAAACATCCTTAATAGTAGCTTTGAACTGGAAGTATTCAATCGAAACAACATAACTGCACCCGCATTTATTGTTCCATGGGAACATTCTACTCATGAGAACAAGGGGGTACCAAAGCCGTCCACGTCTTACTGCTAGTTGAATGAAACGTTGCTTATAAAACTTTTATTGGTCAAAGTAATTTGTTGCTATAACAAAAGATTTTTTTAATGTATTTAATCCAAAAATAAGTACTGTTAAGTTTACAATGATTAATAGTAAAATAAAAGTTCTTCATACAAATGTTTTACAAAACCAAGCAGTTTAAATTTGTATATGGGCTTCATAAAATTATATTACCTAATAGATAGATAGATAGATAAGTAAAGTATAATATGAACGGAGAGCAATACGTTACTTTTATTTATAGAGCGCGCCCCACACGCACAGGCCGCGGTTGCGCGGGAGACGCTGCCGGCCGCTGCTATTCCAAGCGGGACCTTGCACATTTACGAAGCACGTACAAATACTTACACCTACGTTACATTTTATATGATATTAATCTTAAGGCTATATAAAGACACTTACCTTGATTTTTCCGTTCTTGAATAGTTGTATGTTTTGAGCAATAGAAAATATTTTATATCAATTATTGAAGTAACATTGAATAATTCTACCTAGAGAAGTAAGCATTTGAATATTTTTTTAAATTTTCAAATTGCACATATAAATTGATCTAATTTTAATATAGAACTCAACTTTTTGTCAAACTATTAATTTATCTGGACAGATATCACACCAAACTCTATAATATGTTTAAAATATTTAATAATCGTACTTGAAAGTTAAAACAGTTACGTCCACGTAACAAACATGGCTTTGATTTTCACAAATTCAATGTTCTATACATTTGATTCGTAAAATAAATTACCTAGATTAAAGGAAGCGAGAGCGAAATCTTTGACCTCGTTTATACATATATTTACATAATATACGTTTTAATAGCTTATTTATACTGTTTTACTGGTAATGTTCGAGTAAATGATGCAGACCGGTGCTTAGGAAATTTTCAAAGGGTCCAAAGGACTTACACCTGAATACAAAATATAAAATACAATAAGACTCGATAATATGTGAATGAATAACAAATTATGAGCCAAGTGTGTGTTTTTATTATAGTGCATAATATATTCTATTCAATAGTTTTGTATAGTAGAATAATTTTATTATATTTAAATAAAGGTTTGTGTACTTATTGTTTTCAATAAAGTTTATTAAAAATGTACGAAATGAAGGGTCACCAATCACAAGATAATGACCAATTCAAGTACTCTGGTGTTTTGTGTATAGAATTCGAAAATAATTTACATTGTTAAAACACCTTTAACAACGATATTGTGTATTAATTATAATAATAAAAAATATTATTTTAGTTTATTTTAATAAGATGACCTTACCTTTTACTAATCACTAATATTTACTAAGAAGGTTCTTTGTAAGTCTGTTCCTAATCCTGATTGTCATAAAATATATATTTATTTGAAACAAAACTTCAGCTTGTATCTTACGATTTTTGTAGCTTGAATTTCTTCAATGTAATACAACACCAGCCATGAGCCAGCAGTCGACGTCAGTAAATTGGCTTTATCTGGGCCGGTAACGGCACCTAAACAGTAGTAGCGCTTGAGCTTCTAAGTAATCAAACCACGACCTAACTTGATGTGCGATTTTTTTATGGAGAACATTTGTTAACGCTTGTCGAAATATTTTAATTATATGTAATTTTCCTATTTCTTTGCGAGATTGTAATATCTTTTAAATTTAATCCCAAACAACCAGGTTTCGATAATGATATATTTGATGAAGCTGCGATTTCCAAAACTATTATATTATAATGTTGAAATAAGAAATATTGAAAATATTAACGAAGGTTTGATTTGTATATTATCGATACAACCTCTATAAGGTACTGTTTCATTATACTGTAAATCATGTATTTTATTATGCCAGGAGCCAGGAAGGAAGCCAGGAAGAGGAGCTTGGAACAGGACCCCTAGGTTTCGAAATCCTAGTGACTTAGGGGATCCATTTACAGTACGCATTTATGCTCACTTCCACTATCGAAGTTCCTGTCTCTATGTTGCCAAATGCAAAAATGCAAAATGAATACATGCTATTATGTTGTATTTAATTTTTTCTCTTACTTTGTTCTAAGTCACTATGATAGCTGAGTTTTTTTCCCCAAATAATGAAAAAAGTTTAGGCCATATTTATTTTCGTTAGTCAATTTTTCACACAGATTTTAATTATACGTTTTTAGTTAGTACAAAGAAATAAATATATATTTATGCGATTATTGTTAAATGAATATTAAAATAAAATTATATATTGATGGTCCTTGTATATAGTCAGATATGTCAAAAGAGAAGGAAGCAGAGAAATTACTTGAACAAAATTATGCATATGTACCTAGTATATACCATTATTTATAATTTTATATCTGTCTATTGATATGTATATAAACAACAATGTTTCTTAAAGTTACTGAATAATGCAATCAAATCTGATTTATTAAAAAAGTAAAGAAATTATTTCCATTATGGGGCATTTCAAAATTTGATTGTGAACAAAATAGTTGTGGAGTCCATCTGTCTTTTTGGCAATTAATTGTTATATTGACACCTTGGTAAGACCAAGCCCAGTGTTGAGTTTCAGCACTTAATATACTTAATTAGGCATAAAAAGAATGGAGTGTTTTGGTTGGTATTAGGTTCTGTCTGCTTATGCCTTCTATGTAAAAAAGGCATAAAGTTGAAGAAATTAAGATGCCTATTAAAATATTTACTGTTCTGGCATCTCAGTTTGTCAATTTCTTCTTTAATAGAAGTCATTATATGTGACTAGTAAGTCTAATTCTACTCATATTCAAATTTAAAATATTCTTTAATTCAATAGATTTATAAAAGCACTTTAAAATTGTCTAACAAAGATAAAGCTACCACCAGGTTCGGAGACAGTTCTTAATTGAAATTCAAAATATTTTTTATTCCAAATATATCTTATATTTGGAGGCATTTTTTGATCAAATTGAAGTTAAATGAACAAAAGGATTCATCTGCTAGGAGGCAGTAGTGCTGAGAAGAGCCAGTAACAAGCTCAACAGTTGCAAAATATTCAATTGATATTAATATCATAAATATTTTTATATCTCAAATATTATTATAGATACATACTTAGAGCCATGAATGAGTTACTTATTAATAATATAAAAGTAATGAGGCATGCAAATGTAGCCTTTTGTGTTTTGATATATCATTTTAGATTATATTGTTAAATTATGAATCTTTGAAAAGAATATTTAAAACTCATTATAATATTTTCTTTATATTTTTTGTACTATTAGATAAAAACTACTATATTTACATTCCATTGGTTTGAATGTCTTAAATTACTTGCATACTGTTGCTGATATCAAAATTAATACTCTACTACATATTATCAACAAAATAAAATAAAACAAAGGTTTTTACTACTCAACTACTCAAATGAATTTCTATTTGTGCTTATAAATATATCCTTTAATATTGGAATGAGAAAAAAATAAAGTTATTACCTTGGTGTCTGATGAATAAAACTTCACTAGTTAATCTCCCACTTAAAACTTTTATTATAGATACTTTGTTATATGTATTATCACAAATCCTGGTAGACTTTAAAACACAATCACGCAACTGACAATCTTTATCTGCATTATTCTTTGATTATTGATTTCCATATAAACATAATTTACACAATAAAAACACAATTTGCAATATGACTTAGGTGTAAACTCTTACTCATCGCACTTCACTCTACACAATCATATAAGATTATTGCATATTTGGATGGCTTTTTAATTCTCTAAAACCGTCCTTGTCCTTCCACATTATTAATCTCAACAAATTATATACAAAGTTGACTAATATTAAGTTACATTACAAATGTTACTGCTGTTGCTGAAAAATTTGATACAGATTCTGATTCCATTTTTGAATTTTTGAATTTGTAGTACACAAAACATGATCTCTGCAAAGCTAAATATAAAATGTCCCAATCAGATTATAGATATTTGTTTACTTCATATGATAATTATGGTTACTGCGGGAGTATCTACCAGTACTAAAGTATGAAAATATAAGATAAAGCACCTCGATTGGACAATGGTATGTATCAAAGATATTAACAACGTGATATGACGCGCGTCGCGACCGCCGAGGGTCCAGCGATCGGTGCCGGCGGGCTAACGCCCAGGCCCCGCTGGAGATTCGCGGCCGTCAGCCGAGGTGGGCTCACTCCCTCCTCGCCCTTGCAGTCTTACGAGAAATAAATGCCACATTATACACTAAATATTAAAGCACTGTACAACAACAATAATTGTCCTTTTTCTTTTCGGGGCTAACGTTCATTTCACGCACTATTTCAGCGAACATTTCGTTGACGTTGGTACGACTCTTGGCCGATGCTTCCACGAATGGGCAGCCCCACATTTGCGCGAGCGCATTGCCTTCTCCTTGTGAAACCTCGCGCTGGTGTTCCAGGTCGGCTTTGTTGCCTACTAACAAAATTGGTACACGTTCTGAGCCTTTGACGCGAGTTATCAATTCCTTCATTGGTTTGATATCTTGAAAAGTTTGATGATTTGTTAATGAGTACACAACTACAAATCCTTGACCATTCTTTATGTAAAGGTCTCGCATGGAAGCGAATTGTTCTGTTCCAGCAGTATCCAATATTTCTAGAACACATGGGGAATTGTCTACTTCTATTTCTTTCCTGTAGAAATCCTCTATCGTGGGGTCATATTTTTCCATAAAACACCCAGACACAAACTGCACAGTCAAAGCACTCTTCCCGACCCCACCCGAGCCTAGCACGACCACTTTGAATTCGCGCATTATTGTGCTATATTAATCACACTTGCCAGTCTTCTATAAACGTTTCAGAAACGTATTCTCACTTTGTGCTATAAAAATGTCATTGCTATGTTGGATAATGACTCACTCGGATGCGATCACTAGGAGATGTTCACATAAAGAATAGTAACTAAATCATAAACAGGGACGCCATTTTAGTTAGACGAGTGGCAAAACAACTTTGATTGCATCGCGGTACTCTTCTATTCACTTTAATCTCGATAGTACAAACACGGAAGCAACATCTATCCAACTGACTCGTTTGCTAGAATTGGCACCAGCAGCAGGTTGGTCAATGCACCCTATTGCAATGGTTTGATTGGCGAATGGGAGTATTTCCAACCGGATGTCGGTGTTGCACACTCATTTATCAATATTCACATTAAATTTATTGCCTTAGACTAACGGTACTATTAGCTTAAATTATTTCATGGAAATCTATATAATTTCATGTAAATAAATTATATTGCTATTTAGTATTTTTAACATTTTAAAATTTATTTTCAAAAATGTTAACACACTACATAGGAGCTATTGAACATTAATAGGTTAAATAAAAACATTTCCTTCTCGTATATATTTTAATATAATTCATATTTATCGAGAATTAATAAAGTAAAAAATATAAACAAATATTTATGTATATCGCGTTACTATTAATATTAGGCATAATTGTAAAACATAGCAACCCTGAACAGGAAAAACCTTACAAATTCTAAGTTGCCCATCATGAATTACGTTCAAAAACATTTGTATTAGAAAACGTTTTCTCAACCTTTATTTATTTTATTACATACAAGTAGAATAAAACTAATATTAAAATGTTCATTACAATGATACAATTTATGGAAACATTACTTTATACAAAATAAAAATTTTACATATTAGTTTCTCTATGGTTTACTGAGGATATATAAATATTATTTCTTAAATAAAGTTACATTGTTCTTAAATAATGTTGAGATTGAAAACATTTTAAAATGATCAACAAATATCATTATTAATGGTACAAAAAATGGCTGGATCTGATGTTGCAAGTTAAGCTGTATGTACCATAAATATATACTATGAGTTATGACAGCTAATAGAAATATTTACGTCATCGCCCATCGGGCCGTCGTCGGTCAGACTCAGAGAATAACATTTAGTTATAGGATCATTGTTTGTCTTATAAATTTTAAACTGCAACACTCGAAATTCCAACTAGAAATTTAATACATTATATGAATATTACGACAACCATATTAATCTTATGAATGAATTATAAATAACATATGAAGACTTAAGGATTTTACCGGCTATTTTTGGCTATTTAAAATTTTTAAATTTGTAAGTAATGCACATTTTCGACTATATCATTATATTTAAAAAGATTTTGCTTATGTTACAATGCTACCTTATACACATTTTATTAATATTACATGTATACGTGAAATATGATATAGTAATCCCTTAAGTATTATTTTGTATGCGTTTGTTTGTTATATTCACTTGCATGAATATTTTGTGTCTTTTAATGTAATAGTCAAAAGAATTAACAATAGTGAGCCGTAATAAAAGGACAACTACACGTCTAGTATGAAACTACACAAAAAAATATATATTATATTGACGTAATTAATGTGATGTAATTAATTAATTTTATTTTAGTTTCAGAAACATGTCGCATAAACAAACTCCATACAGTCCAAATTTTCCATCGAGCCAAGGCTATGCTCCACCAGCTGAAGGGAATAAATCAAATGACAACTATCCAATGCAAAACTATCCACCACCTGGGCCAATGTTACCACCAGGTGCCCAACCTTTACCAGGAATGCAAACAGGATTCCAACCTGGTTTTCAGCCTGGTTTTCAACCTGGATATCAGCCTGGTTTTCAGCCTGGTTTTCAGCCTGGCTTCCAGCCAGGCTATGCTCCAGGATACCCTCATCCTCAACCTGGATACCCACCTGTAGTGCAACAACCTGTTCCACAAGCACCTGGTATGTATTTGGCTATTGTATTATAATTAACTCTAACAAAAAAGTAATAATTTTCATCCCTGACTATATCTTTACAAGCTTATTTGTTTTTGCATATATACCGCAGTAAGTAGAGGGAACCCTGAAAAGGTTGTCTAGTTACCAAATTAAGTAAATGAAGTTAAATAATTCCTTTATATAGTGATCAAACCAAAAATAGTTTTATTATTACCCAAATGATATCCTTGTGCAACATTACTAAATTTACACTGTTTTAAAATTAAAACTTTAAATTCATATTTGGAGTTGATTTATAATATTATTAGTGATCAGATCAACTTTGTATAAAGTAATATAAAATAATTATTAAATTCTTGATTCTAAAGTTATTGTCAGTGAATATATTGACATATTAAACTGAGTGATAATAATGTTTACTTTAAGTTATTGTAAAAGTGATACTGCTGATAAATAATTAGTGCTCACTTCATTCTCAGTTATGACAGACAGTACATAGCTAAAGTTATTATATCTGTTTATTTCTTTATTTTTTTTTTGTATCATTAAATTCTTGTACCTTTTAAAATTATGAAAGTGTCAAATGATAGTGGTAATATTAACTTTGATTTTTTAACTGAGGAAATTCCTAAAAACAGATTGAAGTTAGCTCATGAAAAGTGTTCTAAATTCAGAAAATATTTATCACGAAAATGTACAAAAATCGTTAATATTGATAATAAACGAATTTATATAGAAACATTGTCTGTGGAAAGTGCAAAAAGATCTATTAAGCAATTTTATAAAAAAATATTCACGAATCGAATGGATGGCTACGAACAATTATTAACAGATCAAGAGAGGAGGTTAACAAATGTTGTTGATTATGTAAATGTGGTGGAGGGCATTTAGAACATTGTTTGTGTTGTGTTGGTAACATTTACTTATCATTTATTTGGTCTATTCATTTATTATATTATCATATATAGGTAGGTACATGTTATTTGTATATATTACTATCATAACATTTAATATAGTATAATACCTTTTCAGAAAATGAAACATTTTCCAATTCCTTAATGTTAATTACTATTTATTATACATATTAATATAATTCAGACAACAATTCCACACATTATTGAATTACATACTTGAAAGTATTTTTTATATTAAGAAGGAAATATGCTAAGAGCCATTGCGCGCATTATGTTGTAATTAGCAGGAAGAAATGTTATGTACAAGCTTAATTACATGTAGTAAAAACATAACAAAAAATAAAATTGTAAAGATAGTTACAATGGCAGGCTTATCTTTAAAAGAAATCTCTTCCAGCCAACCAATGAAAATGGATGAGACTCAAGTTGTGATGTAAAAACCATCAATGTAATCTTAATAGTAAAAAAACAAAAAATATATATATACAGGAATTAGTCTCTATTATTTAAGATTATTTACAACTTCTATGAAATATTAATTTTAATCGTACCATATTATTACATAATATTGTCGGTATATATAAAAAGTCTTGGTATTAGAAAATGTATAAAAAAACTATGCATAAGAAAAAAATGGTATAATTTTCACTTGCGTGACTGAACACGATGGATATGAGTTTAAAAAGAAATTATTCGAAAGTAGATTATGGAGTGATATTACGTTATGATTTTTTCTACATACAAACAAAAAATACCCGTTTTTTTGTGGTACCTCGAAAAAACACATACATAGATACTGTACCTAATAACTTTTATTTTTTATCAAATTGTAAAAAAAATATTGAGAACAATAAACTTGAGCCCTATCTTCTTTATTGGGACATAATAAAGCAATATAATATATTGTTTGTGAATAACGTCATTTACTTTTGTAAAGTAAATATTCTGTAATATATATACCTAAGATTAGATATATTAATTGTCGAAAGCATTTATCATTACAGTGTTGTAATTCACTTTATAATTGTGTCATAAAAAAACAAAAGCAGCAACATTTTTTTTTTTTTAAATTAACTATAAATGTAATTAATTAGTGTAGCCGCTACACTACATATTACACTTAGTTTTCATTTTCAAAAATAATGGATGTTGCAGCTTTTGCTTTTATATGACTCAATTTATATATGTTTCTAAGTTCTATAATCATACTTTACATTTACTTTACGTATTCGTATATTTCTGTTTTCGTCATACGCTACTTACTTCTAACTTTACTTATATCAGACTTTGCTAGTCAACTTTTGTAAAAAATATTAATGCTTATCATTATCTATTACAAGTATTTAGTGAGATAACAGAAAGTAAACAATGCTGTAAACGATAGTTCTAGTGTTATTATGTTATTAAGTACCTAATACATTGTATGTAGTTATAGTAAAAGTACACTTTCAGGCGGCTGGATGACTATTCCGCAGGGGCTCACAAACTGTCCTCCTGGCTTGGAATACCTGTCTATGATCGATCAACTTTTGGTTCATCAGAAAGTTGAGTTGTTAGAAGCTTTCGTCGGATTTGAGACAAATAACAAATATACAATAAAAAATTCAGTTGGCCAAAAAGTATACTACGCTGTGGAAGACAATGACTGCTGTACTCGTAATTGTTGCGGCCCTATGCGACCTTTCGATATGAAAATCATGGACAACTTTAGAAATGAGGTACGTATGTATATTTAAATTACTTATAAATGAAAGATTCCTATATTTTACTTCAAACTTTTGTGATATATTTTGTTGTTAAAGCCTCTATAGAAATAGCTTCACAAAACATAGTTTTTCAGAGGATTGCCTTTACAGTCTCGTTTGACGAAAGAGGATATTAAATTTATTATATTAAACATGAATCTTTAGAACAAATTAAAATTCAGGAATATTCTAATAAACTAAGCAAAATTTGCACCCTACGCTTTTTGATATAAGACACTAATATTAGAATTTAAAAAAAAAATTTACAAGTCTGAGTTATTTTTAAAAACCTAACTTTCTTGCGATTGAGAAAGAAGATACAAAAGAACTTCACAGTTTTTTCCGACTACCAGGACAGCTAGAAAATGTAGTATTAAGACTTTCCTTTACTTTTTGCCTTTTGGAGTATTAGCGTGTTAAATGGTAAAATTAAATTCCGCACTTTATTACCAAAGCGAGAAAATTAAAATATTAAATCATTTCTCCGTGTGAGAATCGAAATCACAAGCGCCGCGTTTACAGTCACACACTGCCGTACCATTGCGCTGCGACGGCCTTTATGTAAATATACATTTTGCAGGTAATCCACTTGCATCGTCCGCTAGCATGCGACTCCTGCTGGTGTCCGTGCTGGTTGCAGAGCATGGAGGTGACGGCGCCGCCCGGCACGGTGATCGGCTCTATTGAACAGGAGTGGTCTATATGCAAACCCTCGTACGTTATCAAAAATGCCACTGGTGATGTCGTGTTGAGGATCAAGGGCCCATTGTGCACTTTCTCCATCTGTGGCGATGTTGAATTTCATGTAAGCTTAATGTTTTTTATTTATTATTATCTATTTTTGAAGAATTACACATACTCATTTCATGATTGATTTTGTAAATACCTACTTCATCAATGCCTAAATATTTTTTTCCACACATTTTGCTTAAATTCGTGAGTATTCTTCCAAAATAATTATAAGAGAGATTGGCCTTTCACAGCTAATCATCCATAAAAAATCTATTTTTTTAGAGTTTTATTCCGACAAGCCGATGAGGGCTCATTTAAAAGTCTGAGCTACACTGAAATATAGTTTTCAAGGTGTGGTCACAAAACCAAGAGATCCAAAACTTGTATATCTACTTATTGGATCAACTTTGCCTTGAAAATTGGCTCTCTTCCAGACACAAAACCCAATCTACTGAATTATAAAATTTGGCAATATTTAGAGGAAGCAATCTTTCCTAAATCATTGCCAAATTTTACATGCGTATAATAAAAATACCTAAGATTAAATAGGCTAAGAATCTTATCTACTCACATACCGTATTTTAGACATTAAGTAAGCATATTTTATTTTTATCACTTTAATACATTAGAAAGAACAAAATAGGACAAAATTGGAAATACAAAATTGGTATAAAACTTTTGGCTGATAGACTTAATAATTAGCAGGCCCCCAAAATAAAAAATAGCTGAGGTCTAATTATTATTTTGGGACCATTATTATTTTGTCAATTCCTGATATCCAAAGCCTCGAATTCTAGCGGAAAATGGAGAATGGAGTCCTTTAACAAAAGAACTTCAGAAGATTAACCATACTTAATGAAACCTAATATAATTTCTTACGAATGTATGCAAAATAACAACTCAATCTAAATAATTTTGATATAGGTCTAAAGCCAATTTAATTCTATATACAATACGCGTCAATCAACTCTCAAGGTTTCGCATTATATACTCATTGAGTGTTATTACTCACTGTTGGCAACTGCTGGCGCGATGTAATCTTATTTACTTAGCTATTATAAATATAAACTGACATCGAATATCGTAATAAACACAATTCACTTTAGTTTATATGTATATTTCTATGCTTATTATTTTCCTTACATATATATTCTACTAGCTAGCTACCTTATTCTTAGCACTAGCTAGCACTAGCACTAGCTTATTCTTAACCAATTTCCCAATCAGAAGTTTCCTAACCATAAAAGTTTTGTTTTTGAAAGAGTAGTGTTATAATTTTATATAAAATTTTCCATGCAATTAGTCATACTATTTTGCCCTTTAGACTCGTTCGATGAATATCTTACAAATAATACAATAGTTTAACTAAAAAGAGAAAAACCAGTTACAAAAATACTTATAAAATGTAATTGACTTCATCACAATAATTATAATTATATTATAATTGCTCATGTTATTGTAACTAATATTTGCGTAGCAGAAAATTCATAAAGTAGAAACTATAACGACAGGAATAATGTTGGAAATATTATTAGGCCACTCAAATCCATCAAGGAAAATAACATTTTAACATATAATATGTAAAATGAATATTTTTAAATATACTTATATATTTTTGGTTTTTGTAAATGTGCCTAAATTCGCTATTGTTAAAAACTATTTTATCTTGGTGATGTTCTCATTCTGTCACATCGTCTTTTCTTACTCAGCATGATCCCCTCTATAGCGTTTTGACAAACCTCAATTTTTTTTGTGTGAGCTTTGGTGTGAGACCAGGTTTGATATCCATATGTAAATACTACCTGTATTTTGCCAGTATTTACACAGGTTCAGTTTCTCATTATCTCCTTCAGACTCAAGTTTCTATCCCATTCATGCCCTATACTAGGCACTTATTTTAACAGACAGAGATTTTACAAATATATAAATTTTTACGCAGTTTAAACTAATGAAAAAATTATCTCCTAAGTCCTCTCCCATTTTAATATTTTCATTTCATCGCTCAAACCGCGACGTTGAGTCAGCCACTGAACAAAGTCTGAAGAATTCGGTGGAAAGTGGGGGACGGAAATATGTGTTAACACTAGGTTCCCAAAATACAGTATTAAGCTTTAAAGTAAATATTTTTAAATTTTCCAGGTGTATTCCAAAGACGGAGAAACGAAAGTGGGCAAAATAACAAAGCAATGGTCTGGATTGGCGCGTGAAGCCTTCACGGACTCTGACTACTTTGGGATCACCTTCCCAATGGACTTGGATGTTAGGATCAAAGCTGTATTGCTTGGTGCATGTTTCCTTATTGTAAGTATATTATATGTTTTATACGTTTTTATACGGAATTTAACATTTATATAATTATATTATTATGTAGAAGGCGAGGCTATCGCGGCGAAGCGACTCAGTATCTGATAGTAAACTACGATTGTGGGTTCAATTCCCACTCGCGGGGTAATGTGTTATTTTCATTTCGCGGTCCATAGGAAACGGTAATGTCTTAATACTAGGTTTTCTCTGTCTACCCTGCAATATACGTGATAGAGCGAGAAGTTAAAAAAATGATGATACAGGTCATATGATATTAGATTTTGATGAAATTTTGTATCTACATTTCAACGGATTTTTGGATGGTTTGCAAATGTAGTAAAACCCAAACAGTGTTTTAGTTAAAATGTGCTATATAGTAGTACCATATAGCATAGTATGCTCCCTAAGAAACAAGAAGATATTGAAGCCGGAGTATCTTAACACTAGGATCCTTTTGCCTACCCTGTTGTGTGCATCCTGCACAACGTGAAGCTGATGTTTCATAAAATAAGGAATTATGAAATGTTAATGAGGACAGTCTTGGCGCACATGAAGCCTAGTGTCAATTTTTGAAACATTACATGTAGAATGGTGAAAATCAACGCCGCACTTCCTCTTATTACCAGAGCGAGGGAATGACAATAAAACATTTGTTTTAATTTATGAAGATACGAAACATTTAAAACCTGTTCAAATTGTGCTGTTCTTAAATCAGACTTTATACTCAATGAATTGGTAAACTTATTTTCCAAATTAATACTTTAAATTAATTTTAATATTAAATTATTAAACTGTGTGTATTACAGGATTTCATGTTTTTCGAAAAATCTGGAAACCACGAGAGAGATGGTCCTGGGATGCTCTAAGACAATAAATGCATAGTATACAAAATTATGAACCTTATACTCTAAAATGTACTCGAATCTCTTACGAATTGCAAATAATTACAGTCCGCGAGGTCTACGCTGAGCTTTGCATTTGTGTACGTGCTCATATTTAGTGTAGGTGTAACGGCACTTGCTTAACTAAACCCGTTTATATTTGACAAGCGGCCTACACCTCTTGTACTGATAGCAATGTTCATAAAAAGTGAAAGAATAAAGTTGGCACCAATTGTCACTATACAAGAATACAAAAAATTATGTAAATCAATAAAAAAAATCTTGGACGTCCACAAAGCAAAGTTGAGCGCCTCGTAAACTGTATGTAATTATATAATTAAAATCTATATTGTTATGATATTAAATATTAATGCAATTATGGTTGTTTTACGTTGCACAAGTGTTTTTGATATTTTTTCTATATGCCTATTTCGGGCTTTAAGCGTCGTCGGTACTAGTTGTCTTAATATCCATGATTTGCACTTTTATAGATGTAAGATGTTATATGTGACGAAAAGTTTTGATAAATAGCATTTTATCCTATTTTAGTGTTATTCACATACTTAGAGTTATAAGTTTATATATTGAAATTTTGTATGGAGGTTTCTAATATAGCAATATTTGAACCTATAAGATCATATCCTATAGAATCAATAGTCTATCTGACTTATTAAACAGTCTTAAGATGCTATTAGTTGCTATATTCGAAATTTTTATTCAAAATTACGATATCATAATAAAATATACTAATCATGTTTTATTCCTATTAAAATACTTATGAAAAAAGAACGCTTGTCTATGATATAAGGCCAATGAATCTAAATTTTACTATTCAAATATATAATCTCATATATTGCCATATTTACTTTCTGTAAGATAAAAATGAATCACTGAATTATATGTTTATGTATAACTTTGAAACCGTACCAAATTATAAAATTCTTTGTTGTATTCTGTTAGATGTAATGGAAAAAAAAACAGAAATAAGAGGCAGAAATCACTTAACATGTTGATTGCCAACGCGGTCAGTGTTGACCGACAGCATATTATCCCTTCAGGCCAAGCAAAAATTACAGTTCTATCTAAATTCAAAGCAAATATTTTGAATACGTTACATGAATACTTTTATTCATTTTCTATCATACTCGAATCGAAATTTCCCGAAAACGGCGGTCAGCACTGACTGACATGGCCCGAACGGAAAGTCTAATTGTCGACCATCAATGACCGACATGGCTAGAACGGGAAAATGCATATTTTTTCTTGGCGTTGAACGTGTTAAAAAGGTGGTTTACTATAGTTATATTATTATCAATATTCTTGTTATTAGAAAAATATCCAGAATGCTTACCTTTACTTTACCTTTGTATCAAATTTTTTGAACCCATGGTGAAGATTCTACTAACTGTTATATTAGATCAAAGAACTGTTTTTCTAACTATTTATGGCCATTACGTCACACGAATTTCATTCATGATTTTATGTCATATTTTGCAATTCTACACCTAGAGATTATTAAATAAAACAGCAGTTCCCAATTTATGATGTGTGGTAGTACCGCTTACGGTTCGTTTTCTGACTGATCCTCTGTTAAAATATTATTTACATGAGAAACAATGAGAGCAGAGCATTCATACTAGCGTTCCGGTCCAATCACGCATATAAAAATACTAATGTGAATCTGCTGTTATAGTAATGTCTAATCTATACATATAATAAAAATATTTGTGTGGCTGTGTGTATAACTTACCAGTGTATATTTAGTAATGTCCTTTATTTTTCGTTTTTACTTTGTTAATAAAAGACTAAAATTTAATTATAATTTAATTTTTTAAACTTATTATTATTATTTATTACATTTTTGGAAATTAAACTGTATTATATTGTGGTCTCATATTTAAAATTTAGTTTTTTTATATGTAAAATTATCATTAAGTGTTTGAATTATATAGGTTTTGGATATGTTCATGGTTACCATATTTTGAAAATAGAATCTTTTATTTTAAAAAGTACCACGCTGATTGTTCTTATTTTCGCCATTGATACTAATCCGCGCCTTGATTATATTAGTAATAAACTCATCTCAAGCAATTTCTTACGGTAATACTTATAGAAAAATAGTCCTCCTGAATGGTTTAGCTCTTATTTTTAAAAAAATACAAACAATTGCAGTAAATATAGCAATTAATTAATTTAAAAAAAATCTATATTAAGATGACATTAGTAAGCACAATTTACCGCAAATAATTAAGGTCATTATAAAATATTATTTATGCTAGGTACATGTCAAGTAAAAGTTTGTTATAAATACAAAAATGTCTACTCTCTATACTTCAAGTAAAACAAATGTTACATTGTAGGCTGCTCTTCTTTATTATCATAACCTTTGCATACATTTACCTATTATTTGAATAAATAATATGTTTATAATATAAATATTATATATTTTTACTTTATTTCAGGAATAATTATTATACCGTTAAGGGGATGTAATTCACTTGCCATAATCAATATTTAATTACTTAAAACCACCTTCAACTAGGAACAAAAACACCGCTATGTATTTTAAGCCAATTGAAAATTTCCTTTATCAAATTAATGTTGTTTTTCGGTAATCATTATGAAATATTGTTATTTTTGATGATTGATTGTTTTGTAGATGACAGCCATCTAACAATTTATTGATTTGATTTTGACATTTACACAATTTATATTACAAACATTTATATATACTATTTATGTGTGAGAAATATTTATTATTGTTTGTTTTTTTATGTTTTGTTATGTTTCGGATTTTTTTATAAGTTTCAGATTATGTATTTTCAAATTGATATGACTCATTCACATTATGTGTTTGAGACTAACATAAATGAGAATAGAATTTAAGTTAGTTTTATAATATTCAAACTCTGATGATATTACACAACAATTCCGTTACAATCTTTAATATTCATTTCATATATGAAAGATTGTGACGGAATTCAATTCATGAAAACTAGTCAAGTCTGACTGCTGGTGCCTAATTTTTATTCTTAATCTACTACAATGATTTCAAATTGCATTTTACGTAATACTTAATTGTAAAATGACTATTATATAAACTATTGCTACACTTTTGAATTTACAAGATACATTTTGAATTTTTATTGTGTGTTATTTTTGTTAATGGATGATAATTTTATTATTTGATATGCTTCAATATTGATTTTTATCAATATTTTTTGTTTCTTGTGTTCTCAATTGCAATCTTGCTAGTTCAGTTACAGTAACTTGTTTTAAATGTTACACTATAATATAGTACTAACTTTATATTATCGTCAGCTTAGAGTGTAAACCTGCGAATAACCAACTAAGCAAATTTTCGGGGGACAAAATATGTTTTTAAAAAACTATAAGTATATATATTACATACAAATATTATCAGGAGGTTTTTACAATATTAAAAATTGATATCTATTCTCTACTACATGAAATAAAAGTCGATTTTGTATATTTATGTACACATGAAAAAAAAGGATTTAGCAGTCTTACACTTTAAGCCACTGGTATGTTTATTTACATTTCTTAAAGAATTAAAATATGCAAATGTTAAGTGCATTTATTATTGTGGTTACTTAATAAAAATGTCAGCCAAATTCTTTCAAATTAGATATTTACGTTTTGCAGTTTTTCTGTAAATTATTATATAGTATTGATAGTTTAGGAAACTTCAGAAGTCGCAATATGCGTATTTATAAATTCTTGTAAGGTATACCCACTAATGTAATTTAAACTATATATTTTTTATTTTAAAAAAGCTTTTTAAGCAACATTTCTGAGCATTTTTGTTTATCATCATTTTTTATTTATTCATATTTCATTACTTCTATGAACCCATATAATTTTTTAAAGACTAAGGGATTCTTAATAAAAGTCAATTTCTTAACAACATTTTTTTTAATGAAAGGAAATAAAAGTATTTAGTGAAATAATAAGTAATGTAATTAAATTAAAACAAATATATATACATTACTTGATTTCAGTGAAAGCAGTTTTTTTAATACATACAGATAAATCAGCTTGTTTAAGAGGCAGGCCAGCAAAACTCTCATCGCTTTTAGAGACTGAGTATTTATTGACAGGTTTCACTTCTCTATGGGTATGTTTTATTACAACTGGTTTTGGTAAAGAAGTACTTATTTTGTGCACCCATTGACCTGAAGGCAATTTTTTAGCATCTGGTATTGCGATCTATAAAAGAAATAAAATATATTTATATAAATTAAAATTAAAAAAATAAATCAGCTTCTTGCTGTATAATGCACACAGCAGGGTAGACAGAGGGAATCTAGTGTTATGACACTCCATTCCCCAGTTTCTGCCGAATTCTGGAGGCTTTGCGTGTTGAGTGGTAGAACTCAACACCACTCTTTACACCTCCATCTTCTTCTTCGTCTTTACACCATGCTCGACACCAAAGCAAAGAAATGGAAATATAAATTTAAATAATATTTTCATCTCCTCATATAAATTACAAATCAAATTAAAAATCATTAAGGTAGGCAGAGGGAACCTAGAGTTATGACACTCCATTCCCCACTTTCCACAATTTTTTTTCACAACACAAAAATTTTAATAAATAAATTATAAAATTTGCCAAATAATGCATTTTAATAATTAAGTATGGTTATGGTGGCACAGTGAGACAATGTGACTGAGATAATGTCTGTGTGTCAATCCTTACAAGGGGCAATGAATTATTTTCATTTCCCTGCTCCATTAAGCATTTGAGTCGAGATACACTACTCTACACATAACATATTGAATTAAAGTACAGAATGGAGATTAGTGTCTTAACACACACACACCTGCCTATCTTACTACACGCAATATACAATGTGAAAATAGAAAACAAAATGTATGCATACCATTTTTGTCTCTTTAGCACTCTTGTAGGCAACTGAAGGTAAAGATATGTTTTCTTTATTACTGGTTTTATGTTCTTTTACGGTTTTGATGAGTTTAGGAATACATGTACCATTATTTGAGGGTTTCTTAAGATGGACATCTTTAATTAAAGGTACTTGAGGGCACTTGTTAATATAGAAAGCAATGGGACTTGTTATGTGCTGGTATGCATTTATTTTATTAGGTGTTTTCTTTGTAGAAGATGCTAGAATATGTTTTTTTGTAGAAAGTAAACTTTTAGGTGTTTTGAAAATATGTTCAGTTTGCTTTACTGGGGTAGTCGCTACTAAGGTCTCGGTATTTACATAATCTGAATGATCTGTTTCTATAATTTTGATTGGAGATTCTTGTAAAAGTTTCATATTGTCATTTCCTTCATTTATCTGTTCAGTCTTTGTCTTATAGAATTGTAATTTTTCGTAACAATTTAATAATTTAATTGGTGTTTCTGTTTTAAGTGGTTCAACACATCCCAAGTCACTTTTTAAAAATTCCCCTACGTGGTTATTATCTTTTGTTATAGGATTCTTTAAAATATATTCTACAACTTCCAGTGTGTTATTTAAAACATCATTGTTATTAGATTTTGGCGACACAGACATTTCAGAAACCATTTTTTCAAGCTGTAAGAAGCTATCATCTATGTCCCAATCTGATTTAGTTACTTTTGTTATAGAATCAGGGGAACTCAGAGAGAGATTCGCATATGATACATTTGGTTCTGAATTAGTCTCAATAATTTGAATGCTGTCATTATGTTTTTCTTCATTAGTTTCAAATGTATCCCTGAAAACAAAAATAAATATAAAAACTAAACTGTATTCTGAGACCACCCTGGTTTCCTGCTTATATATCAAACTAATAACGTGGAGTAACATAGGACTTACGGTAAACTACGCCGATGAGAAAAGCTATTTAAAAATATACGCTTTTTACATTCTTTCAATGATATATCACCAAAAAACACCTCATCGTCACTAATATCTTCTAAAGGCGATAAATTCATTGTTAAATAAAGTGTAAAGTTTGAAAAAGAAGCTAATTATTATTTATTTGTTTCTATTTCTTGTACCTATCTATCAAAAATATTTAATTTTTTTACGCAACTGAATAACTGAACCGACGTCATTTAAAATTTGAATTTCTGAGACACAGAGTAAAATATTCATATATAAGGCTAGCTACACACACACAATATTATTGTCAATGTAATATTGGCAAATACAATATTCTTCAATATATGGCCCCGCATATTATACAATATTAGTGACAATATTTCGTCGTAAAATGTGACGCAGTTGCTCAGTTGCTTTATTTGTATGCGTATGTGTTAAGTCTAAAATAAATAGAAAAAAAAGCCGTTGCTTTAGTAAATGTATTTAGCTTACTTACAAAAAAATGCCAAAAAATAATGATCAAGGACTGGATGAAAAAAAAATCTAAGTTATTGACATATCATTTTTATTTATTAAGCACTTTTGTTATACAACAGCAGTGCAGTACGTACATGAATGAACAATATTGCCATTAAATAATTGTTTTATTGGATTGGCTGAAACTATCAATGAATGGATATTGTCTTTAAAATGTTATCATTTATAATATTATTGAAATACACCAAGTAATGGTTAAAGAAATAGTTGTGTAGTCAAGCGAGAAAAACCCTGATCGTGTCGCTAGAGCTAATAATAACAATATTATAAAGTAGTCTGAATCTAGTTGGTTTGCAAATGAGTATTGAAATTGAAATCAATTTTTTTTATCCCCCCCTCCCCACAAGACAACGCGCACCAATCCGACCCCGCTGGTATGTCAAGTGGTGACGAGTGCAGCGTTGGGAACACCATTTAACACGCCATGTCCAAAACGGCGAGAGGTGGAGGACGATGCTATAAAATATAGTTGACATAGAGTATTACTTTATTACTTTTCTCAGCAATTCTGCAGCTTCCTTATTAGCATGATGATCATCATCAGATTTAGCTGGATAACTAGCAGCTAACTTTAGATAATATTTAGCTTGATCTAATTTATTTAATTTTAAATAACAACAACCAATCCTTAGAAGATTGACACTATAAAATCTTGGCTGTACTGACTCTGCTCTTAAAAAATACTCAAGTGCCTCTTCGTAACTTGAATGGGGAATAGGTGCGTAAATAGCCTCAGCTGTTTTTCTTTGATACCACGGTAGTTCAGTTATTTGGTAACAATATTCACCCAGTATATGCAAAAGGCTTGCATCATTTGGATTTAGTGAAATTGCTATATCCATATGGGTCTTTATATTTCCCAATTGCTCTATTTTTTCTTTGATACCTTCATTTGTACTTTTAGCATCTAATAATAATGCGTACCATTTCTGAACTGATGAGTTATCAAAGTTTTTGTCCAATTCCCCAGTAATTATTTTAAAAGCCTGTAGAACAATTTTTTTTTGGAAAGTTATATCATATCTGGAATCTCTTGCCATGTTATACAATACCCGACATATGCGCCATTTTATTTCTACATCATCTTGTACCTGAATCAAATTTATTACATTCAAAAGCTATCTTTATATTTAAATATCCTATCTTACTAATCCTTACGTGAGGATGAATGTTTGTTCCACTGACACATAAAATTTGCTGTATTGTGTTATTTAAATGAAATTTACAGTAGTATAGCTTATATATTAGAATAACACATAAGCTGCAATTTGTCCACAACATACCAATAAGTTTCAGTGAAAAGTTGTGTTTTGTGTTTGAGATTTCTAAGGCTGGTGGTTTAAGGAGGGTTTTTTGGGTAATATTTGTCTGATATCTTGTGATATGATGCATCAGTAACGAATCAACATCAGAAGCAACCTTTGCACTGCCTGGCCTTTGGCCTGTCAGTCACTCAATAAATAACGGAAAAGTCTTATTTGTACATAGAGTATAAATAGATTTAAAACATCACCTCATAGCTTTTCAATAAATTGTAACATTCTTCATATCGACCTGTCTCAAAGATGTGGTCTGCAGATTCAAGGATTGATGGCATTGTATTTATTTTTTCTGTATCAAAGGAATTCTGTTTAGAAGTATTAAATGGCCATATAAATAAAAAACTAATATACTTAAAAACTTTAATGTCATCTCTGACCCTTTTTTGCATCTGAAACAGTATAAAAGGTAAAAAATAATAAAAATGTACAGATTGAGGATATTGTCGCGTATTATATGTTACTCGCTTACTAATTTTGTATATAGCATGCTTAGAACTTACTTCTAGTATAAAACTAGCATTATAATTATATTTTTCAATATATTTATAACATTTTGCAAGATTAGTATATACTTTCCAGGTAACTTGGAATGTTTTCATCGTAAATATTAATAAATATCATACAAATATTAGTAAAAGTTAGGTGGCGTTTACTAACAATGTTTTTGTTTTATTAAATAGGGTATTAGAGTATTAGTAATGATAATTAACTAATTATTATAGTAAACAATAAACCTGTTTGCAAAAATTACAAAATGTCAAGTGTCAAGTTGACACTTGACAATTCAACATGCTAAGTTGTGGTGACACTATCAACAAGTATCAACACAACTTAGCATGGTGAATCCTATCAAAATTTACTGAACCATATCATTCGTGTGTTTTCTACTATACGTGACACTGCAGATGATTTTGCGCCTGTCATCGCAAAATCAGGCCATTAAAAAAAAAAAGAAAAAAAGCATGGTGAATGGTCATTGTTGTACTCTGTGGTGATTGTGATATACTCACAGATTAACAAACATTAAAAGTAAAATCGTGTTGAGTACCACAGATACAGTATATTAGAATGTACTCTGTGACAGGTACCGTAAAGTACCATACGTTCATTGTGTTTTTAAAAAATAATGAATTGAAAATAGCACAGTAGAAAGTTACTTATTTTATTACACATGGTTTGATTTCTTCTGTTTTATGATTACATTTTTTATCAAAGACTTCTTAAAATTGATACATAACTAATATTAAAAGTTAAATAAATAAAAATAACTACTATAATAATAATATTTATTTATTTACTTATTTATACTTTATTACACCATGTATAACTAAACACAAAACAAACACAAAACAAAAAACAAACATAACTTAACAAAAAACAGAATATTATTAATATTATTTCTTATAGTCTTAGTCAATTGTTTTTCCTAATAAATTAAGGACGATCTGCTACGTTAGGTATTGTTGGTTGGTATTAGAAATGTGTTTCTTAATTCTTATTACCTAACGCATTTTGGAACTGGCAACATAAATCAAAAATCAATTTCTGTGCGGCCCAAGGGCGGGTGTACTGTTGACAGTTCTGTTTGGTGTAGTGCTATTGAAATTGTTGAATTCGATATGTTTTTAATCTAAATTGTTTTCAGGACATTGTTATCATTATGCAGAGATCAGGTAATATATAGATTTTATTAGGATAATATTATTAGCAGATACTGTTGTAGTACAATTCGCGCCAATTAAGAATATGTGAATTTTAAGTTTAAAATTTTCGCATTAAGTTTTTTCATTTTGAAAAATCTTAAAATGGTTTCATATAAGATATTCACTGTTATCACGTTACAAAATATAGTGTTGTATTATATTTTTCCTTTTATTTTAACCTTGTATATAAAACTAAACTAAGATAATAATATAAGCAGATAAGCTGTTCTTACGATTTTTCGTCGTCTTATAACTCTATTTCTGACTTTAATATATCAGGTAGTTATTCAATTCTTTCTAATTAAGAGTAGTCTAAGACATAGAGCCTTTTAACTAAATCTTCTTATATAAAACTGATAGCATCTTTACATAGCTAATAAATAGAATAAACTTTAGGGTAATTTTGTATATAACTATGTACATATTATGTGTATACTATGTATATAATTACAATGTTAATTGAATATTCATTCAAGAAACTGATAAATATAAAATTCTTTATTAAATCTTTTATTTCAAATTCTTTTTTTATTTTTTTAAAGTACATCTATACACATACACATTATACACCTTAACTGAGATCTACTAAATGAATAAAGTCCTATTTAGACTATTTATAGAAATTTATTTTAACATATTTAAAATGTATAACATTTTATATTAGCTCTGGTAACAAAGCAAAGTGTGATATTGAGTTCTGTTACTCAACACACATAGTTTCAAAAAATCAGTGGGGAGTGGGGAATGGAGTGTCTTAACCTTAAGGTCCCTCTGCCTGCTCTGCTATATACGGGCTTAAGTGTGAAGCATTGTATTTATAGTTATCTCATCCAATACATAGCATTCTTTGGATTGACTGTGCAAGTGCGGGGTCCATTGTATAGTAGGGTGTAAAGCTAAAAGTAGTGCCTATGTCTTGGGAACCAAGTATGTGTTTAAGGACTTCTTTAAGTCTGTTTTCACTGTCCAAGCTCAAAAGGCTTAAGACACCAAACTTGATAGTTCTAGACAGGCCAAAATCTATTAATAAATTATTGATTTTAATATTACACCTCCTTGAACTGCATACAATTTAATTCCAACCTAAACCAGGTCAGTTGAGGTAAGAGGCACTCACAGCCTTAACTGCTGTAGGATCCCAGAACCCTAAAAGGATGACATGGGGGTTGGAAGTTTGTATGGAAAAATCTTTAAATCACCACCACTTTTTATAAGAAAGGAAATTCAGACTTTTAAAAATATTTCATTGAACATGTGTTAAATTTTTTAGAATTAGAAATTTTTAGAATTCACCTCCTAAACTAAAAATAATTTCATAAACATATTTAATAAATATTCATGCAGTTCAAGCAGGCGAAGCCACCCAGGTCAGCTAGTGTTACTATAAAGTATAAAGCTTTGATACTTTTTCTGGTACTTCATTTTTTTCTATAGTATTTTTTATTTAAAATATAATAGGACTTAATTGTGTAACCCATGCTGCCCTATAATTGTAGTATGTACTAAAGGGACTGTTTTAGGGCAAGTTTTAACCTGCTGCTTAATTTTAACAAATTTATCTTCATGCTGCATTCTTTTATTTATTCTAAATCTTTTATTATGTGATAAAAATATGTAAATATAATATTATCATTCAAAATATTTGATGGTCATATTAATAAAAAACTATTTACACTGATAATAATTACATATTCATTTTGTATGTAAGTTGTTTTTCCCCTCTACCTCTAATTTGTTCCAATTCTTTTAAACATTTGCATCCTGTAATTAATGTGTTATTAAATTTTATTATTTTGTAGAGCACATTTTTGCTAAGCAATAAGTAAACAGAAATTCCCAAAAAAATGTTACATATTTATAATATATATACATACAATATGCTGAATTCTAAGGAATGAAGACAAATATATGTCAGTCAAACTTTGTTGTTCAAAAAGAGTATTTGTATTTTTATTTTTGCATTTGTCCACTACTTCATTTGCTTGCTAAAATCCGATATTTTCGGAGAAAAATATTATAAGTATTCATTGATTAGTATAAGACATAGATACAGCAATAAATAAGAATATATAAAATACTTCATACTTATTTATATTGAGATATTGGGTATTGGATGGTGAAATCTAATGCTGCCGTCTCATGTAAACACGTCCAGTCCAAACGAACATGACTATCATGATTTGCACACACGAGGCTTGCACTCCTGTTGCGACCTTCATTCATTATTTACATTTTAAATGAACACATACTATTTTTTAACCTTTTTAAATTAACAATTTAACTACCGTTTTGATTAAATTGTATAATACTTTTGAAAAAACCGCCTTTTTCTTATTATTTTTCTAGTCTTATTGTTTTGGGGCTCATAAAGCGTGTAGCTTTTTGTTTTAAAAGCGGTGTTCTCTTGCGGAACCAGACTGTCATGACAAGCCACAACAACGTCCTGTTGCTGTAATCAACACCATTCTTTACAGTTATCCTTCACATTATAATGTTTAGGTAGTTGGATTCGTTCGATAACGTTTTTCTAGAAAATATCTTAGTCAATTTATATAAATAAATGTTAAATACACATTGAATAGATGTCGGATACAAGTAGTGCTATGGGATCGAAGTCCGCATTAAATTAATACATCTGTTTACGATTGTGTTATCATGCATTTAAGGTACTTGAGAACAATCAAGTCTTATTATTGTATATGTATATATAAAAATATAACTCCTGTTAACATTTAAATATCATCAAGTTTTAATGAATATGATATAATTATATGTCAGTAAAATAAATTAACCTAGGATACAAAAGAATTACAACCCTTCGAGGTTTGTTAAGTTGCGAATTCTGTACGCGTATTGAAATAACTTGGAATATAACTGCATACAATCCGGGTGGCGCGGCCGCTTCTCATTGCTCAGTTCCTGTGGACGTGCGCGCGAACAGTCTCCTGTTTGAAACTCTACGACGCTAGGTCGTTTACAATGCACGCGTGTCCACCTAGTGGCAGCTTACGAGTTATCTAAACACACCTAGAGATTAAAGAAGCTATTTGGGACAGGAGATTGTTCATCCACTGACTTATTCAAATGTCGTTTCAGTTCGGTTTTATAAACGTCATATGTAATCAATCCAGGCAGCTGCAATTGAAAATATGGAATCCACGGATTGTAGTATACCATGTAAGCAACGTCATATACATATTAATAGATACTTTTTTTTAAATATATTATTAATTAATAACGAATAACTATTTTCAATGCAACAATTTGCAAAATTAAAACAATGACTGCGTTTCATTTCTCTTTAGTATGTATTTAACGTTTATTTTCTATTTTGTTTACACGCCACACCATTCTATATTCAATTTGAACGGAACAATAGTCGTATACATTTGATTCAGCCTTGTTTAGATATTTTCCCAATACTTCAGACGGCAATTAATACATTGTCATTATACATCTCACTATGTAAGTATTCTGCGGTAGACATCTATGTAAATGGATGCTAGATATTTGAGCCAAGAGAGTCTGGATGATGTAGGTACATGTTGTCTTCCTTGCTTAGGTATGCTTAAATTACATTTGTTATTTTACATATTTTATGTAATATTTCTAAACATTGTTTTTGTTTGTTTCATGTGCGGCTCTGACACATCTTGTGTAGCGGTGAGTAATTATTTTATAATATGTACTTATATATTTGCGGTAAATTACTAAGTATTCATATCAAAACGTAGAGGAATATCGTTTATGAATACCACATTGTAGTATCGAAAATAAATTATTAGGTCGCCGGGACCGTTTGTTCAGTCCGCACGTACTAACATTGCATGCGTTGTTTGAATTACGAGTAGGAATTTGCGACCGCTACTTGGCCCGTGAGTGTGTTCGCCGGGCGTCGGGCCCGTAAGGCGCTGTGACACAAATATCGGGGTCCCCATGGTCACCCATAGGTTGAGTCTGACCGAGGCATGTATACAAAACCGAATGAAGTGACGAACGCGTTTACTATCAACGAGTCATTCTGACTTTTGTTTCAGTACGCTAAATCGTAATCGCCGAGTGGTCGTTATTTTATAGGAGAGTCACATTATAAGTTAGTTTTGTAAATATATTGCTTAAATAGAATTAAAATAAATTCGCGGCATACTAATGGTAATATTTTCCAAACGAAGTATCAACCATATGAAACTATGATCCTATTCTTGCTTCATGTGAAAGGGGCAGTAAACGGTAAATCGAGTTAGACGTTTTATTTGAATCGAAGCCCTATTTAAGGAATACGGTGGAAATATAAAGTGCGCTACTTGTGTTTATATGTGGAACATACCTATAATCGTAGCATTTATTTATATTTATTTACGTAATTAGTGACTCAGATGGATATGGGCTTGTGTTAAAAACACCATAAACTCGTTATCAGTGCTAACGTTAAACCAAGTGGTGCTTGGTGTTGATTCACCCAACTTCATTCGACTCGACTCTCCTCCGGATGTGATTTGTCGACGGAAAAATGTGGTATCATATTTGTTAGTAGCGCACTGCTGTAATCGTAACAGTTTATTTCCTCCGTATGCGGTTGGCGGATGGGTTATGTAAATATATGAAAATATATTTAATTTATTGGATTATCTAGTGTGCTAAAAAATTATAAATATTAGTGACTAGCAATAAAGAATGGCGTCAGTGTCTGACTCACCATTGAATAGATCGCGGAATAGACCAGTGCTCTCGCGATACAAGCCATTCAATGGAAGTACTGAGCAGGTGAGGTTTTTTTTAATTTGCTATTTTAATATGATTATCGTTGTATGCCTTGCAAAAATATGTCATATTTGTTTAAAATGATAACTAGGTGAGGTTCGGTAAAGTGAAGTTCCTGCAAGTTATTCCACTTTATCTTATCGCTCCACAAATAACGCTTTGTACGGTTTATTTAAAATTATATTAGTATTGTCATTTATACATAATTAGTGTTACTAAACTGCTATTTTCCCAATGAATAATCTTGTTATTATTATTTTTGTTTAGAATATTTATTTATTATAACGTCAAGTGTAATTCGGATATTTTTATACATTTTTAATAGTATTAAAAATATTATTTTAGTATGGAGTTTCTGATAACGCGTTATGAGTTCAATGTATATAATATGTGTTGCTCAAGTATTTTCATAGTAAAACGCAATATTTATTACAATGATGACTGATGCTATTGATTTTCCTGTTAACAGTAACCTGCATTAAACGTGGTAGGTATTATTGAGAGTAATACAAAATGGTTTCTATGAAATATTCTTTTAATAATTTGGCTTTTAATAAAAGTTTACTACTTATTTCTTATTATTTTACTTAACTAGGGTATGGGAAATTAAATTAGATACTTAGTATAAATACGATTATTCATCAAAACATGAGACTTGAGAGAGCGGGCGCGTGCATCTGGCATAAATTAGATTTTCAAACAATATTAAATGGGATGCTTCTCATTAAATTAAGTTATGTTTTGCAGTATCTTATTTAACTATATTGTGGCATTTATGTCTACAAAAATATTTAACCGTAGCTTTTGGCAATCTGCATTCTCAGGCGAATTGGGTAGGGATAAAAAGAACGTGATGAGGAACACCATGCATACAATGAAGGCATTAAAATTATCTCCAAAATACATATACATGATTGATTTCGTCATCTAACACAAACACTTTAAAATGAGAGACCATGTGCAAAACTAGATTTTTTCAATTTATATTGCACAATGCAAAATTGTAAATGTTTAAGAAAAACTGCCAGTACTGTAAATACATTTAAAATGTTGCCATTTCGTAATTTAAAAAAAGAAAGAAATTAAAGACGTTCCATAACATTTGAATATTCGTCACTGAAATGTTGTATCTGTACGCCTTGTTTTAGATCCCTACCTTTGTAAGTATGTGAGCACGTGCCTTTTTCAGTAAACAAGTCCACCACTTCATAACGAATACAACCAACCGACTAGTGATAAATCACGAAACCAGTTTATATTATTAAGGTTATTTAAATTATTGTACTTTTATATGGCTTTATACCGTTATTTATTGTTATTAATTATGATTATAATGTTAAATCAGGTTACATATTAATTGAAAATTCTTTATATTATAGTTCCACCATCGTTTCACAATAGATACAATACAATAACATTAATAATGCAATAATGTAAATGACAGGTAAAGTTTAATTGTGACGTTTTATATTCTAAGAAAAATTCATTAATGGATCCTTATTATATTTTTTTACTGTTTGTCTAAATATCTGTATATATAATCTGTAAACGCGACGGTTGTGAATTCGATCCTCAATCGGGGGAATGAATGATATATCACTTTTATCCCCTCTGGAAATACAAAGACAAACGACAAACGACGTAGAGTTTCACCACTTCACAACGCGACGCAATGACTCGAAACTCGTAAAACGGAGTATAGCCCCCTAATACAAAATTTATAAATGTCAATTTCTATTCAACTTACGTTGCGGCTTCAACTTAACCTCTGTATGAACATATCTCATAAAATTGCTATTTTAAGCATAAGTAACTATGTTGTATAGTTTTGTTTGCGTTAACGCTCCGCTACGAACATTACATGGCACGTGCAGGTTCCACATCTTTATACAATCTTTTAACATGTTTACAGTTCAACAAACTTCCAAAGGAAAAGTAATCCTATTTGATGTAACTATTTTAAAATTATAACCTACTTTACCGAAAGAGTTTTTCATCATATTCACCCCTCCGAAGTCCCCACAAAAACAAGTTACTTTGAGAAGAAGCATCTTGAAAGTGTGTCACGAATCTCTACGAAGTGTATCGTTGTGCACGTATACTACCACGACCTACCCTAACCGCTTGAAAAGGGTCTTAATGATAGAGTTGATGTTGCCTCGTGAATTAATATTGGATCTGTTCACATGTTTAAGTATTTTAATTGTCTACTGGTGCTAAGTACTATTTTTATAGGTGTAATGTTCGTATTTTATTTCTTTTTTCGAAAAGGAAGAGGTTCTATATTCGATAACTATATTTTTTCTCTTTGTCCGTTCTGTTTCCCCTATTACTTGTGGATCCCATGAAAATCGACGGAAACCCTCGAATTTCATAAGTATCTATTATGTGTTTCATATATTTTTTTATAATATTCATAAATTTTTTGTAGTCGTCATCGCATGACATTACTGAGCTAATAATGATGATGGAAGACCCAACTCCTTAATGATTAATAGTTACGGGACAACCTCTTAAATATTGTAGGGACTTATAGAATGCTAGTTGTATACTATCAAGTTAAGTGGGTTTGCTGATGATTGCAGGTACAATTCCCCAAAAAGGAGGAGCGTAATTCTTTTTGCAAAACCACGATGTTTTTTATTATTTGACATCATAAACGCTTTTTTAAAACAAATTACATGTTTTCAATAAATTTTTGAAGTAAATTTACAATACAAATACATAAATTTACTTTAAGTTGTTTTTATTCTTGTCATTAAATAAAAAATGAAATCTAAAATTATAGTTAGCTCATACATTGCAGTTAATCAGTAATGAAAGGTAACTTGTATTGGGGACACAATTTTCTCATGATTGTCATTGTTAAAGTTTTCTTTAAATATGCTAGTTACTATGCTACGATGTTGTCTCTAGCAGTTAGTGTTATTCAAAACACACTTGGTATAACGTATAAATAACATACATTACTCGGTAATTAGTAAACAAAATATTTTTGTCATAACATATTGTTAGCGACAAAAAATTATTGAAATATTTGACTGCACAAAATTACTTTTTAATTGTGTATCGATTTTATTTAAATGAAGGCACATTCGCTATTAATCAATTATATTGAAATTAAGAACTTAACGTCGCTACCCAGAGTCGTTTCGGCGACTCGTATTCTAACTACCTTGTTACGCCATCTATTGACATGTAGAAGAAACAATGATGTAACTTTAATATATTTTATATGCGACAGTTAAATTCTATCTCTGTTAATACAGAAATACGAATTATGAAACAATAAATAAATATGAATGAAGTTTGTAATTTCAGATGTCCTTATAAATCACAGATTTAAAGTACAACTAATTCCAACATACAATAGCAGAACGTTTTTCCTTAATAATTATACTTTGAAAACATTAAGAAACCATTGTCTTGATAATTTTGCTTAAAAAAATACAATTGTCCTTCTACAGCCGTCGACATTAGTAACGCCATCTATTGTGTGTAAGATGTAATCTTTAGATGGCAGTAAGGCAAAAACCACAACTAGATGGAGCTCACAGTATCCTAACATTGCCTTTTTTTTATTTATTTATAAACACTGCAAAGTTTTTTTCCTTTTGATTTTTAATTTGTAATAGAACGTTATATGAACTATTTTATTTTACATAAATACTTAGGATACATTGTCGCCTAAGGAAATTTAGTTAAAAATATAACATTCTATTCCCTGAAGCACATATATCGTGTTTTCACTTTTTCTACATTTTAATATAGTAAGTGATGAGTATTAACTTATTTTAATTTTTAACACTTTCCTTAAAAGCCCAAGATCCTAGGGCCTGCCAGACATACGTCGTTTTAGCTAAGCTGAAGTTTTGAGGATTGTTAGTCTGATATGTAGCTGAGACGGTATGCATGCTGTGACTGTATGCGTTGCAACTAATTTGAAAGTAGGGGAACCTTTTAGAGGTAGCGTATACAAATCTCATTTACGTTGGTGTGATTGATATTATTAAAAGAAAGATTGTTTTCGATTGAAAATGTTTTTAGGAAGCTGTCCATGACGCAGGGGCACAAGTGTGTGGCTGTAAACGCGACTGTGGTGTGGTGGATTCAATTTCCACTCGAGGGAATTAAATATTTATTATTTTAATTTACTGGCTCTAATAATGAGGCAAATCGCGGAGTTGAAAGTTTCACTGAACACGCAATGCCTCCAAGAATTCGGCGAAAAGTGGAGAATAGAAGTGGCTTTATGGGGAATGAAGCTTCTTAACACTATTCCATCTCTACCTACTGCCCTATATGCAGGATACAAAAGCTAAAAAATATTTAAGCGCTTTACGGCAAATTAACGCTTTTGGATAGCTTAAAAGCGTAAAAAAAGTAAGATTAGAACTTGAATTTAGTTAAGTAGCAAGAGTAATTGCTTTGTTAAAAATATACACGATTTTTCCAATATGGGCATTGGGCACGTTCTTATTAATTATATTTTAAAATTTGAGTATGAGCATTGCTCCATGTTAACGGTAATAACAGACAGGCAGTCGAAATAAGTAAAACATGTCCCAAGTCGTGGGGCTGTAGGGTAGTGCAGATAAAATATGGGTCCAGGGGTTGGAGGCGCGCATGCGCTTTGGGACATTCGGTCGATCGGCGTGACCGTGACCACAACACGCGACTACCACGTGGTATATGCAATGCATTCGAAGTCTAGACTTCAGATTTAATTACAATTCTTAGAAAGTATGGTGTTAAGTAATGGATAAAATGTTCGCTTTCATTTGTGTGTGGTAAATCGAAGTTATATTAAGTAGAATAATATTAACTCGCATTAATTAACATCAGCTTTTAGCTTTTTCTTGAAGATTTTAAGAGTTTAAAACTCATGTTACTTCTTACTATCAGCGTTCGACTGATTACTAACGTGGATTACTTATCAACACAAAAAATGATTATGATCATCTGATGTGAAAAATGTAATATTATCTTAAATAAAAACAGTCATCCGTGATTATAATTATTAGTTTCAGCACCAGTACATACTACAGACAATTGAAGTTGTTCCTTAAGCAGGCCAATGAACTAAAACGTCATTTCCTTCTTTCTCCAATTAGAAATCGTTCATGAAATTTCTGCTACAAACATTTTATTTTGTTCCTGCTATCATTTTTTTATTATTTTTTTATATATTACATTTAATCTTCTTCCTCCTGGCATTAATCCCGGCTATATTATATTATTATATTATATATTACATTTAATACATAGTGATAACTTAAATTCTTAATGATGTTTACAATTATTAACTACAGTGGGGACAATTAGTAAATGTATAATACTCTAGGTATGTAATTGCATTGAGTATTATAAATAAATGTTTTCTCAAGTTCTTTAACATTGAATTCGCGAAGAATTCACGGATTGACCTTGACTGAGATGCAGCAATGCATTTTCAACCCTCGAGTCGGGCAGTCGTGTGGCAATAATCCTGGATCCATTGGGGTCGGCGGCGGTGGCTAATGGCGACAGCGCCGAGTGCGGGGCGCCGTCAGACACCGCCCGCGCGCCTCGTATGCTCCGCGCGAGCTGTCAAACCGCCTCCGACAGGCACCCGATACGAACGTTTCTGTATATCACGCAATATCGCGGTTCGTTTTGTTGTTCACAGCCAGTGACAGTGTGTGATTTGATATACTCGCATGACGGACACTAATTCAAGGAGATGAACGGCAGCACGACCACAGTGAATGGCGGCGCTGTCAATGGCACTAATGGAGCTCTGAATGGAATCGGAGCGGCTCCACGTACCGCAACTCTTGGAACACCAAACAGCTATGCATATACGTCCACCGGCTCCTTACTCGGCCGTGGAGGATCTGCCAGGCCGGTACCTCCTCCGACATTGCCAAAATATAGCGGCTCATTTAGTGCAGGCAGTACTCTTACTGGAACTGGTCTCAGAGAGCGCGATAGAGAAGGAGCCGGTGGATCCCATCGGCTGGCAAGTCTTGAAAGATTAGCGCTTCGGCAGCGTATCATAGAACAGAGTTCCAATAATCAGGTGTCAGCCGGGGTAACTAATAGCACCTCTGGGGCGAACGGTGGACCTACCACAGCTACCGTCACCCTCACTGATACAGCAACGGTAAGCCCCATACCGTACATCTCTTTCACCCTCTAACAGTTCCCCTAATCATAATGAACGCACCCCAAAAAAGGGAGGTTCGTTATTTTAGTTGAGCTTACCCTTCTGCATTCAAAGCTTTATCGTGTTAATACTACATATACTAAAAACAAAATGCTTAGGTTACACGGTATTATAGAAATTGCCGGCCTAAATGTTCTAACTATAAATTATGCAAAAAATAATTATTTTAATTCAAATATGTTGAAATTATTCCCGATTGCTACTAGAGATATTAAAAATAATGTTAGTTATTAAATGCACTACTGGATGCAATTTAATCATTGATTTCCACGCATAAATTACATTTATTTTCAATTTAAAATGTTTATAATAGCTTCAATAATGACAAATGCCGTTTTAGTAAATGTTACTATCTCAAATAGATAACTTTCTAAGACAAGTGGAAATAAAATTGTTGACATAATGATAAACATATTTGGCATTCAAGTGTCAAACAACAACATTAACCGAATAATTAAGTTACTGATGAAATTAGATTTCGCTGGATTGTTATTTTGGAAATATGTTAGTAGTTTCAATTTTCTTACAGATCTTTTATTTTATCTTCACATATTTTATACGATGAGGATGTTCTAAGAGTGTCAATTTCCCAAGGGATACATCGAGTATATTCCCACGCATGTTCCTTGTGTTATAGCCCTGGTCTGTGCCACTGGAGGACTAAGCGGGTGACTGACCCTTTGTCTTGGGGTTAAAAATAACTATGAAACGGCGGCCATTCTGCTCGCATGTGTCGAATTCACTAAACAGCCATTAACTGTTTCACGGTCGTACCCTGACCTGAAATTGCCAGAAAGCCTAATTAAATGTACGTTTATTTGTCTATGTTACGTGTATCACTTCGCGATGCAACAATCGTTGATTGATGATAACGTTAACAATACGCTTCACAAATGATAAAGTAGTCTGTTTATTGCATTTATATACTCTTGGCCGCTGAAAGAAACTTGTATATGAGAATAATGTTTGCTATAAGACCTTATTCTTCGATATAATGTATAGGGCTCCTTTGCCATATTACATTTTCTAGGAAGGCTTATCAGTTAAATGTTATCGGTTGTCACTTACAGAGAGTAGGAGATAACGTATTCTGGTGCTCGTTTATATTATTACCTTCATTAACATACTTTTAAAACATATAAAATTAATTTAGGCCTGACCGTCTTGAAAGTTTGCAGAACTTACTTTTAAATTTTGAACTTTTTCACAAACCAGCAAAAGCGGTTGGGGCACGTTCTCCGCTTACCTTGTAACCCATAAAAACATAAAGATATGAACGTTATCGATTGATTTTCAGCTCTTATACTTTCATTTAAGATTCAATTTAGCTAAAAAGATTTGTTACTTATCTCCTTTCTATTAATCAGTCTTGGCTTTTGTGTGTCTGCGGAGTATGAGTGTGACGGGCTCGGGATCCTTTTACACATATATCTGTATATATAACTATAATTAACTAGTACCTGAGTTAACCCAAGTGTGGTACGTGCACACGATGTGACTTTTAAATCTAACAAAAAATAATATTTTATTAATACATTAACGAAATATACAATATATTTTGATATAATTTTATTATTTTATAAAAATTCTATAGCATAATTACTAAAATACCTAATGTTTGGAGGTGCATTATATTTGTTTACTAGTTCTATCTATCTATACGTGAGAGAAATTATCTTTAAGTTAACACAAAAGATATAGCAAATCATATAATAAAAATATACAAGGTGATCAAAATGTAATATCAACGCGTATAATAGCGTCAACATCTGGTTGTTTTTACGCCCCGTGTGCCGGGACCTCGCTATGGGGCGCTTGTGTGCCCTGCGCCTGCTGGCCGACAGCCGGTAGTGCCGGTGAGTTAACCTCAAACTGATACAGACGTGAATGTGCTTCACATTAAAACGGGTCTATTTGTGTTATTATAGTCTATTAAATATCTAAAATCTTTGATATTCCTTTAGTGATAAAATATAATTTTGGCAGTGATAACGCGAACTTAAAATTATTGAAAAATAAATTTTATATTTATAGTGAAGTGTTGTGAAAAGAACCTTTATGTATTAGTTGTTATCTTACGCTTTGATGAGAATATTAATAATATATAAGTTTATTAAAAATATCAAATGAATTTACTTATATTTTATTAAAATCTTAAATGTGTTCGTCGTAATGGCTAACAGAACGGTAACTAACGGTGCGAGTCAACAGGCCAAGTTAAATAGATGCGCCAGTAGTGTAGGTGATATAGGCATTGATAAAACAAAGGTGGGATGGACGAGTCCTCGAGAGCTGTGGAGGAATTTATCTTTACGCAGAAAAGCAGAGGTAAATTCATTTTAAAGCAACATTTAAATATTTAAATTCAACAACCTTCTCTTGTACTATAGTAATTTAAAAAAAAACTAAATTGTTTGCGTTTTATCTACCTGTTTATATTTATACTGTGTATTCAAATGTGTCTTTATGTATTCTTAGGCAATTTATTTATGTTTTTGTTTGAGCTAAAGTAGTTGCTGTTTAAATATACCTACATTAAAATAAAATAATATTCATATAAATTGTTAGTAGTTCCTAAATATATGTCTTATTAAAATACACAGTTATGTCACATATATTATTTACTGTTAAATATATCTTTCTCTATAAGTGTATAATATAATATACAATATTTCATTACTGTAAATCACCTATCTTACGTCATTTAAGTGTACAATAAATCAGTCGGTGCGTATCCATTTTCTATCCTTGGTGACTGGGTCGTTGACTTGTTCTTGTAATAAGTAAGTTACAAACACATTTGGCGTCATTTTGTCGCTTTATCAACGAGTAAATGTGTCTCACGAACTCATTTAATGGAATCTTATATATACTTATAAGGTGTAATGAACAATAGCTAGTCTCTGATCGTGTATACTGTCGCAATCATTCTCGACGCTTTCACATTACTTACATACGAAATGGGTGATTAAGTTTAACCATTTATATATACGTTTAAGTTCACTTAAAAAAATATAGTTGGCTTTAACAATTCCATAACAATTGAAATATACTAGCTTATATAGAAAAATATGCCAGGTGTTTTTTTTGTCATACAATTTTTACGTCCATGTCGCAACTCGCAAGTCACTCCTTACTATAATTTAATGTGCCATAATTAATTTAACCCCAATTATAATAGTTCATGGTCTCCGTGCGAATATGTATGGTTATCTACTAAAAAATTGTAAAAGGATATTTTTAATTAAGCTGAAAAAAACATACTGATTTTATAAAATTAATATTTTGTCTCTAATCCTTTGTATTAATCGTTGTTACTTGTGTATCAAGTCTCTAGGTGCCATTCCTCACTTGACACCATACAATGAATAATGTAAAAGTAGTGTTACATGCTCTGCATTAAAGAGTAAATAAAATTAAAATACGTTTTAAAGGGATATTTTTAAAGAAACAAATAAAAGTAATAAAATATATAGTTACCTATAATACATAATTATTTAGCAGTTATTACCTGTAATTTAAAAGATAAGTATATCATATATCATACTTTCGGCCTAATCTTATTAAATCATCTCTTGCAAGTAATCTCAATGAAGCCGTTGTAGTTTCCATTCTAGTTTGCCTACGCGTTACCATCCACCGCCCACTGCCGATGCAATCATTAGGGATGTTGAGGTGAAAAGAACTCTCGCAACCTGGGATCGTGGCTTGAGCTCTGCGACTACATTACTTTATCCTTTAAGAGAAAATTTGGTTGGGAGTCTTGAACGTGGTGTTTTGGCACTAGGTGCACTCTGCCTCACTATGTAGTGATAAAAGTAAAAACTATTTGTATATATTTTATGAATATTTAATAAATTTGAAAGATCTGTCTGTATGTCTTTGATCTCAAGACATTTTATTTGTCCGGGCTAATGTCCCGAATAGCTGAACCGATTTTTGTGGGACTAACACTAAAAAATAGAAGGGGATGTGGGCCAACATATATGCAGCTTTTTATTCTTGGAAGATCGAAATTTACGAACCAAAAACTACGTTGTGCGAAATATGAAATAACTAACCCTTTTTCGATACCATATTTTTTAAGAAGGAATATCAAATAAACCAAACGATTTAAATTTCGATTTATTTAAGAGTAGATCATACATTCTTTTTACGGGCCACTTGTTAAATGAATTATTGAAAGCTTACAACGTATCAAAGCGGCCATTGCTTACTAACTAATCGACAATATTGAACTTTTTATTGTATATTCATTTCATTATTATGCTTTGTACTGTTACAAAGTGATAAACCTTATTACAGTCAATATATTTATGACATATCTATACTGTCTCACAGAGATTAAATAGCGATTTATAAATTGCCTTTTTTTAAATAATAAACGTAACAAAACAAGATTTTGTTATGAAAGTAACTGTAACACTCGCATGGAGAAAGTAATCTTTTACGAAAATGTCGACCGGATTAATCATAATTTTGTAAAACGAATAAAAATTTAAACTAAATTGTCTATAGTAAATAAAATATTTAAATTATGTATTATGCTATAAATATCTCTAATAATAATTAGTTTCAAAATTATGTTAATACTGATTTAACCCCCACAATTGTTCTCGCTAGCTTTAACAAATATAAAACCGTTACCAAGACGTAAAAGGCAGTCTAACTATATATTATATATATGTACACGTACATAGGTAGAACAACGGATCTTAACGTCATTATGCACGTGCTCTACGCCATTAAGCCTCACTTCCCGTAGCATATATAGGTAGTTTTATTTCCAAATGGAATTACACTATCAAATATATTGCTTTTTTTGTAAAAAATGATTTCAATGGACTTTTACAATTTAATTTAAATATTCCGAATTGCTCCTTTTATGTGCATAACTTAATTCTTCGTCAAAATCAGTCGTCTTCACGCTGTATCCCGCACACACCGCAGTGCTGTGAGGCAGAGGCAGAGGGAACCGAGTGTTAAGACACTCAGTTCCCCACTATAATAGAATTAAATCATCTAATAACAAAAACTAATAAATATGGCTTAGAAGAAGCAAAACTGTGCCCCAACATCCTTTGCAAAAGTGACGGTGAGTCAGACCGAAGTGGCTAGCAGCGACTGATGTGGTAAGTCATGTTTCCGCGCTGTATTATTATTTCTGTTTTTTGTTGGTCCACCTCGGTTGGAGCATCCACGATGTAACATGCCAACTAGAATTTCTGCTTTATTTGGCTATGGATTCTTGCAATGTCCTTTTTCGTTTAAGTATGTTTCCTTCCTGATTTTCAGCTTTTTTTAATGAACGATGATTTCTGATCTATCTAGGAAAACTATAGATTAATTAAAATGTAACTTAAATTGATAAATTTATTACATTTAAGTCTTAACTAGTACCTTAAAAGAGATTAAAGTAATGAAACAATCATAATATACAACCTTATTGTTTATTAAGTCTAGTCAACAACAATTTTCAACCAGTAGTGTTAGAAGTATTTTAAATATTAAATCTTTTGCCGAACTATTGATAGTCGAGTAAATTGTATCCAAATGCAGTTGATAATACCAAGTTATTTTAATAGGTACCTATTTGTTATTTCCACATTTCAATCTCTCTAAATTTAAAATCTTGGTTAGGGAGAGCAAAAGCACTGACGTCCTTAGATCAGTTTCAAGTAGTTTTATATAAACAGAGTCGTACATACACGTTATAAATATATCATCAATCGATTTATGTCTAGATTTACCCTTTTTATATAGATTTTCGAGGGTTTTTATTTAAGTATGTGAATTTATTTAGTACTTTTCTGTTCAAGCAATAATGGTAAATTATCATACCTTTGAGTTTAAGAAAACAAGTCCTAAAATTGTTCTACAATGAATGATTCATATTAGTTACGCAAGCTCAGTAGCTCGAACGGACTCACAGGAGTTGTTAATTGACAGGTGCACTGGCATACGCATCTTCGGTATAATCATAACAACTGTAATAGTTAAACAAATGCTTGTATAGATAGACAGACAAAATCAACATTTCGTAGATATATATATACTTATACTATATATATACTTTTGTATATATAATAATATAAAGTACTGAACTTACGAGAAATTTCATGTTTCAATAGTTAGCATTTAATAGTTGAAAATTTCAACAATGCTGTGTCCCTTGCGTTACTGTTAAATCTTGCGTGAAGCAAACTAGCGTTGCGCATCGCTCGTTTCTATGCTTCATCACATTTTGTCACCTACCGATACGTCACATGCCTACAAAAAGGCTCTCTCCACTTTAAATATTTTTTTTACTAATATGAAAGTATAATATAATTAATATATTTAGTATATTACATAGTCGTATAGTCTTACTTTATATCTGTGCTCATATATGTATAACATATTTTTTTTAAACATTTCAAGAAATTTAAATAAAATATTTCTTACATTATTGCCGTCTTATTCGCTAGAGTACGAACAGAACGCTATTTAATCAAAATAGCTAAAAATCTGTCACTCATGTGTCACTTGTGTTAATTCCAAAGGCAAATAAAAATGCTGGTGTAAATATTGTGGAATATCAACAATTAGTATATGAAGCTTTTACGTGATTAACAGAATATATATAAGAAAGTAATAATAACACAAAAAATATTATTTTTCATCAATATGTTTATTTGTTATCTGTTTTGAAAAATGTGTGAGTTATTTAAACACTTCGTTTGTATTGACAACATTTTTTTTAACTTAAATAATAGTATCACGAGAATGTTTAAACGGGCGTATACCAAACAAAAACATTGCCGATGTCGAATGCCAATGAATTTATTTACGTTATGTGCAACAGTGTTCTTGGTCTGGTAAACACCGGATGACGATGACTGGTGTCAATAACGCGATCGGTCAACATATGTACGGGTATAGCAAGTCGTCTTGCGATGTGCGGGTAAGAGAAATCGACAATGTGCGGTAACTGACGAAACCGACACAAGAAAAAGTTATTTTATATGCGATATGTGTTGTTTTATGTATTCGTTTTAGTTGAGAATTCTATTTTTTAAGTTTTAGTAAAGGCCGATCAAAGTTTTCTAAATGATTGCTATGTTTTAGTAATATTCGGATATGAATCATTAGTGTAAGATATCACAAATTAAAAAATGCAGCTTTAGGCGAAGCTGTGTCAGAGCGCATGCATACTACACGAGAACTGTTAGGGGAAACCTTTTGTTAAGACATTTGCCAATTTAGATTTTATATCTTAATTAAGAGAAAGTTCGAATAATGATGGCTGTAAAAATTTAGTGTAATATTTTAAGGGTAATAAAATGTACATACTTATTGATTTCGTATGTTTAAGTCGGCTTATTGTCGATTTTTTATTTTATTCAAAATTTTCATTTAAGTGTAAGTGTAGCATAATTTATTATAGTAATAATCTATAGTGATTATAGTGTGTATTGTTACACACTCGCCTTGGTATCGGTGAGTCATCAGGCGCCGAGCTTGGAGCCGACCGGCTGTGTACTTACGCTTAATGCTGCACATGTACAGGCTGACAAGCGCCGCTATACCTACTTTTCGTATTTTGTAATAAAACCACGCTCGTTATATGCCAGTGACTAATTTTTATTTCTCTATTTATATTGACGTATACGAGGAAAGAAGATTACTCATTTAGATCTTGATAGTTTTATTTTTTTTATCATTAATGTATGTCATTAAATTTCTTGTTTAATTTTCTTGTCTTCAATTTTTGTTGTGGGTATCTAAGAATATTTTTTTTTAATATATATTTTTTATTATTTACAGTTGCAGAGTAAGCGCGAGCTGTTCTTCAAGTCAGATACAGTGAGCGGCGGCGGTGTGAGCGCCACTGGCCTCCCAAACGCGCCGCCCGTTCCACCGATAGCACCTTCAGCACTCAAAGACGCACTGGCCAAGCGATCCGCAACCCTGCCTGACCCATCAGAGAATAGTCACCATGAGCCCAACGGTACAGCATCCGCAGTCAAGCTCAGCAATAGTGTTTCAGTCGATGCGGGGAAACCCATGCCTCCACAAACGCCCGCCCCTCCCGTACCCACTATGGCACCGCCCTCAATCAACGCGCCGCTGCGAAGTACAGAGAATATAATGAAGGTGGGATTGTTTTTGGTCCTACTTTCTTTTATATGTAACGGTAGATGCGAATCATTATTCAATTTTGTTTCATAATATTGTATATATTTCAGAAGTCTGATCATCCACCTGTTGCGCCAAAACCAGATTTACCTAAGATAGAAAAGCCAAAGACCAAAGAATTAGACGGATATGTTGGTTTTGCAAATCTACCAAATCAAGTGTATAGAAAAGCAGTCAAAAGAGGATTCGAATTCACCTTAATGGTTGTAGGTAAGTGTTTGTATAAAAAAAATTAACAGTGTCTGTAAAAGTAAAATTCCTTTTGAATAATAATGATTTCTGCAAAACAATAGACACTGAGTTATTATTTCTCTGCGCGCTATTATGTAGATTCTTACGTAGAAAAGCCGACGCCTCGCAAAAGACTATCCTAACTATGTTTTTCTATCCTGTTTTTTTTACACGATTTACGATTTTACGCGTTATTATATGTTTGCAGGTGAAACGGGATTAGGCAAGTCCACACTGATAAACTCATTATTTTTGACGGAAGTTTATGATAAGGATAAACATCCAGGACCGTCACTGCGCGTTAAAAAGACCGTGGGCGTGGAGACAAGCGTAGTATTGCTTAAAGAAAATGGTGTCAATCTTACACTCACCATCGTTGACACGCCAGGATTTGGTGACGCCGTCGACAATAGTAATTGGTATGTCTTAAGTTTAATGTTTTTAAATCAAATGTAGATAGTTTCAGAACTCTATCTATATCTATATGTTAATTTATTCAACTTAAGTAGGTAATAATGTATAATGAGTCTATTAATATTTAAGACTACAAAGGACGATTCGCCGTAGATCCATGTCCATACAAATTTAAAAGTAAATCCACCTTTCTAAACACATTAGAAATCTAATTTATGGCCTCAGTCGAGTAAATGTTATATAACTCTTTCTAAAAATGTTAGTATTCATTAAATATTGCATACACAAGTGGATAACCAGTTTAAATATGAATTCAAGTGATACGTTATCGTAAAACTTGTTGTATGTACTATAAATAAATTAAGCCTGCTTCTAACATACAAATACATATATGGAAAAATATAACATTTTAACCTAATTTTTGCCGCTACTGCTGCAAAACCAGTTTGTTAAATGTCCCAATTTCGGTTGAAATGTAAAAAAACTTGTTTTTAGATATAGATTTTTTTCGCGTCTAATTCGAGTAATGCTTTTAGTTTTTATTATACAACCTTGTATCGAAACAGTTCTAACGAAAAAAATGAATGAGCAACTCGACGAGCATCATTTGATATCACGGTTCTCCTGTATATTATTAAAAATTAGTCCGTTTTTTCCTGCTGTACAACTGTTAGCTTTTAACTATTGTTTTTAATTGTATTATATATTAGAAAATTAATTATATTAATTAAGTAAAAAAAATAATTATATTAATAAAGTATAAAACAAGTATTGCAATCATGAGTACATGCCTTATACATTACCGTTATATTTTTAAGGTTTACATCGTTACGAACTTATGTTCGGTATATAACATTGTGTTGAGATGACGCATGTTTTTGATGGTCTTCTTATAAGTTTTTTTTTAAATGAAGTTCATGATTTGGGTCAAATTTTAAACAAAAAAATGCAGTAATTGATAATGATAACGATACCACGTAGTAATCATCACAGAATGTATTTTAATTTTAGTACATGAGAATAACTTAATTTGACCATTGCTTGTACAAATACAATTTATACCTTGATACCAATTGATAACTTGTATATTATATGTATATAATATAATAAAATAAGAAATTAAACGAAACGTATTAACTCGTCATCGTATCATTAATCGATTTAAATTTCAGCTGGCAACCGATAATCGATTTCGTTGAATCGAAATACGAGGAGTTTTTGAATGCTGAGTCGAGGGTTACTCGTAAAGCGTCCCCGCCCGACACGCGGGTGCACTGCTGCCTGTACTTCATAGCGCCCAGCGGACACGGCCTCAAGCCGCTCGATGTAGAGTTCATGCAGAGGCTCGGCGACAAAGTCAATATTATACCAGTCATCGCTAAAGCTGATACCATGACGCCTGAAGAGTGCAAAGATTTTAAGGAACAGGTAAATTATATGGATTAATCTTTTTTTTCTTGTTTTAATATGTTATTTTATTTTATGCGTGGTTAATTGCTGCGTATATGTTTTACTTATCAATAATCCTTCTTCGTGGCAATAAACCCGGCGTTTGCCAGGGTCTGTCTTCCTGCTAGCGGCGCTGCGGCGACCTACTCCACTTTGCACAGTCCTACAACTTTTTTACTTATCAATAATATTTAGTATTAATAATCGAAGATTTAGACGCTCTGAAGCTAGCTGTAGACTTCTGCACAGATTAGATTTTAGAATTTTTCTTACGTTATACGTATCGTTTTTGCCGATTGAATAATGTTCAAATGTTCAGAAAGCCTAACTTCGTGACGACCACGACTAGTCGACTGTACTACACCTTAACAAGTATATTTAATTAAGACTACACATTTACAGATATTAAAAGAAATAGCTCAACACAAAATAAAAATATACGACTTCCCCGAGAGCACGGGCGAGGAGGGCGAGGGCGAGGCAAGCACGCGCGCGCTTCGAGCCCGCGTGCCCTTCGCGGTGGTGGGCGCCAACACCGTCATAGAGCAGGATGGGCGACGTATACGCGGCCGAAAGTACCCTTGGGGCATCGCTGAAGGTACGTCGTAATTGCTTATCATTCATATTCTCTTTTTTTAGGTCCACCTTTATACCACCCTGTAGTATAATAGACAGAAAGAACTTACTGTTAAGAAGTAAACGTAATGGCGTTTCTTACTTTCCGCCTAATACTCAGAATAGTATATGGAGGTTGAAACATCCATTTGTTTTAGTAAATATGTGTGTTATGGCATAAATAGAAGTTGTTACTTGGCATATTAGTAGTTAGTTTATAAACAATTCTTGGCTCCTCACAACTGTAAGAAGGTAAACTCGTAAGTATGTTTAATTACACGTTATTAGTAGATTTATTGTGAATATTATTGGAGAAAATAATTCAAGCTATATGTAATATGTAACCTACATTTTTCTTTGTTTGTTTTGATCTATTAAGTGCTTGTAAAATTTAATACACCAATTAAAATGTATAATGTATGTATATCAAAGAACTTGGGGTATATTCTTTTGTTATCTATACGTACTCGCAAGTAACTCATCATTGTATACATGTCCAACAAATATAATTATCCTAATCAAATATTTACTCTAGAACCAGATTAGAAAACGGGCATTTCTCTATAAGACTGATAACCTCATTTCACTGGTTTTGTTTGTTATTCCATTCAGTATACACTTGTTACTTCCTAGATTAGGTTAAAATGTTTAGAATGACATGTAAACAAGTCAATTCGAATTCTTGTTAAATGATGAAAAGAAAAAAAATGGACTTTGCGATTCTACAACAGGTTGTGGGTTCGATTTCCACTAGTAATATTAGATTTTTTCATTTCTTCGCTTTAACATAAAAAATATTAAAGTTTTGCTATGCATAAGGTCGCTCTGCTCATAAAATAATATAAAAACTTTATTATTTTCCGCGACATATTTTCAATTCATAAATGTTAACCACAATGTAAAAATTCATGTTATTCGCATACTATTGTTTATTGCAATCAGTACAAAGTTGACGTTAGTAGTCAATTGCTCACGTCGCATATTAATCAACCAATTTATTGCATTCATTCGCTTCATACCTATTCATTGTTAATAATTAAACATTCCTGTCAATTGTGTATTTAAAAACATCTTTATATTAACTTAATTCTTGGTGAAGAATAGGCAGAGAGTTGTTACGTAGTGTTAAGACACTCCATTCCCCCTTTTACGAAATTTCGAGACCGTGGTGAGTGGCGGAACTCAACGTCGCCATTTATTTTGTTGAGCTTTACACAGTGTTGTGCTGTTGAGCTCCGACATTCACTCACACGGCGGAAAATGCTAGGTTCCCAGGTTCCATCTGTCTATCCTGATATGTGCGGGAAACAGCGAGAACCTAAAAAAAATATTAAATAATTCCAGTGGAGAATCTGGAACATTGCGACTTCCTGGCGCTTCGCAACATGGTGATCAGGACGCACCTGCAGGACCTGAAGGACGTGACGAGCTCCGTCCACTACGAGAACTACCGTTGCCGCAAGCTGGCCGGCCTCTCACACGACGGGAAACCGCACAGGATCAATTCTAACAAGTATGTTTTGTTTTTTTATCTCTTTTAATTTATGTTTATTTATATTTGTATAATTTCTGTTTGTGGGTATTTGATGAATTTTTAATGTAAGGCATACTTTTTTTGGTTAGGTTATATTGTCTAAATATTGTTATTTATAAGTTAATGAAATTTTTATGATTAATTAACTCTGTGGATATATAATTAATAATTTTTGTGAAATATTTGACAATAATTTTTTGCACTTTCATCTCAAACTGTACAGTTTGCATAGTGTCATTAGATCAGATCATCAAATACCCTAGCAGTTTTGGTATCATATTATATATCTATCTTCTGACTTCTCATAACAATTAAATTTGAGTTTTTTTAATTTAACATTTTCTGCCAGTTCATTAACAGAATAGATGATTGATTTTAACATTCGAAGGCATGGACTAACAACCTGAGTAGACAGGGTTGGTATGGTACAGTTAACTTTAATGTATTTATAAGACTGCCGTCACCGTTATAAGGTGACCAGACTTCTTATTTTTATATTGTTACTAATCTGTCCTTAAATAATTGTTTCAAATAATACTAAAAATATTAAAAAATACAATCATTTCTGCATGTCTGGTCACCTTCGGTTCGGTGTAACTTTTTTATTATCGTTTTGAGCTGTTGATTAGATTCATCTCACTCTCTTAGCGCTATAATTGCATACTACATTCTTTATCGATTCGAATGTTTTGTGCCTGGGCATGCAGAAATGATGTATTCACTTCCTTGTCATGGATTATTTTAAATATATTACCTTTATTTATGTGTTTATTTACACGATGACACGGGTTGGCGCCATGTTTGAATTTTTAAAATATCCATGACTTTGTGTCATTAATCATAATAAATATGCGATTCATGCGCTTTCGCAGTGGCATTAATAACAATTTATCGTTCATTATTTATATTATTCGCTGTGTGATGCATCGCGTGCCTCGCCGCCGTGCACCGGTGTTATTGTTCGGACGGAACAATTGGTTCAAACTGTCATACAAACAAGTTTACATTGATTATATGAGCGGGTCATAACGCTCGTACACTCCATTGCATTCTTTTCGGGTGTGGTCCGACAATGGAACATTATACATCTAATTATTTATAACCCAGGTTTTTTGTCGTTTTAATTACAACTATTGTTGAATGGTAATTTCTGCTTACATGTATTTTTCAGAATAAACATATTCACAAAAAGTTTTTCACATTAATAAATTTATTATATTTACTTTTTCAAGTATTAATGTAAATCAAAAGTCAATTAACTTCATAAACTTTATCCAAGTATAAAACATTCGAGAACGTTTCACATTGTAATGGTAAAATATTATATCCAAATTCCTATTTCTGAAACAACAAATCCGATCCGAACAATAAGACCAAAACAAAAAACACACCAGCACTTTTGTCTAACACGATCGATACATTAATCGTTGGTTAGCTAATGCCATTGCAGCGCGTGCGATATGGCTGCGGTGCGCTAACGACATTGTTGCTATTCAGTTTCTGCCCGCAAGGACTGATGAACAGTTTCATGACCGTGTGGTAAGTGCCGCCGTACATCGTCACTCCATTATATATTACAGCACGGGGTTGATACTTTCTATACTATATGTTTATAGTTTTTTTATATTAGTCATTATAGTTCTTTTTTCATTTTCCTTCTCACTTATCTATTGGTTTTGGCCCAGATAAATGTTAACGCACGTATTGTTAGTGTTGTTTTAGCACGGCTTAAGTAGTTTATTTTATATATCTGCGTTATATTTGTAACGCATGGCATGTTACATGAATCGCTGGTTATTTCATAAGTGCATACTATATATACATAAATGTTAACAAATGTTAACGAAAGCAGCATTCATACATCATCACATTCAACGTGATTTTTATTATCAATATTATAGAGACAACAAATATTTAACTTCTTTCTGATACATAGTGTACATATGTATAACAATTTCAATTAACATATTTGATTTATATTCCGTCTACGTTTTAAATTTTTTAAAGGTGCACAAATAAAATACCTATTCTTTATATTTTTGAATCTTTTGGTATGGTTAACCACAAATTCTATTATACACAATTTATAAATACATATATTTGACAGACCTAACATTTAAATGGATTTCGTTGCATGGGTTGATTTTGTTATTAACATAATATAATAAATACAAATGTTTATACAAATACCTTTGGGGCGCACGAGTTAACCTTGCTAAGTAATATTATTCATACTATGTTTGTTCTCAGGAATCCATTGGCCCAAATGGAAGAAGAGAAAAGAGAACACGATCTTAAAATGAAGAAGATGGAGAGTGAAATGGAACAGGTATGTTTAAGATATCTTTTGCTTCACGCTGCACCCAGCTAGACAGAACATAGTGATATGACACTCCACGCCCCACGCTCCGTCCTGTTTTTAAGACATTGCATGTTGAGTGGCAGAACTCTAAAGTCACGCTGCTACCATTCTGAGGATTGTATAATCATTATTCAAGACACATATAAATACTTTTCTAAGTAAATGTTGAATACAAGATCATGTTGCGTGTAACTTTTGCAACATTCATTTTTATATAAAATACATTCTAAAAGCAATGGATTTTAAGGATTTCTTTTATTCTGCATTCGTTTATTATTAATGACGTTCTATGCATGTTTATTGGTTTAAATTAATACGTAATAACTTATTCAAGGAAGTGGTTTCCGAACAAGAAGGTGCTGTTAGTTCCTTTTCCTTATACGGACTTGCAATGTAGGACAAGTAAATTGATTTATGCAAGAATCCTTGTGTGGATTTTCAAGTTTCGAGTATAAGTTATTTATTATATGATCAAAAAATTATGGCTTAATAACAAATGTTATTTATACGTGTGATTTTAAATATGGTATGCAAGTCGATTTATAAATGTGATACAGAATTGTAATCTAAATTGAAATATGCCAGGTATTTGAAACAAAAGTGCGCGAGAAGCGAGCCAAGCTGAAGGAGTCCGAGGCGGAGTTGGCGCGCCGGCACGAGGCAACGCGGCGTGCGCTCGAGGCGCAGGCGCGCGAGCTCGAGGAGCGCCAGCGCGCGCTGCTGGCCGAGCAGGCCGCCTGGGAGCGCGAGACCGGGCTGTCACTCGACGACCTGCGGCGACGCTCGCTCGAGGCCAACAGCAAGGAGTGAGTACATCTATGTAGACACACGTACAGCACGAGGCAATTACGCAGATGTACATGTATTGTTTTCTCACTTGACATTGGCCACGTTTGCTTTTCACTTTTATTATCGTCAAGCTGTATCTCGTACAAAGCAAGGAAGGCAGAGGGAAGCTAATATAAAGGCACTCCGTTCCTCCTTTTCCTTCTATTTCTGGAGATATTTCGTGTTGAGTGGCGGAACTTAACACCGCGCTCTTCTTCGCCCTGGGGTCGAGCCAAACCTCAGAGCGAAGAAATTAAAATTTTAAATATATTATTTTCTCAAGTGGGAATCGAACCAACAACCTGTCATATTTACAGTCACACTTTGTACCACGACTGACCTCTGCTTTTTAATAATGTCATTCATCTGTACCTACTCTATATAGTGATATATCTACTTATTAGATCTTTTTTATAGATTGTATATAATTGGATATATCCACATTAAATTAAATATAATATATAAAAAAGTACTAATGTTTGTAAGTATACGCTTACAAAATATGACGAAAGTTTGAAATCTTTCATATCTAACAGTGCATTAACATGTGCAACAATCAAAAATAGTAAGATTTTATAAATCCATTTCTATTTCCAGGACGGTCGACGGCAAGGATAAAAAGGATAAGAAAAAGAAAGGTTTGTTTTAATCGCCATTGTTCGCGTCGGCTTCGCACCCACCGTTACTGTTGCGTGACTAACATTGGAGACCTACAGTCCTACATACATGCTTCTCTCAGGACTCTATTTCGGTCCTATATTTTGATTTAACATATGCTAATAATGTTACATTTATAAATGAAACTCTTTAACCGGATTAATTACGTATATGTAATTAGAATTATACATTTTTGGAAACTCAACGCTTAGTACACTCGGCAGCAGCCCGTGGTCACGGGTAGGCCAAAAAAGTGTATTTCTAAATATAGACGATTAATCCGCCTAAAAAGTTTTATTTTAAATTTGTAAAAATCGCGTAAAATCAAAGACATTAAAAAAATATGTTATTTTTTTCTATATACGAATATAGACAGTTTAGAGTTGAAGTGTTATTTTGTGTTTAATACGTAAATAAAAAAAATATTTGTATATTGCCACTATATTACTCTGTCCTTTCACACTATAATGTGTTCTTTCAAATTCTTTTACTATGTACTTACTACACAAAAAAGTGTAAATCTTAATTCAATTAGACAGATTGAACTTTTCACTATTTGTATTGACTGAATTTGTAAAAATAAAATAACATAAACTTGGACTCTAAACTGTTAAAAAAAAAGCGAAATTCGAAACAAAAAGATAATTCGAATTATCGTAAACGACCTTTACATTGTAAATGTATTTAATATTTTTACATGTATTTATTAATAGCTGTATCATACTGACGGGAGCATGTAAAGTGCTTCATCACAATGGCTAAAGCAACCATCGTCGGCTACCATGTTTGTACTGAACCCGTTTTAATAAAACTTTTATTTATACTTTCAAGGTATTTACTCTGCATATCGTAATGTATTGAAGAAGCGTACTTTGTAACCGTGCCGTCACTTGCACTGGCCTGAGATTTTACGAGATTTACTTATTATAGTGCCATTTCGATTAAATGTAAATCGCTTCGGACGTTTTGTAAACACGTTTACTTTTTTATGTATTGACTTGTTTAACTAACACGTGGGCTTCTGTTCTACGCCTGGTCTTATTGACGTTACTAAAACATGTCTCTTGTGATTTGTACATAAATTGTGACTTTTGTTTGTATGGGTTTTGTGTTATTACGCACGAACTGATGGGATGAAAGCAATTTTGATTTATCAATTACTATTATACAATTTCAACTCATCATTTCATATATTGGTGTTTTTTTGACATTTGATAAAAATTTACATCGTAATGAAAATGTTTGATTTGTTGTAAATTTCAGATTGGTCATTTAAGAATGTCACATCCGGAATTTCTATATAAAGTGAGCGGAAGATGCAAACCATGTTTTGTTATATTTTATTGACGATCTGTAATAATGTAATAAATCTAAAACAACGACACGATAGACTAATTGTATCAAACATTCGATTACTTTATACATTATGTTATTTATATTTATTATTAATATAAGAATTCCATGACAAAGCATTTATTTTATAAGTGGGGCCTAATTTTATGTGACTTTTGAAAATTTTTGACATGATTTTGTTGTATAATTCTTTTTTTCTTAAATTATTAAATAACTTGTTTTTTTTTGGTGTCTCTTAAATTTCTGAAACGCAATAAAAAATAATAATAATAAAAGGATGTAGCGTTTATTAAATAGTGAACTTTAATATTTAGGATTAACATTTTATAAAATACTTTGTGATATTTTGAATATCGTGATACCGGGATTAGACGTGAACGCAAATCACGAAATGGCTATAAAGCACAATTTTATTCGATTTACTCCAGCTTGTGACTCATATCGTCCACAAAGTTGCCAAAGTAGCCTGTAATTACAATTTGCTTGAATTTTCTTAAGAAGTGAAGTGGGAAACGCTCAAAATCAGTATGAAGTAAATATATATTACATACATTCATATATATGAAGTTAGTAAGACGCACGTGTGTTCGTAGACATCAGGGTATATACATTATTGTATGTTATGTATACTGCTTTTATGACTATAAAAATCAGCAAACGATACAAATAACTATTTAAAAAAAAATTAAAAGGCCGAAGGCCTTCTTGGCGAAGCGGCACCGTTTGACTGTAAACACGATGGTTGTGGGTTCAATTTCCACTTGAAGGATTGAGTTATTTCATATCCTCGCTCTGGTATCAAAAGAAAATTGATTTGGCTTGAAATTTTGTCACTCAACGTTCTATGACTCGAAAATTGAATGGAAAAGTGGGGAACAAAGTGTCTTAGCACTATGTTCCCTCTACCTACCCAGCCATGCGGGAAAAAGCTTGAAGCTGCTAGAACATATTGAATAAATTGCATATAACTCAATGTCTACACATTATTATAATAATACCATGTTTTAAATAATGCTAGCGTCATTTTGTTGAAATGTTTAATTAGATGTTATGCATCGTAGTTATTTGAAATTTTAGGAACACCATTCTAAATTAAACGAGGATTAGATATTTTTTACTTCTTTATAAAGTAATTGTACGAGTTCAGCTTAACGGTACGTTTTGGAGTGATAGAAGTGTGGAAGCTCATTTGATACTTCGTATTGTGCTTAGTTGATCTGAACGATTACGAATGATTACCACAATCGAATACATTATAATGCATATATCGATTTTAAAATTAGTACTCGAGTTTTATCATATTATTCTAGTTTTAGCGCAGTTAGTGGGACAGAATAGTAAATTAGTTAAATAATTAATTAGTGATACAATAATAATCGAATTACAAATAGAGTTTTCAGTGTCATTCGTAATTGTTCGGATAACTGCTTAGTGATATTGATATGCTCATAGGTAAAGTGTGAGTTAGCCTTAGCCCTAGCTAGGTATTAGATTCTTTGTATCTAAAGAGAAGGGACTCGGTCGCCGACATGATTTTAACGATGATTTCTATTCTATGTTTATTCGTAGTTCGTAATCGATACTAATCGACTCCTATCCTGTTATGAATAAATACATAAATTTATTATGTTACGTATGACTCTTAAATAGTGTACTCAATGCCTTGCTTCGTGTAAATATTTTTGTTTAGTCATTTTACCGTTACTCTATTACTATATAATCGAGTGATTTATATTCAACTAACTCGTTATTTATGATCGCATAATCTTTATTTAATCGACATGCCGTGGTTAAATTTTGTATAATTTTCCTTACACTGCAGTATTGACTTCCGATCTAAAATTAGATATGTAGTTTTAAGTATATTATTAATTTTGTATTTTGTGTAGGGCAGTGACCCATTACCATACGATCATTTGCTTATTACCAAGGATGTGTGATGATGGAGGGCAAAGTCGAGACGGTGTAATATATTGTACCTTTAATAAATATAAATAAATACGTAATATATAGGATGTATTTGTTTTTATTGGTTTTCCCCATTTTATTTAAACAATATAATGTTGAAGAGAATTAACTCTAAAAGCTTCGTCCATGTGACATTTTGTACTTGGAAGGTGTCATTTATTTATTTACATACTGTTACTTATTACAGTGTAAGAAGAAATCTTTTGTGCATAACATAGCTCTTAAGTATCGATAGGCACAATGTGCAATCATTTTATAGCAACTTTCAGTTGGTATGGTATTTGTTTAAGAAAATTGGTAGGACGGGGTTTAAATGAAAGGTTTAAATATTTTCGTACGATTTTTTTTTATTTTGTATTCGACCATGATCACGCCACAGGACAACATCATCTGGATACATCACTATAAACCTTGCAACTCGAACGACGTTCACAAATAGTTTCAAACATGCAATTACCTACACTCATAACCTGTCACATCGATTACAACCTCAAAATATTCCGTAAACAACATGACTACAACTATTTATTATTATAATAAATCTTTGGCAGCACTATGGAAAATATACTTCTAATTTATATTATTTTAATCAAAATGCAACTTCGAATATAATATATTTTAACAATCACAACAGTTTCTTGATCTTACTATTTTATTTATTTGCTCTTACTTTTAACAATGTCAGGTTGATACGATTATACGTACTTTGTTTAAAATATCTTATTAGAATCTATATCTTATAAAATAATAAATATTTACAACAATACATTTCGGGGCTTTACTCCTTCAGGCTTCCATCATTTACATTCAAATGGTAAGAGAAGAATAAAAATATATTATCAATATATCATCTATTCAAAATATTTAAAAGCGATCAGATAAATTTTATTATACATAAATAAACATTTTTCATTGTAACATTGGTAAGATTTTCTATTTGTAAACGAAAATAAAGTAATCTGGCAACGGTCCCTAGTCTATGCGATCGAAATTTATTTAGGTGGTTAAATTTAGTAGGCAGCAACCATCTTTCATCTCCAACCCTGTTCCGATCTACATCTCGTCTAAATATAAAACTATGCAATATTAATAATTACTATTATTGGTGTTCTCGTTTTGTCCTATTAAAATTTCTACGTTCAAAACTTTGAAATCATTGAGGACGTTGTACTAAATCTCAAAAGTATTTTTTAATATCACAAATCTCTGTATCTCTAGTTTCTATTCTAATAGTAAAACAATATTATCGTAAATGCGATGGAAGTTAATTTACTTGACGATGTAGTCGAACGCTATATCTATTAATAATGTCAATTAGGTAGCTCGAAGATAAGTCGAAAAGCTTCGAAGCGTTAAGAGTAAACTTCTTAATAGGAAATACGATTAATATTAATAAATGACCGACGTAATATGTAAAAATATCTTAATTTTACAAAAAGATGAGAATGTGCGGTTTCATTTATAATTAAATTATTGCCTTTTGCGATTAGCATCGATACATATTCTACGTTTAGAGGCACAACGGCAGCTATTGCATATATAATGGATATTTCCTATTTGGTATTCGTTTCTTACTTAGTAAATTTACAGATCACTTGTTTTCCCTATTGGAAATTTAATAATTATGTGTGTGAAACTAGCGTGAAGCAAGTTACATTTATAGTAGAGTCATTCTAACAAACCAATCAAGTAAACAGACTAGGCATAAATAGAAATGTGGGTAGGTTTTCAAATTCATTAATTTTCTATCTTTTTGTAATAAGATTGAGGGCGCCTATATACGGTTCAGGGGTCATGATTTTTTAATATTTTTTTAATATGATAATTTTTGAAAAGTGGTAGGATACAAGCTACATATTTATTGTAAAGTTTCAGTTAGACTGTAAAACGAACTATTATCAAACTATTATCGAAATTTGTATTTAAGCATTAATTAAAAGGAAATTGTAAATGAATATTACATATTAACATTTATAGATCGATTCTTCGATGGTTCCTACAATATTGATATTTAGAACAATTTAAATCCAAAGTCACAATATAAATATCTTAATTTAAGGATAAATTAGATTTGATTTAAGGATAAATTACATATCTAATGAAAATACTTTAACAGCGTTTTGCGAAGATATCTACATTTTACATTAATATTAATTATGAATGTTTGTGACTGAGATGTTAAATCTAATATTCGACTATAACTTTATATAAGTGGCCACAAGTTCGATTCACAACGCTAATATAAAGCTTCATCAAGCTCTTTAAAAAATCGAATATTGTTAAATCGTAATAATATATTACTTAGCCTTAACGTATTATTCGTCATATATTTAAACGGACTGATAATATATATTTTCATATAAAATTGATGACTAAATAACGAAAATATATATTGTATACGTATACAGAGTATACAATTACAATATTACTTATATTATATAACAAATTACATTTACAACGTGAAAAGTAACTACAAAATATAATTGTGTAATAAATAAGGAGTAATAGCTCAAAAGGTGTGAAACAATAGTGTTATATAGACCGTACACAAGGATCGAGCACAAACCACTGACGGTGTTCACTGACATTGAACAAACACGAAAGCTAATTGAACTGGTACTAGCTTTCTATTTACACTAACAATTATTTGATTCCATCCGTTTTTAGAGGTAGATGTTTGTTATGCACCCAGGTACTTTATATTTACTACATATATAACCATATATATGTTTTATAAGTCTATATAAACCGAGCAAACCTAATATTTTGTAAGAATGAATGATAACTGATTATAAGAAAATAACATAAAAAAACTTTTAAATCACAAAACACACAAAACTACTTAATTATTACACTGTGTACATATAATATAATAAATAACTTTATTGCAAATCTACATAGTAGGTATATTTAAATTTTCATATGTACCTAACAATGACGCATTGGTGCATTCCATCTAGGCACGATAATTAGTAACCTAATATATTATTAATATTTTACAACTCAATAAACCCTTAAATACTAAATAACGAGTCGTCTCTGTCAACACTGTCACGATATATTCTAGATCGGTTGATATGTTTATTATTGCCGTACAGGCGTACATATTGGAGCTATTGATGGGCGTCATGCCTAGCGATGTTGCAGGCAGGCAGGTCGTGGCAGCCGCAGTTACACAGAAGCATGCAAATCAGCATTGCCAGATTTTTTGGTAATCTCAATTCTATCTAGTCGATTAATTGTTTTAAGAATATATTGACAATACTGAATTTAATGTTCATTTTTAGATTCACATATTTTTGTAAATTATGGGTATAGTTTTGTAATGAATTTGTAATCTGCTTATCATTTTACAATTAGTATTTTTTAAAATTTTATATTTTTTTAAATAAAGATCGTTGGACAAGGAACTCTTAAAAAATAAATTCTTTCTTTTTAAATAAATACGATGTCCGGCAATGCTGATGCAAATACGAGTGCAGAGTCCGTGGCTTGTGAACTTATCACAGACCTTTACCTTGTTTTTTTTATAGAAAATGTTCATAAGTCAAATAAATATTCCTGTACATTTGATAAATAAGTATTATTTCACATTCTTATTTGAACTGCAAATATGAATGTGAATAGAAATACTAAATTGAATATTTATTTGGTTCACGACATGGCTGTTTGTGCTTCGTTTCGTTAGTCTATATAACACTGAGAGTTTCGCGGGCGACGTGGGTCGCGGGTGGGGGCTGCAGTCAGCCACCAGAGTCAAGTTCCCCCATCTTAATCAAACATCCTCCCGTCGGAAAGATGAAGTACGACATTCATTACATTTACGTACACACATGCAACACACATCTATCTTTATCTTTGTTCACAATCATGCAATGATTGCCCCCCACTCGGGCGCTGGTGGGCACTGGCGGGTACTGGCGGGTACTCCTGCCACCGGGGACTGGGTTTTGAGACACTGTGGTTATTTACAATGTACATATATCGTTCAGAGACATCGAGAAGTATGCAATAACATTGAATGCAGAAGTCACATGTGTTGTATGATAGTAGAATGTCCATGTATGTAACACTAAACACATAAATACCAAAATAATATAAAAACAAGCTTCCGTGCATAGTTTCGCCAAAAAAAGTGCAAAAGGAACACATAAAGTGCAAGGTGCATAATAATATACTGCTTATAAATAATATGCTTTGGAAAATAATTACTATATATACATACATACATACTTAAATATATATATGTATGATATATTATTCAGACATATAATATTGGAAGTAGATGCTACGGGGATAACACAAAAATATAATATTTAGTGTTGATGCTTACGTATTGTTTGTAACAATTAAATAGTGTAACAAGTATTCGTATCTATTATTATTGTACGATTTCACTCTTTCTTTACTTATTTATTAATATAAACCCGACGAGTAATTCGTATATGAGTGTATCAGCGGTTTGTGGCGATGTCATTTATTCTTAACCTAACCTAGTATGGAAACCAGCGTGAGAAGTATGTATGCAGTTATAGATTATCTACGATTGAACCATTACATAAATATTAATATAATAGGTACGTTTGATCCACAGCCAAATGCGTCGTGCTCGCACGATTGCGTTCATTGTTATGTGACCTTATGTTAAACTATAGTTCGCTTGTGTGTCGCAAGTGGTCTGCTTAAACTATCTTATTATCGTACTGTCCATCTTATATTAAAGGGGCTCTAATACATTAAATAATTGCAACGTAATGGCGGATTATTTAATACATTAGCAGCTTTGTAAGTCGGTTTTGGCGCCACATTTCATTACATTATATATATAACTTTGCCTGTGTTTTTCTTTTATCTATAAGATTGTAGGTGTTTGTTTTAAATTATAATGTAAAAATATGGCGTCCAAGGCAAGCACTAGACTGATATGTGATCTAACTTTTAATTAAATTTCCTCTAAAGCGGTAACGATTAAAAAGATAATATAGCGTGCTACGCAATGTTTGGTGACTTAAATACTTTTCGTAGCTACTCGCTTATTATTAAGTTCCAATGTTTTCAAAATAAATTTCTTTATAAGCATTAATTTCTGTATTTTACCGAAAGCTTTGCTCGGCTGTGTGGCAATACGAGCCAGCTAGTTCTCCACGTCTGGCTATCAACATCAAGATACCTGTCAGTCTAATGCTTGCTTCACCAACGGCGACGACGTTTCAAGACGTTTATCTTAAAACAAGAGGAAGCTGACCCTGGTCCGGCGCGCGTCGCCCTTGCCGCGCCGGCCCATGCCGTACTGTCACATGGCCGTGTCGGAGGTGCTGCCGCCCGGCTTGGCGTCGCCGCCGCCGCCGCCTGCCGCCTCCTCGTCACGCGCGCCGCGCCCCGCGCCCGCAGCCGACAGCCCCGTGAAGTCCAGCTTGTACTGCATCACCACCACATGTTAGTATTTTGCTTTAATTTCATTATAACGAACGGGCTTTAAGGCTCTATAAGAAAACGCATTGTGTTATTATATGTTAGTGACATTTAGGTATACTGACGTTTATGGCTGTAAGGCTCTTTAATAAAACGCTGGAGTTTTAAGAGAAAAATGTTAAAATATGTATAGGTAAAGAAAAAAATATCCTATAACTTCTAAAATGTATAATCATCTGAAAGTAAATTTTAAACGTTTAATGAAGATTTATGTTTTATATTATTAAAATATATGCGTTTTGTTAGAGAAGCCTTAGCCAAGTACCGATGTCTACGACACCGCTACGGCACCCATTGAAATGACATTAAACACCATGCACGCTTTTATTTTTCCATAAACAACTATAATTATAATCAATTCGGAAATATTCAATGGCAGCCCCCCTAATTTAAGGGGGCTGCTGGTGGCTGACATTACTAGCGGTTAACTCCATAAAAGAGATAGCGTATGACTTAAAGTTATAAAATGTCTTAACAACACTTTATATACTCTAAGTGTTGATGAAGTCACACAGAGTCTAATCTATTGTTTGCAACAGCACATAAACAACATCCAGATCAACTATCGTATACACCATCAAACATTACTACTCTAAACTCCAAAATACCACGACGTTAATAGGTTCACGTTGATGACGTCTGTTATTGGCGATGCAGGTTAAAAGCTTTGTTAATTGTCAAAGCCAACAACTTCGTTCAACACAATTACCTACTTTATCCATTTAAAACACTATTTTCACTCTTAAATGTGGATGCTTTTCGTAAGTTTGGCTTCCAATGCATAGGAACTCTCTCGGGCATACAAAGGGAATACTGAAATTACCAAAAAAATAATAATAAACTTAAAAGGGACCAGAAATAAAACGTATTGTCATTCCGTCTGTAGGATATGTTTTCGTTGGGTCTGGAAACAAAAATTGGGTACGTTAAGTTCTTTTAAATGTTTACTTGTTATGGTTTTAGGTGATGCCTACCAAGTTTGATTCAGGTTGGTCTAGCTGTCTAGCGTACGTACGTTCTGCCCGTGATTACAACCAGAAAAATTACAAGAAACATCTTCTAAAAACAATCTGATAAACTATGCAAAATTGTCAAGAAGTTACACAATGCATGCTTAAGTGACTACATACACAGGTACACACAGAGTTACATGAATATTGGTGTTTTTGATAGTGCAAGACTGAGACAGACCGAATCGCCCCCTGTATTTGTTGAGGTTTTGTTTATCGCTTTGTCCAACGGTATAAGACCCTGAGTGTTGGAAACCACCCAGAGTAAGGCGATAAGAGAACAGAAATAAAAAATCAATATAACATACAATAAAATAAAATGGGAATTTATAAAAATTTAAGAGTTTCTATTTCTATTTTAATCTAACAGCTAATTCTAAGAAGATTTATTCTTGTAGTTATAGTTCTAAAAATATGCGATATCTAAAAGTCTGCATTCATACAGATGTGAAAATACAATCTCGGAGAAGACGCGTTAAATAAGGACAAGAACAAATCTTTGGTCGGTATTTACACATTTGACCCCCGCAAGTCTAACATGAACGAATATAATCTTTAAAGTACTTAACGGGTGCAACACTCTGGTGCCTTTTTATCACTCCCACACTCTTCTCCCACGGCAAAGGAACCTAAGGAACATTACGTTCCGATGCACTAAATTCTTTATATTGCCTAGAAAATTGTCTATACTTTCAAAATGTGCCATGTGTTGCTCGAAAAGGTAATTTTATTCACACAATAACAGATACAACTATCATATGTCACCTTATTTGCGCAGTCGAAGCACGTCGTGACGACTTTGCTAATTACATTCATAAGATGCTTGGTTTCTTGAATTACATTATCCACTTTACTAAATGTGGCCGCCCTTCCCACCGTCGGCTCCTTTACTGTGAACTGGAGCTGTTGAACGTAGGTTGGTACTTTGTCTAAATGCTCTAAGAGTTCCTTTTTTATCGTTCCGGCAGGCACCTTTATTTAAAAATTTCAAAAATTAATCAAAATATCATAATGTATTTCAATCTTTATTTTAATATATCTTTTACCTGATAAGAAAATTGCCGGACGATTTTATATAATCTATTAGCTTCTTCCGCAAAGTATTCTGCTTGTGTGAAGAGGTCTTGTGTAGTGTTGAGGCGACCTTCACCTTTTGTGAACTGGTACATAGCGAAGGCCATGGAAGACATATTTTTCGCCCTGAAATGTAAAAAAATACAATATAAAGCACTTTTTGAAGCACTTCTCTCATGAGACACTTGAAAACGAAGTATGGAAGGGCTATTTTACGTATATGAAACCAAAATTATTATGTTAATATGCAGCAAATATTTAGTTTAAAGACACTAAAATGATTAGAATGAAATTTATTATTCATACTAATAAATTACCTCTTCACAATGTCATTATTTTCATCCGCACCCTGCCATTTTTCAGTCTCGGCATCCATCTCAGAAGACATCATTTTCATTTCCAGTCCTGACTTTGCTATCTTTGCTTGTTCATCGGAGTCTAGTCGTACCGCCTTTAATGGCTTACTTGTCGTTCCATGTTTCTGTGAAAGTGTTAAAACATTCGTAATTTATAAAATTAATTAAAGTTACTGAAAATTAGTTTCACTTGAGTTGGTTCGGATGGTTATCAGATGGAAGCGTATACATATAGAAAAATCAATTATCCTGTTCAATATAAAAAATCAAAGTCCACTTAAATTAAATGACAATATCCCAAACTTACTCCAGGTCTCGGTAAGCTACTGTACTGTTGCTTGTCAGGCCGCTCGTCCGTGAGGTCCAGCAGCTCCTTGGCGAGGCGCGCGGCATCGGCCAGCAGCCAGGCCCACATGTCCACGAACACGTCCAGGTTTTCGCGCGCCGCCGCGCTGCCGGGGTGCGCCGCCAGCGTGCGCGCCGCCGTCACCACTTGCGGCCCGTATATCCGTAGGTTGATCTCCGCGAACTTCGCGCTCACTTGTAACGTTTCTGACATCGTTATATGCCTAAGTAATTTGCATACCTGTTGATGATCTTATATTAAATAACATACATTATTTATATTTAAGTAAGGTAAAATGTAACCTGCCTCAATTATGTGATCTAACTGCTCGTGCAGTCGACTCGCTATACTGTGCAGTCTCTCGGATTCTCTCTCACCACAGGAACTAGCTGAAATCGTCGCATTTATCTATATAAAATTACATACATAAAAAGCTATTGCCGTTTTGTTTACTTTTGAAAATTTTAAATTTGGAATTTGACCTTCTTTTGGTAACTTTACTGAACTACCTATGTGTGCAAGGTCTGAAGCAAGTTTTCTTGCTTCGTCGGCAAGAGGTGCTAAATCTCGGGCTTGATCCCTAGCTGCCGCTACTAAGGCCCGTTCAAGTTCTGACGCTGCACCGGTAGCTCCTGTACAGGCGCTCTCCAATGCTGCCCCGCTACCTGTGCTGCCTTGCTCCTCCTGAAATTTATATAAGAAATAAAAAGTTATATTTTCGTCATAAAACTAGGTACATATCAAATGAAATAAAATACACACGTACTAAAGAAACAGCGACGGCGACTAATCTTTCTAATTCGTACGCTATTCTTTCTGCGAGCGCAAGTATCCTTTGTCTGTGGTTATGCGAGGTGTACGCGGAGTCGGTGAAGTCGTGCGTCCTCTCGACGAGGGCCCTCAGCGTGGAAGCTAGAGCTCTCCTCCTGCCCCCATCGGCGCCGCCCCGAGCCCTCGCCGCTCGGACTTGCGTCGACAAACCGCGCAACGCACCCAATGCTGTACCCGCCTCCCACTGAGCAGCCTGGTGACAGGTTCAAGTACATTTTAAAAAACAATCTTTTATTCATTTATAATTTTAAACGTGTATTTCATAACATCTAGCAGCTCTTTAAAATAATCATTATGTGGCATTACGTTAAAGCTTAACTGTTGACATGATACACTGGTAGAAATTGCTTTTTATTTCTTTTACTTTAAAATTTACATTATATAGCAAATATTTAGTGTAGCAATGTTTTCTATTAAAAAAACCTGCGTACTGTTTTAGCGCGTGTTTTCATATAGCAAAATATCGGCTGGCTATAGATATAACAGTAAAATTTGGCAAGAGAAAATAATCAACTTACGAAAAATCTAATTTTAAGCGGAACTACATTCTCCTAGACAACTTGCGTGACTATTATCGATTTTTTTACGTAGTGTTAGATAAAAAAATATATTTGATGTCGATGTTATGAAATGTAATTTGAAGCTCACAAAGTACGAGTGCACGTTACATAGGTAGGTACTGTTTATAGTTATTCTTCCTCATACATTTTTACCTCATGCGTTGTTAACTCCTGAAAAAATCTTGTCAGTTTTCACCCGAGCATGAGAAAGAATAGTTAATAAAATTTCTAATGCGAACTTTTTTATATAAAGAAAGCATATTTAGAAAGAGCTATAAAATGCAATAGAGCTATATAATAAATACAAATATTTAATAATTGTGTATGCTTAAAAAGGAAATGCACTCGCTACCTACATTTAATTTATGTACCTGCTCGTGACTATCCGAGAAAGGTTGCAACTACAAGAAAAAATAAAAAATAGTGTTTATGTTCAGCGAGTCAGAATGGAAGAGCGCTGAGAGAAGAGTATAGGGGATAAGGGAGATATTTATGAAACGAAAAACCTTTGTTTTCATACTTACGCAAAACAAATTCCTTCATTTCCTTATGCATTGTTCGTAGACTCGTATATAAAAGAAAATTGAAATACATAAGACAAGTTTATTAAGCATAAATGAAGAAGAAATTAATGTTTAACTAAAAGTTTGAACTTTTTAATCTGTTATTAATTGTATATTATTAATAACATAACATTTTAATATATTAAAAGTAATTTAGTACATATAAATTAGAAGTAGTAGGCCAGTGCCAAGGCTGCCCATCGCGATAGCGTGATGATTGTAATCGGTCGTACTAAACGCCTGTCGGAAGCAGGGAATTATTTATCTGTGTATATAACGTTATTGAAGGCTTTCTAACTTTTCCGAATTTTCTTGTATCGATACATTTTATATAGAATATCAACGGATTTAAATTAAATTTGTCTATTAAAGTGATACGTAGCCGTTTTGTCTATATTTCAAGTATTTTATTTATAATTTTATATTTAAATTTTTCTGTAGCAGAAGCTGTAGCAGAAATAAAAATATATAAGAATACTTCGTATTATTATTTGTAATTTTACTCGAGTAAGGCACTCATCTCCAACTACTTTGCTATGCTGGAAAAGGCGTGTAGCGTTTTTTTAAACTATTTTCTTTATTTTACTATTTATAGCAGAATTTTATTAATTCTGATTACGTTAACTGTGGAAGCACGTTATATGTAAGCTCAAATGTTGCAATGCATGTATTTCATATTCACATATCTATACTTCCGCTAGAAGGGTCTCTATTCGATGCATTTTTTTAAACATGCATAATAATTATGTGTGGTTCGATTGCCTGTTCGATTAATCCACTCTTTAATGGATAAAGTGTACCCCAAAAGTTTTCCTAAATATAAAAAAAATATTACAACTATAAAAGTTCAAAAAAAGAGAAAATTAGGTCTTGGCGCCGACTTCAAACCTATTTATTTTATTTTTATTCTATTTTATGCTTTTTAGTTCTTAATGTCGATTCTTTTTAACGTTATTTTTTATTAAACATACATGTTATATTGAAAAATATTGAAATCTTAAATACTTACAACAAAAGCTAATTAATATTCAGTTCACAATTTTTTTTTCAATGAATATTGTTAACACATAATCACCAATTAGAAAAACAGATGCTATTAAATATAAAATACTATACAGATAAAATTAATTCTGTTTTCTTCTGTTCTTAAAATATATCTTTCCTTTGTATTGTGCCAGAGCGAATACGTTGCGTTTGCATTTGTTGTAAATGTCACAGAGGTAGCCACAGCTGTGCTTTACCTTTCACTGTAGCTCTCATATTATGTGTACTTTTATTAAATTATATTTTATATACGATATAAGATGTTTTTAATATCGCTTCGATTATTGGCAATCAGCCAGCTTACGAATGGAAAATAAGCGAAAGTAATTAAATTTAATCTATACCGACAACACCATGTGTATTTTATTGAAAGCAATTATTCATAAATGTATATGTACATATATCTTGTATGTACATATATATTGGACTTTAAACTAATCTGGTTGTAGGTTCAATCCCCACTTGATTTTCATTTCTTCGTTCTCGAGGCAAACCTCGACACCAGAGGGAAGCGCGTTGAGTCCCGCCACTCAACACACTATACCTCCAGAATTTGGCCAAAAGTGGGGAACGGTATGTCTTAGCACTAAGTTCCTTTGCCCTGCAGTGTGCGGGATACCGCATGAAGCTGATTTAATTTCATGGATAAATATAGTAATATATATCTTTTATGAGTATTTTTGGTAAAACTAATTAATGTTCCAAACCCACTACAAGTTTAGGATAGCCTAGTTTGAACTAGGAAGTTACTTACTAGTTAGTAGACAAACTTTTTGTTAATTTCGTGTTGAATTCGGGAAATAATTTCTTGTAAGTATGTTAAGCTTGTGTAAATTTTAAATATGTACGTTGGTGTGTAGATTCTCGGAAATAACATTAGATAACGTTTAAGGAATTTTATCTCTTATTTTAGTAGATAAATTATCTAGTTTTATATATTTTTAAACTGTTATTCCTCACTTAGGAAAAACAAAATACTTTGTATTATACGTAGCAGGTTATGAAGCGCCTCTTACATTGCTAAAAAAATATGCTAAATTGTTTTTATACTCGAAACAATTATATATAATCATATTATTAGTTTTCTTCATTCGTCATAATCATTAAAAAGCAGACCTCGTGTGACTGCTCCTCGTGCCCGGGCAGACCGTCGCGCACCACGTAGTGTATAAGATCCATGGCGCGTCTCATCTGACAAAAGACAGTGTCGCGGTTCTCTCGAGCAGACGCGCTGCCAGGGTGCCGCATACATGTCTGTGTAAATATAAACATATGAACAAATAAATATTTTATATGTATATTATTGCAGACATGACTTGGCGTGGGTTCGATCCCCACTCGAGGAAATGAAATATTTATTAAAAATTATATTTTCGCTCCCTATCTCACTATTTTCGCTCTGGTGTCGAAACAAAGTGCGGCGTTGAGTTCCGTTACTCAACACGTGATACCTCCAGAATTCGGCAGATAGTAGGAACAGGAGTGTCTTAACACTAGGCTACCTTTCTCTACTCTGATACAAGCGGGATACAGAGTGAAGCTGAAAAAAAAAGACAAACTCTTTTTTCAAATATATAAGTGGAAAACCTATCACTTTACAGATATTTTTGGTTTTAGTATGCATTTGTGGATGAATACTGGTGTTGATTGACCATACGCCGTAAAGGCGAAATTTATTGGCTAGGCTATTAGCGTGAAATATTTCGCAACAAGAATATTTTTATCCGATGGTTGTACTCATTTATACACGTAGTAGTCCACTAGATCGTTTATTTTGCTCTTTCTTTCGTAAAAACAATGGCGAACACAAAATAATTAACCATCTTAGACGTAAGCTTATAAAAATAATAGTCTTTTAATTCTTTTTATTACAGCTAATCTTGTTGTATTTCATTTCAAAAGTTGTTTGTCTTGGGCACGAAGGAATATTTTTACATGAAGTTGTCAGGGTTTCCTTTTTATGTGTATAAGTTTCACCGGGCTTGTTTTCCTTAGAGTCTAAATTATGTTAGCATTTGTTGCGAAAACAATAATTAATTCTTTGTTTTGAACATAACGTAATCTTCTGCATATTTTACTCTATAAATTTATTTTATTTAATGTTTTAAGAAAATGTATAAATTGAATTATTGTTATTATTGAATTTATATGTCAAGTATATTTAACCTGCAATAGCAACAAAGTTACGAGTACAAACATAAGATACAAAGCAAATTTTAAAGAAACGTTCATTATGTAAATAAAATAAGCTCGTTTAATACATGTAAAAGAGGCAATGGGATCAATAAAATTGAACAACTTCGATATGATAATTTTGTTGCCATCATTAACTTTAAAAATATATTTTTTATGCAGTAGGTATATCAGCAGATACTTTTATCTACTTGTTTAATTAATATAAAGAATATCGTATTTTTAAAACATATTGTTGCAAATTACAGCCATATGAAGTCTGCTTCAAGAAAATATTGTTTTTTTTATTAAAAAGGATATAAAATGTACGACAACGATTGCATACTCGTTATTTCAGTCAATAATAGTAAAATGAACCTGATTTAATATCAATTCGCGTACGCTTGATTCGTTTAAGCTATATTTAGAGTTAAACTGAAATGAAAGCCAATTGTGACTATAAAACAGAAGAGTAATAGCGGTCTATAAACCGTGTCACAAACAAAGCGCGGCCCGGAATTGGCGCAAAACCTACATAATAGATGGGCAAGGCTACCCTAAGACGGGTGTAATTTACGCTACCATACACAAGCTGGACACTTCGATACTAAATATATGTAGGGCGACACCTTTCATTAATGGATTATAGAGATTAATTAAAATTGAATAATGATATTTTTTAAAACATAATTATTTCAAGAGTATAATTATTATTTTTCTAAGTTTAACATTTCATTTCATTCTTACGTGTTGGCTAGAAATGTCATTACCACTAATACCTTAGACGAGGTAAGAAGCATAAGTGTGGATCGTTCAAGAACGTTTCTTGCGGCCGCTACTTGTGCTCTCCGCCTTTCGTCGCGGAGGTCCGCTCTCCGTTCCGCCGTCAGCCTCGCCAGCTCCACCATGCCACCCCCAAATTCCGTAAAGGCACGTACAAATTCCGCGAAGTTGGACACCGACTCTAACCGATCTAAAGATCGCGCCACCTGCTCACAATCAGACGACTTTCAGTTCACTTAAGAAAGTTTGGCATCTCGTTAGTAGCTGTTTGCCCTCGTTTTTCCTATCATAATACTTAAGGAGTTGCTGTTTTTTAGTAGGTATATGAAATGAACAAAGTAAAATATTGACTCTTTTTTATCATGTTGTAATATTGTTTTAGGAGAGTTTTCCTAAAACATGTAATAATTTTCTTTTTTACCTTATCCTTAGCTAATAAAAGTTGTCTCACAACGACCATGTCAGCCAAGAGGAGTACCCTGGTGACGGAGGCGAGCAGCGCTCGTGCCGCCGACACCATGCCGGCACCATCAGCCCCTGCGCACACACGTTCTATAGCACGACCTGTTAATCAATAGACGAAGATTTTAGATTTTGACATCTTACTAATATTATAAATGTGAAAGTTGGTTAGAATGGATGTTTGTTCCACTTTTACGCAAAAATTACTGAACATACCTAACTGATATAGATAAAATTTTTAAGTAACTTATATATTAGAATAACATATAGGCTTCAATTTATGAAAAGATTTTGTTTAATTTAGTATAATATAACATAAGCAGGCGAAGCCGCGCGTGGGCCGCTAGTACTATCTGTATCTTCATACATATCGCACATCTGCGTGGCAGATAGACAAGCTGAGGTATATCAATTTTATACAGACAAAGTGAGATATATTTTTTCTATTTCTTATGTCACCGACATTACTAAATGAAACTTTTAAATTACCTAAACTAATTAATAAAGTCATAACTTTTTGAAATGTATAGTCTACCGTAACCTTTTCTTTGTTGCATAATTAATTGCGAAGCCAAATTAATATACATTTGCCCGGAACATTGGTCTACCAGTTTAATTAATGAAATAATATCCTTATAATTTATTGCAGCATCTTGATAACAAAGAAGAAAAATCATTTTCTTTATGTAATGTCTTAACGGAAAATATTAACATATGATTTTCACATTAGATTTGACATTAATTAGATATACTATTAAATGGTAGGATTATAATATCTCTAGGTCTGTAGGTCAGGAAGTTTATAAAAAATACATATTTTTAAATTTTAAATTTCAAAAAGAAAAAAAAATGGAAAAAGATAAACAGTTTTCTAACTAATTCGGCTAACTCTATTCCATGGTTGTTCAAATCCTTTACGCCACAGGCTTACATTTGTATTAAATAAAAAAAAATATCAGTAGATTATTTGCAAAGATAAGCATATAATTGATGATAAAGTGAAATTATGAACTATAACTTTAATAAAAATAAGTATTATTTCAATATTAGACCATACAGCCTACAAATTATATAGTAGGAACATATGTATGTGAATAGTCACGAAGCAAATGATTGTTTGGGGTCAAGCACGATTCAATCTCTGCCACATACTCATACCTTTGATTGTTTTATTTGATTGCTTGCTGTAAATAGTTTATATCGATATAACAAATCGATATTTTACATTCGAATACACGAATACATGTACACAAAATACATCTATTTACGTATTTTAGTATTGGGAATAATGTATTATTAATAATCTCCAATACAATATATACAGGAGTTTTCATATAACTATTTAAGTTTTCATAATTTACATTTTAATCAATGTAAAAATTGTTCACTTATAGCTAAAATGGAGAATCATTTTCAGCTGATTGGAGCGGCAATCGCGCTTAAACCAGATTAATAAAGGGGCACAAAATGTGGCTTCGCGAGATTTACGTCGGCACGCCCTATAAAATGAGGATAACGGTGCTTACTACCCGATTCACGTTCGTAGCCCCCATTTAGCTACCTCTATTTATTAATAGTCCAAACCTCAATTAAATTTATATTAATATTAATATAAATAAAGAAGTGAATGAATGTGAATGAATGTGTTTTTTAGGTAAGGTACTAGTAAAGACACAGCTGAAGACGGCCGTAACTTAAAAATTCATCTGTTTAAAAGCTTCTTGTCATCATTACACTTTATGGGATTTTTGTAACGTCTTTATTTTAAAATAAAAAAAAATACACATTTTCGAAAGTTTAAATAAAGCTAAATTTCTAATAATAATTACTTCAATGCAACGAAATTATAAGCCACTAGGTACTATAGCTAAGTATATGTTTCCATAATAACTCGTAGATATGTATAGAAGGGAAATATTTTTTTTAAAACTTATTATTGAAGTATACTACCAATTAAATAATGATTTCTAAATAAATCTACTTTAAATGGTATCCTTACTTTCACTAGCTTTAAGTTAAAGCTTTTAAGCACGCACGCGTCACGCATGAACATATATAAAGAACTTAATATAATTTTAATTGCTTTGCATATTTTCTTGTCGCTATTTATATTTATATTTAAGCAAAAGTTAAATAGCATGACAACAAACCATTTCAATGCTTAATGGCCTGTGACCTGGATATTGCACTTATAGTAAACTCATTGAGTATTGGTATTTTGATATTAAATAACAAATAGGATTGCTTTTGTACATAATCCGCTATTAACAATAACTTCTAAAGGGCTTACGCGTGACTGCTTGGTATTTAGAGGTGTTTGATTGTGCCGCAGTCTACGTCACTGGCTGCAATGCGCAGCAGATAGCCATTACCGAATATATGTATGGAAATTAGTTACGATTTCAGTTTTAATCATGTTTTGTCTATATACTACGAGTCGACATCGACATCCAGAGGGTGTCCAGACTAATACCTGTCCGATATTGGTTTGTGGGCATACGGGTACGCGACCCCGGATCCTCGAGCCGCCACTCTTATATCCTCATCCAGTCCGTAAGAATGGTGTCCCCCCCCCCTCTCCTCCTCCTTTCTCCAGCTCCCTCCTTTACCTATCCTACCCCCCTCTATTTTCCTATCCCCTTGGTTTTTCCCCACAAAGGGGTTTTTGGAGGTCAGACGGCAGTCGCTCCAGGAAAACCACAAACAGCCACAATATGGAACGAACCAACAACAGACTGGGTACGGCTAGGGCGTCGCCGCATAACGACGCGCAGGCACATCGCCCTACACCTGCGACAAGTGGGCAAGGGCTACCGTGTCAAGTACGGGCACGGTTAAAGACGCAAGTACCCAGACGAAAACTCCGCTTGGCAGACCCTGGCAATAGCCGGGATTAATGCCAGGAGGAAGACTACGAGTATGTTGTCATTACGTTATCAACAAAAACAAACGATTACTTTATACTATTTGAAATTATAATTTTATTTGCCCACCGAGATCCCAGGGCCCCCAGACCTACGTCATTTTAGTAAAGCTGAAATTTTGAGGATTAATAGTCTAATATATAGTTAAGCCATCCAGCCAGCCACCACTTTCAAGTTAGTGAGTAGGCACACTGTCTTAACTACATATTAGACTAATAGTCCTCAAAATTTCAGTTTAGCTAAAATGACGTAGGTCTGGCAGCTCTGGGATCTTGGGCTATTTAATTGTATTCATGTCACTATATAAAAAATCTCGATTATTCATTGTGTTTTGTGAAAATGGTTAAAATATATAACATTAAATATTAATATTTAATATCTGTAAACGCCTCATTAGTTTTTAGTTGTATTAAGATGTCAATGTGATGTGAAAACTTAATAAGCGACTTTGTAGTTACTTTGTTGATAAGAAGATTTATTTCCTAAAAAAAGAAAATAGAAATAAATAATAATTTTTGCTCACAGTAATGTAAAGTTTAAGAGAAAAATATTTGGTTATAACATATTTATCTGGGCGGTAGATATTTGTGCGGTAAATGTGGTTTTCCGCGTAAATCCCGATCCCGCGGAATCTCTGGCATGAAAAGACCAAAATACAAATAGACAGTCGTTTTTTAATTATTTGTTTGTATTTTAGTATCGGGTTAACAATAATATGCATTTTTGAACATATGTATTGATAACAGACAAAAAAAAACTTCCGGATTTTAGAGTTATGTAGAGTTTAAATTTCATGTTAATTTATATTATATTTATTTTTTTAATCTTTAGGTCGTTACTAACTTACTTGTAATATAATATGACATTTAATATTCAATGTTAGACACATTTTCCCTAAAAGAATTTAGATTCCCGACGATAGACTTTATAGCCATTTCGCATTTACTTAATGTAGTATAAAGCGACTCCTCGCCGCACCTGGGGCTGGGCTGGGTAGATAGATGGTCCCGTGACGTAATGTGAAACGTAAATGTTTTGGAGAAATTTTGATATTGAACTACGTATGGAAAGGGTACAGTGCCTACGAGAAGCCAAGATATTATGCCATAACCATAAAACTCGTGTATGAAGGTGTTTTTGTTTCATAGCCATTATTTTGATATGGTAAAATATGAGGAAATTTCATCTTCAATATATGTAAATATATGCAATATATGTTGCTTGTACATACATAGGTATATTAGTGAATTTTTTTTATATAGTATTGAAACATTTCTTTTATTTATATATAAATATTGCCAAAGGAATTCATAAAAACACTAACTTTATTATATTACAAAAATGTATCACAAAATATTAATATTTCGTGCAAAGATATCGAACAACAGGTGTTTTCGTTTTACTTGATAGCTTCACAATTGAAATCCAAAGTTTCAATTATGCGGGAAAGCCTATATTAAAACTACATTCGTTTGAGGCACCTTTAAGCACGAAGAACTTAATAGAGGTAAGGGTGATTGATTGGTTAAGCGAGCTTTGTTTATACTTGATTAATATGAAATCTATACACGTGGTTTATTAGTTATTATAGTCATTTTTTATTACTTTTGATTTATATTAATAAGAATATCGTGATTTTTTGAATGAATAAAGGCCGTTGTGGTGCAGCAGTGGTATAAGCGTGGAAGTATACTTCAACTGCTGTGAATTCGATTACCTCTTGTCAATACAGACACATTTATTATTTTAATGTTCTCGCTCTGGTAACGAGCAAAGCGCAGCGTTGAGTTCCGCCATTCAACACGTAGCGTCTGGAACTGTGAATAACATTAGGTTCCCTCTACCTACCCAGCTATAAATTTAATTTAACGCTTAAAATATGATAATCTTTTAAGTATGTATAGTCCGACAACTTAAAGAGAAATGTGGGTGAATGACAACTTTTTTAAATGAGATTTTAAGAGTTCAAAGGATAGAGAGTGAAGTAAAAGCTTTTAGCAGATTTTCAAAGCGATTCCCACTTTTAAAAGCAAAATATATTTGTATCCGTATTTATGTCCATACAGCCTTAGCGTTTAAGATTTTTTATTTGTATTCAAAATGAAAAGTGGAACATCGAGTACGGTCGCCGTCCGCCACAGTCCAAAATTTTATGTTTTTATTAATGTTTTCACTTTTTTATACATGCTAGACGTAGAAAAAAATTAACTGATTCTGAAAATTAACTTTAAGAGAATATCTCTATACGGATTTATAGTTTAAAAGTATAGTTAGATATGTAAATAACTATGATACCAACGAAATAAACGAAACTATATAAGTAGCGTCATATTTTGATTTTATTCTCGAATGTTAAATTTCCAAAGTCAGCCAGCTGTTGCCTCAGTTAGAGAGTGGTGCCGAAATAGATATTACTTTCAAATCAAGTTAGCGAACAAGTTTCAACTTGTCAAAAGCTTTCAAAAAATTAGCTCTAACGTCGCGTATTTCCTGCACACTGCCAGGTTGGCTGATAGAGTTGTATTGGAACAACTCACTCCGTACTATAATTTCCGTCCATTTAGATTTACAGGTGGCGAAATTGGATTTTGTTTTCTGTTTAATGTACCTAAATATTAATGGAAACGATCATAAATACTGAGATAAGTTAAGTTTGTTGATATGTGTGGTAAATTGGGGCATACCAAACTGAACGATAAATGATAGTTGTAAATTCAATTCCAACCCGACAAAATGTTGGTATTCATTTTTTTCTTCTGATTTAAGTCTATAGTAAATTCTACGTAATTCCGCAAAAAAAAATCTTGGATCGTTATTATATATTTATCTTCTATAAAAATATATGTTTTTCTATGAAAATGAATGTATAAGAATGACAGAGACAATACCTTAAGACCTATTTACCATAAAGGTAGTAAAATGTCATAATCCTTGAGAATCAGTTCCATTTGGCTGTGCTCGTAGACATTCTGGCGTCAACAAAGTAACCGATGAAATGCTCCGAAAATTGTTGAATAATGTTGTTTTCCTTCAGTTTGTTCAGTAATTTGGCATTGAAAAAACTTTACACCAAAAACTATTTATATAAACATTAATTTAACTATATTTTTTGTTAAGAGGCCAGTCGTGGCGCAGGGGAACAAACGTTCGGATGCAAATACGACAGGTTGTGGGTTCGATTACCAAACAAATTCTTCAGTTTTGTAAATATTAATAAAGAAATAAAAAATAGAAAGGAAAAATTAAATTATATTTGTTTTTATTTTTTATTTACTTTAAAGTTTTTAACATTAGTAATTTTAAGCTTCAAACTCGATGCGGGCCTGCGCCTACGTGTTTCTACGTTGTCTTTAATTAGAGCCGGGCGGTCCATTTGTTAAATTTAAGTACTACTTCTTAGGATATTACGTAATGTTTATCTCCCTAATACAAGAGCGTAAACTTATCTACATATATTTAAATATTGTAGATCTGTTCTGTAGAAATACACATAAATGTAAAAATTTCTAACATTAAATATGTGTAAATTTTAACTTATTTTTTATTTTTGTTATTTTTTTTCTTATCTCAGTCTATTGCCATTATATCCAGAGGTCAACTTATTACACTCTGGGTATAAATATTCTATGATTTTCTTTATCAACCTACTTTAAACATTATGTATCGAAACAAAATACAGGTCGGCTGAATAATTGTTAATATTTCAAAATATACCCTTACCAAATTCCTCTGTGAGATTACACGACCGATTTTTTTTTCCGATACTGTAATTCAGGCCTAACGCCCGACTCTGCTAGAATACAAAGGCAGATTCGTTTTTAAATAGCACCATTGACGGGCGGCGCTGATCTTACTATATATAGATGACCCCTAGGTATATTTTGATATATTTAAACTCTGTTTATAACATTCATCATCACGACTTCAAATCCAAAATATGTAACATAAAAAGCTATAATTAAATTTCTAGAAAAAGATGAAAACTGATGAAAATTATGAAAGATTAAGAAATTAGATTTAGTTTTAAAAACTTTTATACTAAAATGATTATATACTTTATTTATTTTTAATTACTTATACTATATAGATATATCCAATTGGGTATATCTATACTTATATATATATAGATATACCCAAGTAAGCAAATACCCTACTTTAGTCCAGCAGGTAGAATTTACCGTAATCTATATGATTAATCTTTGTGAATTTGTAACTCTAGTTTCGGCTTAGAAACCCTTAAGTTTAAACGTGTCATGTGATTTATGTTTGCAATAATTTAAAACATAACTAAAATTACCAATTTAAAAGAATTTCTTTGATAATTTAAATTAAAAATGGATAAACTGGTAATTCTTTATTAAAATAATGATTAATAAAATTAGAGAAATTATAATTTATCACCTAATTTTCACCATTTTCCTTTGATATCATCTATAGTAGGTATATGTAAATACAAAACGTGTATGAAATATTAGTAAGTACTTGTTCTGTGCAAGTCTTCATGAATTTTGAACAAGCTTAAATTCTTTATTTGAATATAAGTGTACGACTGTACGAGTACGTGCTTTATATATTCCAAGTGAAGTAACAATATAATATTTAATGCAAATTTCTAATACCGAGTCCTTTGTAGGAAGCGGTACTGATATCTTAAGAACTAAAGCGATTTAGAGGAAAATTGGCATGGAAAGGTATTTTAAGGTGTCATGCTTTCCAAGATGTTCCTTTGTGTGTGTGAGTGGGCTTATAGGCAACATAAATTTAAACGAATAAATGTTTTAATGAGAGTATTATTAGATGAAGGCTTAATGAATATATAATTGTTTTTTTACCAAATGTAAGGATGTATATTACATTTGAGTTGAGCAGTGAGTTTCGGTACCGAAAATAAAACCACAATTAACCCAACCCAACCCAAATGCGTTTATATTTATAACAAATTTAACAAGCTATTAATATTAAATAGTTTACTTTCCAAAGTATTAAATACATAAATCAATGTCTAAGCTTGAATAAAGTTTAATATTCTCTCCCCGTTCGCCCCACCTGAGGATGACTGTGATATATCTAATACCTTTAGGTATGTTCCCTCGAAATAATGTATCTGTAAACCTTTTAGAACCTTCACGTAATTATATGTGGCGCACTTAAGACGTTTGACTATTTTAATATTACTAGTTCTTTATATTGTTTTTAAAAAATGCTAAAAGCCAACCAGCATATATGTATATACACTTTAATTGCATAAATAAACGTTCTGTCGTAATGTAAACTGATTAGGACTTGAAAAATTAATTGGAATTTCCAAATAGGTACAGATTCTATTTGGATTATCGCAAATGATGGATTACTGAGCACTGAGCAGTCATGTTCGGCTAATGACTCCCTCATTTTGTTCTGTGCTAAGATTTATGTGACGAACAACCCTTTTTTAATTATACATTCCTCGTTGTGACATTCTTTTTTAAATTTTATTATTTAAGTAGGTACTTGGCTTAAAAGGATCATTTTAGTTATTAAACATTTAGTTAAACAAATTGGCAATGAAGGCATGGGCGTAGGAATAAAGGTGGGGCCAGGTGGTCCGTTTCTACCCCAGAATAGTCCTGTGCCCACCCCAGAAATTATTACACGAATATATCTGTTTAAAGCTAAACCCCAGGCTATCCCCCCCGGAATATATCCCTATGAAGTGAGTGAGTCCCTGTGAGTTATGCGCATATTATTGTAATAAGTAAAATAACCGTATGTTTGACCTTTCTCATTTCATATGTAAAGGTGAAGAGCGCAATGTTTCTTAGGAACACAATGTTGCATTGTAAAGTTTTGACTGCCAAGGCCTGACTGCCTGTTTCATACGTATGTAGGTGAAGCTTAATAATTGTCATCTCTAATATTTGACACCTTCGTGGTTCTGGGGTGCAAAGTGTGATTGTAAACGCAACGGTTTTGGGTGGGAACGGACAACAGACAGTCGGTTTTTTTTTAATATTTTTAAATTAAAATTATATTACTGCTGAGCTTTTAGGAGAACCTGCCGAGCACTATTTATTTCGTCTTATCACATTGACAAGAAGTGGGGAAAGCTTAAATAATGTGACTTTTAAAGATTAACTTTAGAAACAATGGAAGTTCGTAAAAGGAGATACTGACATAAATAAACGTTAGAAGTTGGTAATATTTTTAATTAAGTTCTACCGTCCCTTCTGCTAAATTACCTTTTATCCAAGATTTTTTAGACACCGGGATTACCATGGTTTATGTAAATAAATGGTTAAATGTAATATATTTTTTATATTATGGCAGTGGTATTTTTTATGTAAAAAACCATGGCAGTATGATTAAACACAACGTTTCATTAAGAGATTTGTAAAGATTTCGTTATGTTTTTTTTTTCAGTTTCACAAGTAGGTAGGCAAATGGAATATAGTGTTAAGACACTCTGTTCCCCACTTTCCATTGAAGATATGAAAATATTAATAAATGATAATTAGTTCCCCCGAGTGGGAATCGAACCAATCAACCACACGTTGCGTTTACAGTTACACGCTTGTCTATTTAATTTGTAAATATTTTATACAATAAAATTGCCAGAATCTGCCTGTCAAAAAATGTTTTGATTAAAAGATTATCCAATTTGACATTTAGAAAATGAAATGATGAGTGATATGAATGTAGATAAAAAGTTCACAACCGCTTGTTACCTTCAAAGGAAAAAAAAGCGCGTAACTAACGCTTATGTCGCATCCCTTTGTGTCGTTGAACGGTCGAGTGTGCGGCGAGTGACGCATGAAATTACATTGACGTTTGCAAATACGGGTACTGTTCTGTTGTCCTTAGAAGTTAGATCCCATGGTGTTACGAAACGATTTTATATTTAACTAGTGGACCCGGACGCGGCTACGCCTGCTTCAACTATAAGAATATTTATTAAATATATTCATTAAATTATTTTCAATTAGTAAGAAAATATAAGCTTAAATAATCAAAAAGAATAATAAGTAGATACACATTATTAGAAAAAAATATCTGAGTTATTGAAATGAACCAACAAAAGGATTAAAAGTAACTAAAGGATAGGTTTTTCTTAATATTAGGAAAAGTACCTAAAGTATTCCGTGCGTGCGTACATAGATATCGACTCTATGAAATAATTAAACATTTCTCTCTATTAAGTAAGATAATTTTAGAGGGCAATATCAAATAAAATAAGAAGAGAACCAAAGTGTAGCTTAAATTAATTATAAACAGCAAATAATTACATAAACATTTACAATAGTTCGAAAATGTATGAAAATTTATAAAACCGTCAACGTCATCTGCCCGTTCGCGTCGGTCATACTCATACAATGCCGCCCGAAGGCTAGGTCATTTCGAATCAGTGACGTCTCCTTAATTATTTATTAGACTGCTATACAGTAAACTATCATTTCAATCTAGATGAAATGTTAAGAGGGACTATTATATTTATATTCATAAGGATGAATATCAAAATGTCGCAGTAACGGTTGCGTAGCGACGCGACGGTTGTTATTAACATGGCATAATAAATTGCATGTCAAATTAAAAAGTACTTTAAAATATATTAATTTATACATGTAATGTAATGTTATATAGCCTATAGCACTTCTGAAGAATGCAGCTTTCATACAAAACAAAAACATAGTAAATCGGACCAGTAGATCCAGAGATCTTAGCGTTCAAACAAACAAACAAACAAACAAACAAACTCTTCCGCTTTATTATATTAGTATAGATAGATAGAGATTATGTATGTATACAGCTAAAATTGCTTTTTACTGAGTAAAATGAGAGACTTACTTGTAAAAAATTAGCATAGTTAAAGATATTTTGTTTGTTAATGCACGATAAGGCTCTACAATCTTTTATTTATTTAGGATTCCGTACTTCAAAAGGAAAAACACAACTCTTATAGAATCGCTTTGCTCTCCGTCTCTCAATACCATTTATCGAGATCAAGATCTCCTGGAGGTGTCAAACTGAAATTAATATCAATTATTCAGGTTTACGGTCCCTTGGAGTCGTGTCATGTCTTACATCATGTTTGCTGCTTTTTGTTTAAAATCGCCGCTTAATAAAAACCTATAAAGAACTTTACGTGGACCTACAGTTATGATGATATGAAGACATAGTTATTTGGCACGAAGTGAGAACTTACAATAGTTAATGTTTTTATAAAGGAAAAAAAATCCGAATAGTTGCAGAAATTATTTATATTATTTAAATAATTTATCGGTAAACAGAATTTTAAAATTGAACTGTGACTATAACGCGACGATTGTGGGTTTGATTCCCACTCGAGGGAATGAATTATTCTTTCATAATATTTTCATTTCTTCGCTCTAACACCAAGGCAAAAACGCGGCGTTGAGTTCCGCCACTCAACACTCAATGCTTCGAAAGTGGAGAGCGGACTGTCCTAATAATAGGTTCCCTCTACCTACCCTGCTGTATGCAGGATACCGCGTGAAGCTGATTTTAAATTATTTAATCGAAAAATTCTGACATTTTAAAACTATATAAAAAATTCCCTGTAGACAGCAAAATCTTGTTTAAATTTAGATAAAGCACTTTAAAGAATGATTTATCCTAATGAGCTACATCCAGCTTGTAATGATCCCCCGAGGCGGTGTTCTCGCTCGGTTGTGTACACGGTACAGACTCATTTTTAAACGGTGCCTAGCGTTGGAGCTACGTGCATACTACGAGGTCTTTTTTGTAGTTAATTTTAATTAGTAAGGTTATTATTATAAAAAGATTTATTTAAATATAACTAAATAAAAATAAACAGTGGTTGTGGGTTCGGTCCCACTCGAGGAATTAATAGCAAATTTTGCCCCCCTTATGAAGCTATTTTTTTTTGGGTTTGACCACAAATGTGTAGTTTTCATATTTTTTCCTAAACTAGTACTAGCTGTAGATGCTAGCTGCCAAATTTCATAATTCTAGGCCAACCGGAAGTATCGTATTAATTTTGATTCCCCTTATTGTATCAAAATACGCTTTTTTGCGATATAAACAGCCATATCTTTGGTTCCCTATCTTTTAAGGAATAAAGGAACTTTTATAAGATTACTTTGTTATCCGTTAAATTTGTTTATATTTTAAAATATATAAATTTTCTCCATCTGGATAGACTCGACAATGGGGCGTTACGGAACCTAATGCCGCATTTGTGTATGCACAATATCTTTTCATTAGATGAATTGTTTGATAGATGTTATTTATTTAATATTTCAGACTTTACATATTAAAAAATTAAGAAGATATGTGAAGAGAATTAATGTTTGTTTAACTTATATTGAAAAAAAGAAATTATTAACTGAACATATATTAATCTCATGTCTATTGTCTACTTCATACCTGCATGCATCTAATTCTGTAGTAGATTGGTTTCAATTAAAATATGCTATAATATTATTATGGAACTCCTCGATAAAATAATAATGTAGGAAACAATAAAATTAACGCTACTATACGTTAAGGAATATAAAATAATACAAAATATTAAATATATTTACTTACAAATAAAATTGTTTCTTAAAACAATTTTAATGTGTAAGGGAAACCACAAAAGTATCAGCATGAAATGTACGCGATACGTGCACGAATTGTTAATTTTCACGATGTTCCTCACTCGTTTGATTTTATTAGGTTTTGTAGATGCAGAAGATTGTATGTTAGATCGAGTCTCAGTTACATTCGCAAAGTTCTTTGAAATTAGCTGTTACCGATAAATTTATTTTTAAACTGATTTTATTAGGTTAACCAATAGGTGAAAGATCTCACTCGGCGATCAGATCTATTAATAAATCAATGTATATTAATAAATAATGAATATTACAGTTCAGTTCAGTTATGAAGATTCTTTATTATAAAACTATAATTTTCTTGATTGGAAAATAATTAAGTATTGCAATTTGTTGTTGTAAGTTAAATTATACTCCATTTTACATCCTAAAGAAATATTAAAAATAGTTAATATATTTTTCTATTAGTCACATGGATGTGCCGTGAAAACCCTCGAGGCAATGAGTTATTTTCATTCTTTTGCTCTGGCAAGACTATGTGCAGTGTTCAGTTCCAAAACCCAACGCAATGTCTCTTGCATATGCAACGGAGAGTGAAGAACGGGATGTCCTAACAATAGATTATCTCTGCCTTCTGTACGGAAAAAAGTGTGAAGTTGCTTTAACGAATACACCACAGTAAATAAATATATACTTAGCAAACTCTGTAGAGTTTAGAACTTAGCTCATTATTATAAAGTATCCGTTTTATGAGTCTACTCTTAGAAACTTCGTTTTCTTCGGTTGAAAACAATAAATAAACACAAACTAAAATTGAATGAACTAAAAACAAATAGAAATGTTTCAAAGAGAATGACAAAGCCTGAATAAAATATTTAATAGATTGTATTTTTTTTTAATTCCGGATATTCATGAGAAAGAAAAGACGTTATTTTCTCATAAATTACCTAGAAACATACGAGTACCTGCTACGTTTTTCATATTCATCCGGTTTCTTACATAAACGTGCCTTAACACAAATTCACCCCCCACATTAGCAACGCTAATTGCGCTCTTATCATATTGAATACAAAGTAGTATTCAGCGAAATAACTTGTTTTTCCGGTGATCATCCCTAGAAATTAAAAAAGAAAAGCTAATTTGAATAAAGTAACACGGCACCTCGTACATTATACCGATTTTATTTTCTCTTTAAAGCTTTGTTTCTTCCTGACTTCTTTTATTGTAGCAATGTTTCAAACATTATCTGAATTTTGAGATGTGAAAATACACATTTAAGACTTCATAAAACTTTTAAAAACTCTATTGTAACCAATTTTAAAAAATATTACTTTTTGTACGAAAGGAAAAATCCCCTCTTTTGATAGGTGTATGGTATACGTATGCCTGATAGTTTAAATTATCTAATGTAACTATTAAATTTGAATGAACCTATGCATAATAAAACCAATTTCAGGACTTTTACCCGCATAGTACCCTACTAGACAGAGTTAACCTACTGTTAAGTCATTTCGTTCGCCACTTTTCGACCAACTTTCGAGACATTGCGCCTTATGTACCAAAGCGAAGAATATGAAATTAAATATAATCACTTTCCTGATACAGGCTTTAAGCATTTATTAAGTAGAATCACACAGTCATCAGTAAAATTTTTAAAATGGATTTTTATAATCAAATATGTATTAATGGTTATTTATCATAAAATAATGTTATTTATAACGCCAAAAGATTTGATACGAATATTATATATAATTCAGACCAAAATGTTAAATGTTAAAATGTCAATTTGATAACCATTAGAGTATATAAGTTTTGAGCTTAACTTGAGCTATTTTAGAGCATTGTTTGTAACGGTGCCGCCGTTATGTCTTGGCAGAATGCCAACGAGTCATCTTACCTACATTTCGTAGTCTCTAATACAAAGATCCCTGAGGACCTGTTCACTGTTCGTGTATTTGGTTAAGACATTAGCGATATGTCATAAGTTAAAAACACATCTAGATACCATAAAAATATTTAAATTTCATTACTATTTTTGCTCTTTCTCTTCTTTAGCTTCACACTGTATCTCGCACACAGCAAGGTTTTCAAGGTTTTAAAGGCGATTTTCCGTCGAATTTTGGAGGTATTGTGTGTTGAGTGGCGAAACTCAACGCCGCTTTGCCCCGACATCCAAATCGAAGAAATTAAAATATTAAATAGTAATAAGAAAATATTAAAACAATTATTATTATTTGCTACAAAATCCGCGCAGCATGCGTCACACCACATTTACTGCGATAGGTAAAAGTAAAGAGATATTCAAGTTATATTTTTTTTCTTTTGCTTCAATATATTGTAAAATAAATTTAACATGTAGCTATTAAACTCCGTAGGCAATCTTTCATTACTACGATTACAACGTGGACTAGCCTTTACTGTACACAGCGGTCATGAACTTGTGATAGCTGTTACGCAACACAAATGTTGTGTATCTAATTCAACTTCCTACGCAGGAATGAAGGAGGCAGACTGACAGGGCTGTTCTGGATCTCGATGAATATGATTAAATATTGACATTTTAATTTATATCTATGGATGGTGTCCTTTTCATAGAAATTATCAATATTATTTTTTTATGGTTTTAAATCTTGCACTAAAAATGTTTAAGTTTAAAATAAATTGCCTACTCAATTTAAGACAAAACATGTCTTTAGAAGAAAAAATACGTAATGTCAGTCATAAAAAAAAATAAACCCTTTATTTGCATATAAAAAATCGTATTACAAGCTAAAACAGTATAGGAATATTGAGTAATACAATTTATATTTTATAAGGTTATAATTACAATAGGGTACGTACATACCTACCTACATATTATATATGTTTTGTAAGGCGCTTCCCCGTGCAGCCATTCTACTGACCTAGTCGTCTCACATCTTAATGTAAAGTAGGCTGAAAGGTTAAAGATGTCTTGCAGTTTCATATTAAATCGCTCTTAATGTATTTCCTTTCGCAGTATGTATTTGTTAACTCATAACTATAATATTATATATTTGATATTTAATTATATTAATCGTATCGTAAAATAATATTTAAAAAACTATTTTAGAGTAAGTGAAGCTATAGCTTTACTTTAATATAAGTATTTTCAACAAGTGTAGAGTATTTTAGTTATTTTAAAATTAAAAACTTCAATTTATTAATGTTCTCATCTACTTATTTAAGAACCATCAATAAGAAAGAAACAACATTAATGAACGCCGTCTTATTAGCAAAGTTTTAAAAGGTATAAATAAAACGAATGAAAGAACAATTCGTGTTGAATATAAAGGAAAACTTATTCAGTTAAACTTTGTACGCCATACTGATGTATATTGCCTTGTAATCGTTACCTTTCCTTAGAAAGGAAATAGTGTTAGAGACTTATGATATGTGCTGACATCTAATGTAACGTCGCCGCCATTTTTGCTTACCTTAATAAATATCAAATGGAATAAATATTCAAAAGTATCTTTTAGTAATATATACAGGGTGTCCCAGGAGTCAACGATAAAACGAAAACAGGTGATAGACCAAGTCGTGACAGTTATGAGAAAAATATAAAAAAAAATCTGTGTCAAGTATTTTTGATATTTGATGATTTTTCCTGTGATGATTTTTCAAGTCCTAAGACTACAAATATTACTCTTTTTTCATTTTTTTTTCTGTAATGTAATCGTAAGTAACCCTTCTATGAATTATAGTTTAAGATTGAAATATACCTGCATCAGTTTTCAATAAAATGTGGTGTTTTTGCCAAACATTAAATTCAAAATATTTACTACATCCAACTTTAACCGACTGTACTGTAAAAAAAATGTACTACACTGTTTTTGCAAGTAATCTCAAAAGTTGGCGCATTTAATCTGGATTCCGAAATGGTACAATACTTGCTGGATTACTTCTTTGTTGAAAAGAGAAAAATCGAAATACACGATAATCGGGATGGCGTTCAACGTTTTGGTATCTTTTCCGATACATTCTAGCTGCAGCATTAGCATTACATAACCATTCTCCATGAATGAAATGCATATTGGCAATTTGTTAAAGACCGAATATATAGCCTGCAAGAGCCCGGACTCGAGCACTATCCTTATAAGTCCTGGGCCAGCCCCTAAGTCGGAAAAGGTTTGGACGGTATCCTGCGACCACAGACCACACCAGTGACCTTCCGCCACTTAGCCCAGGCAACGCTTATCCGACCATGGAGATCGTAATCGATGCCTCCAGACTCGTGCATGACGGATCTAAGATACCTGAACTATTGGTATAAATTTTGCAAGTTATACATTCCCGATACGTGAGCGGCACTCACGAGCGGCCATATTGAACGTATTATCCGATTATGAAGTATCCGCATTGGCTATTTATCAACTCAGATTGAATGTCGGTTCAAGATGACTACAACAATTAATTGCCCTACCGATTACTTAAATCCTTATAGATACACGTTTCATAGAGAAATTATAAACAGAATAGATTTTTTTTCATAGTAGGCAGAGGGAACCTAGTGTTATGACACTCCGCTCCTCACATTCCGCCCAACTCTGGAGGCATTGCTTATTGATTGATGGAATTTAACGCCACGCTTTGCTTCGACACCATAGTGAAGAAATGAAAATATTGAATATTTAATTTCCTCGAGTGAGAATCGAATCCACAACTTATCCAGCTTACAGTCACGCGCCTGTGTCCCTGTCACGAGAGCCCACGAGATTGCTGTTCAAATACATTTGTAATTACTGTGGTATACTTGCCTCTATCGAGAGCAACGTTGGGTTCGATGTCTCTCGGGAAATTATTGACTTTCCTACCCCGACCGACTACAATACTGGCAGAGATCAGTTCAAGCTCTTTGTTAGCATATTTCTTTTTTCAATACTCCCAGTAATCACTCGATACTAGGGTTACGCTGTTATTACTTGTAGGAAATTACAATAGACATTATATTTGTTTGTCCTTATAGAAGTAGTAAGCAGATAAGGAAGGAAGAAGAAATAAAGAAGATTCAATTACAAAAATAAATTAAATGAGAGCCAAGTTACGTGTTTATATACGTCATGATTTTGCTTTACTCGCACAGTGATATATGAGCAAAAGCAATTTGCAAATTTCCTGGGAGATCGTTATGCGTGGTACAAATTAATGAGAAAAATCTCACTTATTATTAAGCTACCTATATTTTTTTTAATTTATTAATTTGCGCGGAGGGTGAAAAAATGTTGACAGTTTTGCTTTCGACGTATTATATTTTAGTCAATGCGTGTGGAACTTAACGCCGCACTTTCTCGAACTGGAGTTTAAGTAAATATACATAAAAATATATTTTGCATCTCAAACCCACGATCATCGAATTTTGCTGGAGTAGTTAGAATTGGTCTATTATAATATTATTATATGTTTATTTATAATCATCTACATAATATATGTTACTATACATATTTAAACCAAACGTCGCCAAAGAAGTGGATTTTAATTGTTAATTGAGCACTCAGTAGCGACTCTTGGAAAATTGAACAGTGAATGTCTGTCGAGCTGAATATGAAATCATTAAAGTTGAATACTATAACTATGATTTTAATGGTATAAAAGAATTTTAAATACAATTTTATTTTCCATAAAATAGTATAAAATTTTACAGAAAATTTTCAACAAGTTGAGTAAAGTGAAAAGTACTACATTATAATAATTTTTTTAACGTAGATATTATATGTTTTATTCGAAAATCTACTTTTTAGTTAATACTGTTAAATATTTTTATGTTTTCTATAGGCACTATAAAGATTTACTTAGCATTAAGTTTCCAGGTGTTTTAAATCTCACGGTACCTGTGCACGGCAAGGAGTCACGACACCACATCAATCTAAGCTGATACCACAGTACGGCTCCTTTGTGGGCCTTACTTTGTCACCGGACACTGAGTAATGTCAAACGTAAACTTTTATATCAAAATTTGTACGTTAAATATTAAATTATAATTTTCAGTGCTAAATGGAAAAAACTGCTTAAAATGCAAGAGTCATAAAGACCTCGCGACGAAATGGCTGGCACCCTCTAGTCATTACATAAATGTGATGAAATCAAAATTGTAAAATTTTAAATATATATATTTTTTTATATAAAGGCATTTCCCAGATATTTCCAGGACAAAATATTCTATGCTAATTTGGAATTTACATTTTTCTTTATAGCATTTAATATACAAAAGGCAAATTTTGGCACTCCCTTCTGCCTGAAAGTATAATTACTGTTTTGGCGTCAATCTCTTCCGGTCCAGTAATTAGTTGGTAAAGTGTGGCAATAGATTAAAACCTGGTGGTTTTTATTTTTTCATTATATGATATATATTAGCAGCTTGTGTTACGAACGATTAATTAATAAAACATTTAATGAAAGTTTTAGCAACGTCATCATCATTACATTAAATTTCGAATGAAATCATTGAAAATTAAAGTTAAAGTCTTTTTGCTACGTAGTAAGTCCTATAAAATAAACATTTTTTAGCCAATTAAGTAACAAATGTAACTAACTTTTGGTGAACCCCACTGAGTCAGCGACAAGTTACAATATCGATACCAATCTGAACAGTTTCTGGAAAAATTTCAAGCTTTGACTTCGGAATCATTAAATTTCGTCACTAACATTTTTTTCACGTTTTTTGTTAATAAAACGTATATTATTGTTTTATTATTTTTTTCGTAATAATAAAGGCTTTGTCCACATTATACATATAATTATCTATATATATAAAATCGAAAGGTCACTCACTCATCACGAAATCTCAGAAACTACAAATGCTAGGAATCTCAAATTTTGCATAGGAGTTACTTATAGGACGTAGGTGCTCGCTAAGACGGGAATTTGCAATATTCGATTTCTAAGGGGTTGTTTTTGGGGTCGAAAGTTTGTATGAAACTTCGTTACTACAAATGCTACGAGTCTCAAATTTTGCATAGACGTCATTAGGACGTAGTCATGGAGACAGAAATTAATAATAACATAGTTCACGCGGGTGCAACCGCGAGCGGGTCGCTAGTACATTTATAAGTGTCAATTTTGTAGCGTTCTATAGCATTAAATACGGTGCTTTTGGTTTAATAGCTGTAAAACACATTCCTATAAAATTAACACAACTGTCTATTAATTTTAACTTCATTAAAAGCTGTCGAAGTATGTTATAATGAATGAATATAATTTCAAGATGCTCCACCGTAGACGATCAGAAACATTTTGGAACATGTTCAAACATAATAATATGATAAAACTTGGTTATTACCTTTCAGCCGGAGCGTGACTCCACATAAACATGTCTCCACGCGACTTTATATCCGTTCACGTCTTTTATGTGACAGGTTAACTACTTGTTGTGCAGGTTCCCCCTAACATGTCAATCATCAAATTTTATCATATCTAAATTGTTCTATATTTCTTGTTTATATGAAATTATTTTAAATTTATTTATTTAATTTTGCATCATTTCTTATATGTTAGGGTATATGTACCTAATTATATTTTAATTCGGAAACAAAACTGACTTTTTTACATTTTTCGTATAGAGGTATAATTTTAGAAGAGAACCAATTTTAAAAAATACTCGCATGTTAAGTTGTGCTGAAAAGAGTTTATTCCTTTTAAGAAATCATTAGTGTTTATTTCTAGGTAACGTGCATCGACGAGGAACGCTATCGATTGCATAAATATTGTAGTAATACTAGGCTAAAATGAAACGATGCCATTTGAAACCATTCAAATGCTATTTATACTTTGTATTGCACTTTAAAATGGGAAAAATCGGTAATTTTTAGTAAATTTTGAATTCATTTTTTCTTAACATTTTATATTTTGGCGTAATTATATCACCTAGAGCTATGTAAGTGTTAGCGCTCATTCGATTTGTAGCGCGAAGCCCCTGAAGGTCGTAATCCGTGGCTTAGGTGTGTTGCGTCCTGCTTTTCATAGTACAAGTCATATGGCCGAGTTTCTATATTTGATATTAAGTAAATAATAATAATATTTCCAGTTTTTTTTTTACAACTAGCATATGAAATATTACTATTCTTAGCATTCGTTTTTTACCTACGCTAAGAATAGTAGTAGTAAAAGCTCGAATGGAATATTAAAATTTAGTTAAAATCTACAGAAAAATAAAAAGAAAAAGGAAATATGCAAATAATTGATATTAAATATTCTTTGCATTTTAAAAAGACAATTCTACAATGGCTCACCTAATTAGAAATAAAATGTTATTATAAAACAGTGTTAATTTAAAACTAATTCAATTTTCCACAAGTAATTCAGGTGGCACATGATTGAACGCGATATTGGTAGAGCGCGTTTAAATTCCTTTTAGGAGAAATATTATGAATGCGAAGCTTAGCACTTGGCAAGTTGGCACTTTGATAAAGAGATCATTACCAATCTGTAAGATAGAAAAAAAATACAAATTAATGTGAAATTAAAATTAATGTGAAATTAAAATTACTTGTATAAAATTTAATAATAGAAATAAATGTGATAGACACAATATAGGTATTTTTTTTATTATAATAATGAAGAATTAGAGATAATTTTCATTCTTTCAAAACGAACGTAGCGAATTTTATGAAGGTAAGAGAAGGAAGTCTCTAGTACCATACTTACTTTTTAATTTCAGTAATAAAACACAGGAATGTTTCAGCGGCGCGAAATATGATCTTGGTGAGATAAGAAGTCTCATTTCCGCTCCAAATTACATAGTTTTCGTGGAGATGATTTATGCTCTATTAATATTACAATAAGAATGTGGAATATCGGCTTCGAAGGGTAATATTTGAATAGAATCGTATCCATTTATCGTACCGCCAGTCTTTCAGAACACTTCCCTTTCAGCCGCGCCCAGTATCAGTATATTGGGCCTTAATGTTTCGAGTGAGTGCCAGTATCGCGATCATCTGGAAAGCAAGGCCAAGTTGGCCTCGAAGAAACTGGGGGTCATCAATAGAGCGAGACGGTACTTCACGCCAAAACACCGATTGGCCCTATATAGGGCCCAGGTTCGGCCACACATGGAGTACTGTTCTCATCTCTGGGCTGGTGCACCCCAGTATCAGCTTGACCCATTTGATCGCATACAACGTAGAGCTGTTCGAATCATTAAGGACCCAGTAAGCTGTGAAAGGCTTGACACTTTGGCTCTGCGTAGAGACGTCTCCTCGCTGTGCGTTCTCTATCGCATTTATCATGGTGAGTGTTCTGAAGAACTGTTTGAACTGTTACCTGCCGCCGAATTTTCTAACCGCACAGCACGTCACAAACTTAAATATCATCCACACCATCTGGATACGTGGCACTCCACTACTGTGCGGTTTCGTAGAAATTTCCTTCCACGCGCCACCGAACTGTGGAATGGTCTACCCGCGGCAGTATTTCCAGGTTGGTACGATATGGGTACCTTTAAAAAGCGCGTCTATCTCCACCTCAAAGGCCGGCAACGCACCTGTAGCTCCTCTGGTGCTGCACGGGGTCGTGGGCGGCGGTGATCACCATCAGGTGACCCTAACGCTCGTTTGCCTTGTCCTTTTACCATATAAAAAAAAAAAAAAAAGAATCAATTTTATAAAAGGGTAATATTTTTTTTATTATAAGAATGTTTTTATATTTTACATATACTTGTAATAGAATAGAATATTTTTTTTACTTTAAGATAAAGTAGAAAAAAAGAAGTGCTTAATTTATTTCAATAAATAAATTATTGAATGAAAGCACGTGTTTATACTTTATACCTGCTATAGTACTATAGAGTATTGATTGACTAATCGTTGAGTATCGGCATGAATCTTTTTTCTATTATTCAGATCTACATTGTCTTTTGATTGAACCATTGTAATACAAACAATGCACATCTGGAGAATATATATGTATATATATATATATGCACATTCTACATTGTATATCTTCTTATATGTATATATATAGGCAGAAGCGCCAAGGGTTTCAATTTCGTAATTACGACAATTTGTTGATTTTAAGTGGTGTGTACTTATTTGATAACTTTCCAAGTCAAATTTGGTTCTTGACAAATTGGCAGATACTTCTCATTTCTTATTTAGAGTCCTGAAGTAGAAACCATATGATAGTTAATAGAAAGAAGCTTTCAACTCAGTTCATATTGGTTTGATCTTACAACTATCGCGACAAACAATAATTTATGAAAAATAATTATATTTTATATACGTATCATAAATTGAACTCATTAAAGGGTAATATATTGTAACGAAAAGGATTCCAATATATCTAAAAAGAAGGGTCCTTATTTGTGAGGGGCCTTCGGCCATAATCCACAGGGCTGGGCTCGAGTCCGCACTCAAGAAGCACATTATCTCCGTATTATGCTGATGCGTCTGAGATCACGGGTGTAACGTCACAAATCGAATTACGGATTTAAATATATTCTCGTTAAATGACAGAACAATAAAATTATATTTACATGTATTAATATGCTAATAAATAGAAATGTATAAATAATTTATATCAATAAATATTAAATATTACAGTACCATTATTATTCCAAATTGATTAAAAAACCTATAACTATTAATAAATATTAGTCTTAATATTTAATTATTGTTTATCATATTAATATTTATTTCAGAGTAATAGTTGTAAATTACAAAGCTAGCGTATGTGCCTTTATAAAAGTATGTAACCGGGTCGCGAGATACATTCTTACGTGAATTGCGAATTGTCTCATTTTGTCAATACAAAGGAGCGGTTTGAATGGTCCCAGACATTTAAGCTGCTTCTCCCGGATTACATCTTCGGTTAGAACGCCCCTAAAATATTCCTATAAAATGGAATGGAAGCAAAAGTAATAAAATGTCGATGAACGTTTGAAATTTGAGTCATTAGTACGAAGTTTATGTAATCGTAAATTTGGGTTTTACATCTCTTGATATTTAGTATATTTACTTTTTGAATCACCTATTAATTCAAAATTTAACGATTGGGTACAAAAACTTTATATTTTTAGGTATTAAAGCTGATGAAGGTAAATAAAGTTTAGCCTAGTGGTAAGACATTCCACTCCTGATTTTCCGCCGAATTCTGGAAGCATTGCGTGCCGAGTGGTGGTTTTACCTTGATACGAGAGCGAAGAAATTACAATATGAAATATTTAATTTCTCGAGTGGAAATCGAACTCACAACACGTGTTTACAGCCACTCGCTTGTGCCATGGCGCCAAGGCTGGCTTTCCTAGCTAGCTGATGTAACTAACTATATAATAAATAGATTGCTAAATTATATTATTCAAATCTATATCTTTTGTAGAGCTAGCTAGCTACAGTATAAGTTATAACGTAATCATAGTATGCGCACCTCGAGCAGGTATTGCACTGTGGGACGTGGGTCGCACACAATGAACGACAAGCACCCACTTGGCCGCCAGGTAAAGTAAACGCTGTAACAGCGCGATATATTTGATATTCAGTATTCCCTCCCTGAATATGCCGTGCATTTTGATACTGTGCTAACATCTAATTCATTAATATTTTAGTTGCTTGGAATTACTAAATTTTAATTAATGAAACTTTTTTTATATTACTATATTTTTCTGTGTGATGCGTAGAGTTACATAAATATTTTCTAGTCAGATAAAACAAATTGCGGCTTTAGATTCCACTGTATAACAAGCACTAGATTACCATTTATAAGTTACTGAGGAGGTGCGCGAATAAATTGAAATATAAAAAATGTTTATCGTAAAAGAACTGGTTTTAATAACTAAAAAGAAAAAATATTTTAATAAGCTTTAGTTTAGGTCTTTTTATGTAAATACTACTAATATCTACTTAATATTGGTACAAATCCTTAAAAAAATTTTGTTTTTCCATTTGTTTTGTGCGTACGTATTTCATACCTGCAGGTTCATGGGAAGTACCTTAAAGCCTAAAGGTTTCACTACGCTGCGAATTTCACACATGATGCAGCAAAGACGATTACGTGACGTGGTTTTTCATTACGTTTACTAAGAAACATTGGCAGAATTTTTCTTATTCCCATGGTTGATGGATCGTAGAATATTTGATAGTAAGTTCAGCTTGATACCTCCATGCGTTCTTAAGATAAATATATTATAATTTAGTAAAGGTGCCAAAAACTGTAACTTATATCTGGCTAAATTTGGCCAAAGAATAATTATCGTCCGACCCGCCCTTAAGTAAGGACGGCCGGGATAATATATTAGGGTCTTGAGCAATTCCTCTCAAGTCAGTAATATTATCTTTCGTTTGACAATTTTCATTATTAAAGTATTAATTTACTAACCAGTGTCGTCACTTGAAAGCTCTAATAGTAATTTGTTATAATTAATTGTTTTAGTATTACTATCGCTTTTAGAGGTAAGAGGGCAAACTATTAAAAATAAAAGGAAATCCATAAGGATTGATATCTTTTCATTCATCTTTAAATCTTTTCACGTCCAAGTAAATAATATAATAATAATACCAATGACGTTTCTTGCGAATTTTATTTCTACATACTTTACATATTTTATTCATAAACACGAACGAACACTACCAAATTTTCAAGTTTAAAAATTAAGGTCAAACTAAAAATTACATTTTAGTATGAAACATGAGTTGTTGACGATGAAAGCTGGAAATAAAAAGCAGTATAGCCGAAAGCGTATTTACTTTCAGCTTGGGGAACATATTTGTTGTACTCGTATTGTTATGAATACGTCCTGGTTTTAAACTACGCAGTGATAAAACGTTCCTCCATAGAACAACTTGTAAATATGTATAGAAAACTAGTATAGAATAGTTGTATCTGACTTTATTTCACATTTACTTGGGTATCTTCTAATTTTAGTTTAATGATACTTTCTTTCGTCATTTACAATTTATTTGTCCAAGATTAAAATATTGTATTTAATATTTTTTATATTATTTTAATACATTTTACATTACATTTACATTTTGAGACCAGTCGTAGCGCAGGGGCACACAGTGTGCTGCAAAATCGACTGGTTGTGGGTTCAATCCCCACTCGAGGAAATTAAATATTTGTCTAAATTTATATTTTCATTTCTTCGCTCTGGTGTCGAGGCAAAGCACGGCGTTGAGTTCCACCAATGAACACGCAATGCCTCCAGATTTCGGCGGAAAGTGGGGAACGCAGTGTCTTAACACGAGGTTCCCTATTTTTACCCTGTTGCGGGATATAGCGTGAAGCTGATATTCATAAATTTTAAATACTAGGATCAATATTATAGTAAATAATGTGAATCATTACATTATTTATTAAATACTTATTTAAAATTATTTATTATGTAGATATTTTTTTCGTCAGTTTAAATTTGAAATTAAAAAAAAAGATTTTTGATTATTGGTTTGATGTTATAGTAATGGGCTCGTGTGTGGTAAGTGCGGTTATTCCCGCGTAAATTCGTATCTGTGGTAAACCTGGCGTGAAAAGTAGGCTATATGTTGCTCTACAAATTTATCTTCCATTAAATTATCAAAAAATCGGTTCAGCTGTACCATATAGCGCGGACAAACAAATAGACAGACAATTTTTTAAAACCATTTTGATTCTATTTTAGTATCGTCGAAATAACTATATATACTTACATATATAAATTCTGAAGGTTGCGTGGCGGAATTCAACACCGCAAATAGATATAATTTCAAATATGTTTTCCAAACATTTTCCCACAAAAATGTCCTATAAATTATAGGACTTTTTTACACATTTATATAATTTTAATATTGAATTCAAGAAGATAAATTTCAAACATTCATTTCTATTGAAGTAGAATTTGCTATCGGGCACACGCGTCGTTGCCCACGTCGCAGTTTGCGAAGACGATGTCTGTCGCAGTCGCTCCTTAATATAAAATCTAAAGGGGAAAGTTCAGCAAGGTTAAGTAAATCGAATATTATTTTACGAACGAAGTGAAAATTCAATTTAAAATGAAACATATATATCTCTTTTTAATTTAAACTTGAAATTTGAATCGGTTCATATAAATGTAAAATTTAGATACGTTTTGTGTTTTTAAATACTGACGTACAGTACCCACTGCTTGAAATGTAATATTATTATTTTAAATATAGTATAATTTCCATTTTTTTTTGTTAAGTTACACTAATGTTATTAATATTCGTTGCAAAACCTTTACATATACCTTAGTAAAAATAAAACAACGTGTGGAAGACGTGACCTACTCCACTTAACTCGCACAGCTTAGTTTCAATCACTATACTTTATTTTTTAGCCTTAATATGTAAACTGCGGTGTAACATGTTATATAAAGATTTACAGAATAATGGAAACCAGCTTAAACGTTCAAAGCTTTTATACCCCCATAATAAAATTTTAACCCCCTGAAACAGCGTATTTGTTCCTTTTTTATAATTTACTAAAATAATATTCGAAATTGTTATATAGATATTATATATAGCTCCATAAGTTAAATGCATAATTGCATATATGTTTTACGTGCGGCTTCGCGCGCGTGGTTAAATAGAAATAACGAAGAGTTGTATATGACATAAGTTCTCGTATAATAAATTCTAAATGCCTTAAGTACTTTACTCTAGTGGCAGGTACAATGGGGTAAATAGAAAAGAATAAAAAAGAATATCCTTCCTAGATGTATGGGTAATCTAATAAATAAAAATAATTTTTCAATTCGCAACAGTAGCGTTATAATATTAAAATATAGCTTAATTCCTTTAGGTGTTTCGAGGCCACTCCAAACGCAATGGATTCAGAATTCGGCGGGAAGTCGGGAACGGAAATGGAAACGGGATGTCTTATCGCTAGGTTCCCAGGTTCCATCTACCTAACTGTGCGTGATAAAGCGTGAAGCTCCAAAAAATTAAATAAATAATGTAATCCATAAGAATTTCGTAACTGATAAATATAAGAAACTAAAATGTTGACCCAGTATGTTTAGGACCTAGGTTTAAATTACAAAGTTGTTTATAAACCTATGTTCGACAACCGAAATGTTCTTGAATAAATTTAGAAGTGTAATTTAGAGGAAAGCTTTTATGGGTTACGTGGTTAAGAGGAGAGATAAAGTTGAACGGCAGGTTCCCGCCTACCGCCTGCGAGGTGTTTTGACGGAAGTCGGAATTTACGCCCCTGCCGTGTTTACGGCTGGAGGCATTGAATATTGCAAATGCTTTACTTGTACATGCATACATATATCAGCCGAAATACCGTTGTGCGTCGAGCCTGTGTGATTTACAGTGTTTTATGCGTTTAATTACGTAACTTAATTGAGGTTAAAACATAATTGTATTTAGAACCTTAAGCAGATTTAAATACTTTAACGAAATTGCTCAGAAGACGTTAATTCATTATATAGTTAGTAAGTATTTAACTTATGCACGAAGCTAAACTTTATTTTATACATTTTTAGTTTATATATAATCTATACTAATATAATAAAACGGAAGAGTTTGTTTGTTTGTTTGTTTGTTTGTTTGTTTGAACGCTAAGATCTCTGGATCTACTGGATCGATTTACTTTGTTTTTGTTTTGTATGAAAGCTGCATTCTTCAGAAGTGCTATAGGCTATATAATATTATATTACACATATATACTAATAAATTAAAATACTTTCTAATTTGACATGCAATTTATTCTGCCATGTTAATAACAACCGCCGTCGCTACGCGACCGCGTTCGTTACCGCGTCATTTTGATATTCATCCTTATGAAAATAAATATAATAGCCATTTTTAGCATTTCATCTAGATTGAAATTATATTTCTATAGAAATTATATTCTTATATTTCAAGCAGGCGTAGCCGCGTCCGGGTCCGCTAGTCGTTTGTATATACTTGTTTTCGCTGTCAACAAATCTGTTGTTAAAATGCGAGGATCTATTAGCCTATACGAGAACGGCAGCCGCGAAGGCCGACATCGATACCTGTAATTTATTAGATTTGCCCCAAAGGCGGATAATCTCCTTACCTGTGGTTGACTAAACACACCTAGCTAGTCTACTGTGTTGACGTAGTAGAGATTTCTTCATTTCTATTTACGTTTCTTTAGTTTTGCAAGGCCGAACGATGACGTTCTTAATAAGAATGGATTTTCTCCATGTATATGTGTATATGTATTATTATTGTCACATTAATAATATATTTAACTAATATAATTATGGAAAAGATCTATTTTATTCGATATATTAATTATAATTTTTTAAGAGCTCATCATTTTTCAAGCAGTAATAGGTTTCCAGGTTCCCTCTGCCTAATATGCGCGGGAGACAGTGTACAAGTTAAAAAAGTTTATTTCTATTAGCTATACGATACGAGTACACTCATTACTTACTGTGTGTTTATCTTGGGGTTTTTACGACCTCATCTTTTAGTAGTCAACGCGCACTTCTTAGACAGAAACACTTACCAAATCGGCTGGAGTCATATAACTAATTTATTACACGTAAAATGACCTCATAAAATCAGTATAAAAAGAAAGATTTACTTGAAGAAAAATTTGATGTTTATCATGGTTTTGCGTGCGTTTCATTACATTACAAATCTAGATTCGAGCTAATGATAAATATTTATTTATTGCTCCAAATAATTAAAAGTAGAGTAAGTTTTAATTTTTTTTATTAATGTTTTTAGAACCAAAAGTTACTTGATGGTTCATAATTTTAATTAATCCTCCTCTCCTCCTCCTTAATCCTCACACTAACTTTGCGAGAGTTATTATTTTTGTCTTGACTCAAGATATTTTTTTATGTATTATATCTATATACATAAAATCGAAAGGTCACTCACTCATCACGAAATCTCAGAAACTACATATGCTAGGAATCTCAAATTTTGCATAGGAGTTACTTATAGGACGTAGGTGCTCGCTAAGACGGGAATTTGTAATATTCGACTTCTAAGGGGTTGTTTTTGGGGTTGAAAGTTTGTATGAAACTTCGTTACTAATGACATTTGTCTTTGTCATTCGTTACTAAATGCTAGGAGTCTCAAATTTTGCATAGACGTCACTAGGACGTAGCCATGGAGACAGAAATTAATAATAACATAGTTCACGCGGGTGAAACCACGAGCGGGCCGCTAGTTTTTTTATATATAGTTCAATTTTAAAAGAAAAAATCATAAGACCTTAAGCGAATTTATATATAAAATTTAATATATATCTACCAATAAACTGTCGGTATATATTTATATCTTTATGCATTACTCCGATTTAAAGAGATACGAAAAAAAAAGCTTTCTGTTAAGATAACACTTTTTCGTTTTCCGTACATTTTGTAATAATATTTTACTGTTATGTACGTTTCTGAAGAAAACAAAGCCGTAATTACTTTATTACGGAGTAGAAGAAAACTCCTCCATAACAAAAAGAAAACATTAAACTTTATTATTATACTTAGAACTTAGGGATCCAACAGTAACAGGTAGAAATCCTATTTTATTTCCAATCCTAGCCTACTAATATTATAAGTGTGAAAGTTAGTGGATGGATGTTTGTTGGACTTTCACGCAAAAAGTACTGAACGGTTTAAGAAGAAACTTTAGAGTTATAAAATGTATGTCTCGCAAGGCTACAATTTATGTATAAATTGGTTTTATTACAGCAATAAGTACAAGCAGGCGAACAATTTATTGAAATAAATTCAATATGAATACAAATACAGAATAAATATAACATATAAATATATATTAAGACAAGGACAAAATTTGTAAATGGGCTATACTAATGAGATAATAATTAAAACAAAAATTTGTATTTTTAAAAAGTAAGAAAATTGTGTTTTGCTTTGACACACTAACTGATATTTTAAAATATAGATTATAGAATATAATAGTCGATTTTTTATATTTTGGAAATTTGAAATTGTTTTTAAGGAATCGTTTATATTTGTTAAAAAGCTGAATAGGCATAATACTCTCAGGCAGTCAGAAGCTTTCGAGAGGGAGCGGTCGCTGTATACAAATATAGCCGTTTTCTTCAAGTATTTCAAGGGCGTCTTTATAAATTTCTGTATTTCCTTTTTTTTCACCTCCCTAAACCAGGTCAGGTGGATTTATTATAATAGCAACTTCAAAAGTTGCATTGCGTGTAAAGTTTAATGATTTAATAGTTGTGAAGGGTTATGGGGACTTTTTGACCATTTAATGTAAGAAATATTTATTCACTAGAAATATTTAAGAGGGGAACGGAGTGTCTTAACACTAGGTTCCCTCTGCCTACCCTGTTGTGTGCGGGATACAGCGTGAAGCTGATTTGATTTAATTTTTAATTTGTTTTACTCGTATTTATTCACTATGGTTACGGTTCCAGTTTTTTAGACTACGAGCCATTTTATTACAATTACTTATATTATTTTAAGCGGTACTAAATTCCACGTAATAATGTATAAAAAATGCAACATTATTTTCATATATCTTTCAGCATATAATTTATACTTACTTATAGATATTTATAAAAGAAGAGTCGATAATAAATACAAATATATACATTTATACGTACTACATTTAAAGGTTGCAAAGTAATTTTGATGTTTTTTATTCTTTTTTGGAATATAATGTTGGGTTTTTTTGCTTCTGTTGAGCTATTGTTTTCCGAATGGAGTCACGAGTCTTTACAATACCTATTATAAACCTGTACCATTTTAAAAGAATTAATACATAGCAACCATTTCAGTATAGTGGAAATTGGTTGAACTTTCGGTTACCTATTTAATTTTAATTTTTGAGAATGGTAATAAATATTAAATATACATACATATGAATAATTCTCATTTTCTCACTTAGTCGTAACTTATTAAATTATCTAATTAAATAATATTATATTGCTGTTTTTTTTTTAGATTAATAAATAAATAGCTGACTGGACTAAAAAAATATATATCTGCATAAAATGTTATCCATTATACAGTGATCTGGGTCTCCGCAAAAATTAAATACCCCCGTTGCGATAAAAGAAAATTAAATAAATATTATTAAACATAAAATAAATATGAATTATGTTAAAGGTACATTATTGTTACATTTTATAACGAACTAGGAAAGGTAAAATCACTCCTAGGCTACTAATCTACAGTAATAATGCTAATTGTAATTGGACGTGTCTAAAAAGCTGCACGCACCTTTCAAGTTGCACACGCGACCGGCTTTTCTTTGTATGCAATTAGGTAACTTAACGCTGCAGTCTACGTTACTTTACTTAATAATAAAACTAAATTACACTTAATAACAAGGAGCTTTGCAGCTTAAATAAACCGTATGATAATTAAATATTATTTTAATAAAATGTATTTCTGTTTCGACCCTGTTTGCTTCTCTTAATTTAAACGGATTATAGAGTTCTGTGAGTAATTTCTGGATATTTCAGATTTTCGAGGGCATTTACTTTAGTGAACTGGTGGTAAATTATTTGTTGTACAAAAATTAAGCATGCAACTGCTTATTTTGAATAAAATTATTTATTTTGAATTTACATAAATAAAAAAAGTACCACATTATAGTATTTGTTTTCGGGAGACGTGCATTGGCAGCGAATTGGCAGTTAAGTACATAGAATACAATTAAAGAGGGTCTATAATATATAATAGTCTTAAAATCAAGTGATAGCGACGTATATCAAAATAATGAATCTTTTTAGAGCTTTTGTCATTCATTTTACTCTTTCTAATTAAAATAAAATTTCATTTACTCTTATCTCTGCTGGTCTTGTTGGTCCAAGACTTAAAAGAAGTTATAAACACAAAAATTCGCAATTTCTAATACTTTAAAACTTTTACTTGAAGATAACCAAAGAAATAACTTTTATGAAAACGTATTATTTCATTTTACAGACAAGATAGCGACTTATATCAAGTTAGAAAATTAAACTTGTAATTTTTTAGTAGAAAACCACATTTTTATAAATGTAATAAAACTACCCGTTAATATTCTATTACAATCTTTTCGGAATAAGATTTTTAAATTTTTTTAGTTTATAATAAGTTTTTTTAGCTTTACTCTAAATCCCCAAATTCCCGAATTCTGGCATTGCGTGTTGAGTGGCGTAACTTAACGCCGCATAACAGGGTAATGTGGTATTAAACGTGTCGACGAATTATTAAAATTTATAGTAAATGGAATTTTTAAAAAAATATTTCATTAGGCATAATGAAGCTTTTCAAGCTCTTAGTAACTAATAAAAAGAGACTAATAGAGTCGTGAAGAAACGACTGTAACCTATCCTTCTTGTTCGATGTTTATGTAATTTTATGCATATTTTTAGAATAATTACATTATATAATATTTTACTAACTCGGTCTCTCTGATATTTTTCAGCGAATATAATAAAAACTATGCCTATGTAAATAAAAATCCGTCTGCACGTTCGGGTATTTATAATTCTATACATCTCTTGCACTCAGTGGTTAAGTTATGTTAAGTTTGTAAAAGATAAATAGTACCTGCAGAAAGTGTTTTGTTGAATGTTAAGGACATAAAAATATTTACGACATCTTATTCATAGCTATTTTTATATAGATGTACGTACGTGTACTTAGTAGGTAAGTAAAATCTAAATCACCGTACAATTATTTACATAAACTTTACTCGTATAAAATATTTCATGGAAAATAATAATTCTGATTACTTTTCTTAATATACACATGTTTATGGAAATGGAAGTAATTTGAAAATGATTACATTACTTTTGTTTACCATACTAGAGTTGTTATTACGTTTTCACACACATAATGTGACGAATATTTCTTGCATATATACATAACGAATTTCAAAATTATTCATGAATATATCTTTATTTTTCTGTCTTTTGTTATTTTGCTTGATAAGACGAGAGAAATCCTGTAACGTGACGGTTGTGGGTTCGATTCCCAAACGAAATGTGGAGAACGGAGTATCTTAACACTAGATTCCATCTGCCTACCCGGCTATATGCGGAATATAGCGTGAAGCTGAAAAAAAAACGGGCAGATGCGACTTTTATTCGTTCTTGTCTTTTTATATTACTTCAATTTGAAATGTGAATCACATAACTGTTTCTTAATGAAAGTTTAAAAAAATATTAACAAGTTTAAGTAGGATGTAAGCTCACGACTTTCGTTAATAATATTACTTATATTTTTCATCTGTATGAAGAGGTCGTAAATTTGGCATATATAATACCAAATAATCACAATACCTGCGGCTCGAGCCTCTTTGCACGCCAGCACCATACTGTGGCGTACGTCAGGGTTGTCATCAGCAATGGTCTCCCCTACGGCCACGAAGCGTTCGACAGCGCAACAGACGGCGGCGCCTACTCGCTGCACCGCCGCGCCGCCTGCTGCCGCCTCGCTTCTTGTTGCCACGAGACTGCTAATCTACCATAAAATATAAATTATTAAATTTTAAATATATGTGGCAAATATTATTTAAACCATAAAGTATGGTTTATGTTTCGTATCTTCCTCAAATAAGCTCTTTGCAATAGTGCTCATAGGTATACATGGAAATCCAATTTTAGGAAATATCATTATCACAAAAATTACTAGCACACGACACGGTAGGCAGGGGGAACCTAGTGTCAATACAGTCCGTTCTCACTTTCCGCCGGGTTCTGGAGGCGTGTTGAGTGGCGAAACTCAACGCTGGGAAATATAAATTTATATAAATATTTCATCTCCACGAATAAAAAAACAATTGCCAAAAAAAGTTATTCTTAAAAATAAAAATATTTCAATGGTACACTTTTGGTTATTCATAAATTGATAAGATATAAATCCCAAGACAATCGTAAGATTTAAAGGAGTTCTTTGTCTTTAAAAAAAACATTGTACATTTGACTTTAAAAAAACTTAATGAGTATCTCGGTTAATTGACAACGATTTTAGATAAAAAAGTAAGAAAAATATAAATTTAATCTACATTTCCTTTTATTTATCAAAAAATGTATTCCGTTTATTAAAAAATATCATAAACGCAATTTGGCTATAGAAAATAAGTTGCTATCATGAATAGGTTCAATATTTTTATACAAATACAGCTGGTACGTAGGCGTATTATTAGTGAAACTTTTATAAAATACTTGACTGAATGAGCTTGAAAATATATTTGCAACACGTACTGTTTAGTAAAAACATATTTCTCTTTTAGTTTACATTTACATATTTTTGGTTCTATGAAATGGAGAATTATCTTTTATTTAATTCTATTTAAACTATTATTCTAATTACGTAGTTGAAAGATGTGTATGACATAATTCGTAGCATAATTAAATTGAGCTCGTAAAATGATGGATTTTGAACGTCATAAACATTGCAACTATAAAATTTACGTTATTACGTACGTTTGTTTACATGAAGTAAGCTTGCAATAATTTAACAAAATTATAAAGACGTGAATAGAAATTAACTATTTTTACGTTAGTAAGTTATATTTTGAAATTGATCATTTATTGAATTATACAGATAAATAGGAATTGTAGAGCGAGATTTTGGCTATGAATTATTAATGAGACTTTAGTTCAATTGAAAAGCCACAGTCAGCAGTTCAGACGAGGAGAATGGGTTTCATTATAGTCATTTGGAGATATGAAATTGCAGTCTGCATTGTTCACATGTTCTAATAAATTATTAACTTTTCTTTTTCGGGATATATCTTTCATAATTAACACCTTAACTTTTCAATTATTTTGGTATAAATAAAGAGAACGTGATGAAAGAAAAAAGAAAAGTGTTTTTGTTTTTTAATTATACAAAGATAAAAGTCAGCCGAAATTCAAATCAGTCATGGCGCAGGGGCACAAACGTGTAACTGTAACGCGACGGTTGTGGGTTCGATTCCCACTCGAGGAAGTGAAATATTTATTTAAATTTATATTTCCATTTCTTCGCTCTGGTGTCGAGCAAAGCGCGGCGTTGAGTTCTCATAATATATTTATTTAATGAAATTATGTAAAAAATTTGTGCTTCGCATAAATTCCTACAGCAAAACGTAAAGCTTGTCACAAATGTTTGTATTTTTTCGAACTGGAACTGAGCAAGTAACTCGTTAAATTTTGAAAACAAAATGTTAAAAAACACTTCGACGGCGATTCTTGTATAACGAGCTAATTTCTAATGACTCTTTCCAAATTACTTTCCATTACTAGTTTAGTTTTGCATTTAAAAATATATATTTTCTTTTGTTATACCGTACCGTACCGTTTCTTGAAGATATTGTGGATGTTACATACTTATTTTTTATCAATAACAATAAAAATATTTAAGAGACGATTCCAATGTGAAAACTTCACATTGGTCATCTCTAACAAAGTAAGCTAAGCTTTGAATACATTTTTTACTAAGTAACCTAAATTGAATGAAACGACTCTATACGTAGCGTCGGGGCACGATACAGACAGTGTTAAGGGAGCTTTATTCAAGGTCGTTCGTACACGCGACCACAATTTTTGACTACTTGTTGATCTGAAATCTAATTGGCTTCATGAGATGGTCGTGCTGTCTATATTTACAAAGGTAAATAAGAAGAGCACGCGCCGGAAACAGAGTATCAGCCGCGAGTCGCGCCATACCTGGGGCTCGCGGCACGCATAGTCGTCGTCGTCGGAGAGGGCGTCCATCGGGGAGGGCGGGCGCGCGCACGTGCTCGTGGCGCTGGCTGTGCTGCACCGCACGGCTCCGCGCGACTCTGCCGCGGCACTGACGGCACTGACGGCACTGACAGCACTGCCGCCCGCCGGGCCGCGGCCCGCATCGATCCGCCGCCGACGCCACCCCGCACGCGCCCTCCCTACGCCACGTGCGACTCACGAGCCCGCCCTTCACTTCGTACTAGCTAAGTCGCTGCCAGCTCAATTACCACCTTTCTTAATCTTATTCTGCTAAGTTGGCTCGCCAGGGCACAATACGATAGGTCTTTCTTGGACGATGCGATGTGTAAACAGCTGTTTCGTTTATAACAATCGTTAATTTATTTATTTTTTTTAAATTTGCCGCTCTCCTATGTGACCCTTACTGCGGCGGCGCAGAATGGCGATCAACAGATGCCGACAAGGCGGGAAAATCTGACATCATCTGACGTAAAACACAGACAGTAACGTTGCAAGCTGACGACTGTACGAGCCGAAAATAGAATTACGAGTTTAGACATTGCGTAAAAACCGAGAATATCGTCAGCGAAGAGAGGCTACGTCAGAGGGTTACTCCAGTACAGCTGTATTATGAAAGAACGTCATGGACAGTGCACAGCAGTGACTTGCGGAAGGAAGTCTCTTTGTGGATTCTAGAAATGCATGCGTGGCGTACCTGCTTGATGAGTGGGAGTAGTGTTTTCTCGATGGATCGCGTTTTTATCTGGAGAAGGTGGAGGTCGACGTCGGGCAGGCCGGCGGCCGCCATGGCAGGCGCGGGCGCGACTGCGCGGGCGCGTGCCCCGCCGCGCCGCCGCGCCGCCCCACGACGCCCGTAAACGTGACATTGCGTGTTTACACGAACTCTTGCGGGAATATAAAAACTACTGCTTTGCGTGTTTTATTTTGTTTTGATTGGAGACGCCAATTATAAGTCTGTGTGGTACAGGATACTATTTATTTAGTCTTATTTATATATTGTTTTTAATACTTTTATATTGCTAATTTAATTTAATAAGTAAATGATATTGTGATGGTTATAAATAAAAGGACAAATTTAGGAGTTCACACAATTTTTATTTCTTGGTGAATGAACATAACCTTATAATATAATCATTGGCACATTATCACACAATTTGTCAATGATTTACTCTAATGTTTTTTTTTGAAACCATAAGTATAAATTATTTTATTAAAAAGTGTTATTTTAATACCTTTTATACATAAATTATCAATATTATTTTCATAATAAATGAATAGATCTTCATGTCATAACAATATAAGAGATCTAAATATTGTAATATTTTCTATAAATTATTACTTGATATCATTAACTCGAGAATCACTAAATTATTAGTTCATTATAATATAATTTTCTCATTTAATACATTTCATTTTCATTTATATTTAAAATACATATACATAGACTTTGGTAATTGTTACAATTAAATTAACATTATAGTATAATTATAAATACTAAATATTGCATGTATCCTACTTTAACATATGTTAGGTGGTAAATTTTTTTAAGCTCTAACAGTATTCGTATATATTTATTTTTCTGATACGTTGTCACAATGACATAGAATGTACAAGTTATTTTTATTTATAAGCATAATGGCGGTATTCTCATCACATTGTTGATATTAAAAAGAATATTATGAATCACTAAACTAATACATAATATTATATTCTAGACTCAGTGAAAAGAAAAAATAACTTTTCTTTAGTATATCCGTTAAATTCATTAATAAATAAAGACATTCACATTTTTTTCAGGGTAAGGATTTTATCCATTAATATAATTATATGATATATTCTGTTTCACTTAATATAATCAGAGCGACACCACTATTTAGTTATTTATACTCACAACTTACCGAAGAACTTACAGTCTAAGATAATTATAAATAATTATATCACACAGCAAAATCATTAAATCATTCTAAATTTACCAAATACTAAGACTTTATGATTGAACATGACTTTAGTTCGTAGTTATGAGTTAAATTGTATTATAAATACAAGCAACTTCAAACTAATTTTGACTATTTTTAGAAACGTATAAAAATTTGAACGTAACGAACTTTAAACTTTCGTTTCTTGGATACCGTCCAAGAGCTGGGCTTAAATCCTGCTATGTATTTTTTTTTATATGTTTCTAAAAATTATTTTTCTATCCTAAGTTAGTATAACACTTTAAAAACAAAAAAAAATCATCAAGTTAATTATAATAAACGCCCATACTGATTTGTGGACGTCGCTTATTATAGAGGGCTTCTTTAGAACTACTGCTGTCCTGAGAACTGTCAGACATCCATGGACTACGACCAGATGAATTGCGTACTTTGCGTTTTCGAAGACTTTCTGTGGGGCCCAGTGTTGGTCGAAGTAACTGCTTAAACCTAAAAGGTCCTTCTGTGTAGTCGTCATCTGAACTAAAGACAGGCGTTGCGAGCATTTCTGGTGAATTGCGAAGGATCTTCCGTAGGTCAGACTCGGGGTCGTACGCTGGACTGTATACCGGACGCGGTGGGATATCGGTTTTCTGAGTTTGTTTCACTAGCTCTATTATTTTGTTACTGCAATAAAGAATAGATAATATATGAGTTCTTATGTTTGGCAATGATGGTTTAAAGTTATGAGCCTAGCAAAACATTTGACGTTTATTTAGTGATGATTAAATACATATATATAAGTCTACAAATTATTACAATGAATTACTTGATACAAATCTACTTAATATAGATGAACATTAAATGAGGATTTTTCTAGATAAACAAAGAAGCTTTAACATGTGTATCAAGACAGAAAATGACACCATACCCCTTTTTTAGTAATCCGCTTTGTATTGCATGCAACATTGTTTTAAATATTAATTATTCTTATGGCCAATAAGTCAATATATTATTTTCGATATCATACCTGACTAGACCACCACACTGCCTGCTGCACGGAAGGTTTTGACGGTTGCGATTATTTTGTAAAGGTTTGTCTTCGTCGTATTCTTTTCTATTATCTGGTTCTCTGGAAATGGATAAATTATGGTTAATTTCATCTACAATATTCAGTCATGATAGAATGTTGCTTTTTCAGCGGAATACAATTTAAAATTCACATTTTTCTATATAGGTATATGACGTAATGACGCTTCTAGCATGTATTCAATAAAAATTTGGATCACGTTGACAAGAATTAGCATTTTGCTGCCGAGACCAAGGGTTTTAAATTTTATAAAAGATATGATTTAATGTGTGATTTTTTCAATATGAAAACCTGTTTTTATTTTTAGTAGATATCTATAGATATTGTTAGGTATCGTCCTACTGTGAGGCGAAAGGTTTAATTCATAACACTATATCTACATGAGTTAACCAACACTGAATATTTCTTACAAACCTTATGTTTCTCATACAAATATCTTTCATCTGGAATATTTGATCCCATGGCATAGTGTCACTTTCATAGAACTCCGGCGAAGGACTGACCGTGTCCAAGTAAGCGTAATAAATGAGATAAAAAATATTTTAAGTCCAAGACTATTTTTTTTTTCATAATCATATTTTACTTACAATGTTAAAATCAAAATAATAGAAGGAAGTTGTTGCATACAAATGAAGACTCTTTTCAGGAATTATAATATGCAATTATTTTCGTACCTGGAAAGTCTACTGGCCTCTTGTTCTACTTGTGATGGCTGACCTCTTATGATAGAAGGAACTAGACTGAATCCAGGAGGTGGTTGATATTCTTCTGGAGGTTTTGTCACCTCTTTTAAACGAATCCCTGGCTTATTCCGCCGAAGGTTCTTATGCACATCTTGATTTTTAATGTGAACCTATAACACAGTTCTTGTTTAATTTGTATCGACTAACATTTATTGTGGGAACGCTTTGGATAGAAAATGTTTCTTTATGGTGAATGAAATAATTGTTTAAATTAATATACGATTAACCTATAAATTTTTTGCTAAATAAATGTGTACTTTTGACACATTGTCAATAAAAAGAAAATGTGTATGTTTTACTGCATTCACTATAGTAAACGTTGAATAGATCGAGTAATTAATTCAAAAGGGGGCACTCAATCTCAATTTAAAAACTTAAAAACAACAATACTAGTGAAATATGAACACTTGCTAAAATAATAATAAAAAGACAAAAAAATATAATACCTGATCAGCAAAACTCTGTAGTTGAGCTGCTCGCTCTTGTACGGAATAGCCCTGCATGACCTGCTGCTGCGAGGGCGGCGCGGGCGGCGAGTGCTGCGGCGGCGGCGGCGCCCGCCCCTTGGCCATCTTACGTCGAGCTGTGTAACCACGGTAATCTGTAATGGTGCTAGTATCACACTGAACTTAAATACTTATATTACTTAACTAGCGACCAAAACGCGGCTACGACCGCCTAAATTTGTTGTTATATTATTGCGAAATTATATAAAATATTTACATAAATTATAGCCTATGTATTATATAAGCTATATTACTGTAAAGTTTCATCTAAATCAATTCAGTAGTTTTTTTTAAATGTTCAGACAATTATCAAGAGAACAATGTGAAATCCAGAAATCATATATCGTACTTAATAGAGAATGTTTAAATTATAATAGCAATGAAGATGAAATGTGTATCAAAAAATTATCTCTTTTGAGTAATCCTGGTGTTCAATAAGAGCTCCTTTCATTTCATACGAAAATAAGTAATCAGTGAAGTTTATTTTCGTTATTTGACGAACATATCGCAGTACATGTTAGCTTGTCTTTACACTTCTAGATGGCGCTGTCTTATATTCTGAATGTAAATTTCATTTTCACTTTTTTTTTTAATTTATTGTATGCTAATGTATAACGTTAATAATACTATTACTAATATAATACTATTTTAATATAGAAAGAAAAATAGTTTCAAAATAGTGTTAAGAAATTATAAACATATACGAATTAAAAAAACTTAATTTAAAAATGTATATAGTTAATTATTTTACGTAATAAGAAAAGAATTATTAAAAACTTACGACTCTGGATCACTATAGGCGCAGAAGAATCAACATTCTCTTTGTTGCTAAAGTGTGTGTCATTGCTGTCGCTATCATGTGTATCCCGCCTTAGAAACTTGGCCATTATATTGCCTTTAATTGGAACACCTACGAAATAATTTCATGTTTGTTATGTTTATTAATAACCTGATAATAATTACTTAAAAATTTCATCGATATAATTCTATTTAATATCTGTAAATGTTATGTATTTTAGCGGGATAGTGAAAATCACCATCATATCATCAATTTCATATTAACCGCCCATTTAGTGACGGAATATGAGTGATGAAATTAAAAGTTTCATATGGATTTTTCTTTATCTATCTTTTTATATATAGTAAGTTAATTCACACCTGCTCGTTGTTGTTTCCTTTGGTTTTCCTTTTCTATCTGACCCCTTTGAAATTCTCTAGCAAGTTGCTTTTGGCGTTCTTGAAGTCGTTTCCTCGTTAACCATCCCCGAACATGTCGCTGCAATGTCAAAACGGAGATAGCCATTTGCGCTTTTAGCCGCATAAAGTACTTTCGGGCTAACCAACCCCTTACACGTGCTTGGACTAAAACAATTTTTCTTATCTGAAACATTTATAAAATGTTTTTTGATGAATATAGAACTGAAGGAAAATATAAAATCACAACATTTTTTGAACAACATATTATGAAAAATGTAATAACACATTTTTTAAGCATTCCTAAAATTGTTAAGTTTTATTTTAAATCAAATTATATATAACCTGTTCTTCGTATATTCGTGAGAGTACTTCTACATGATAATATTTAAGAAATACTTTAGATTTGCCAAGCGCCCATCCGTCCATTTTCAATCGCAACAACAAAAGGCGACAGGAATCACGATTAGGCTTTACCTCCTCATCATAACTGAATGCCAAGAAACTATACCTGAACCGAATGATAAACTTTTAAAAAAGAATGTATAAAATTAAAGTAATATATATGATTCAATTAGTTATTTTTGTATGGTAACCTTTTTATAAATTCATCAAAGGCAAGTCTGTGAGAAAATCCATTTTGTCTTATCCTTATAGTTTCTAAGACCCCAGTATATCGTAACTGCTTCAGTATTTTCGCAGAATCAAAATTTTTTGGTGAACGGGAATCGTTTGGTTTTAAACATCTAACGAATTGTGGTGTACCGCTGACCATCTTCTGAAGTAACTCCATTAATGAAAAGCGGAAATACGTTGAAACAGTTTGCTGTGCTCTTGATTGTGATGCTAGACCTCGACTATTAAAGCGATCCTATAAAGGAAATTTACAATTAATAACTTGCATGGTACTGGTTCTAAATAGGCTGGACAACACAAAAACATAAAAAAATGTGATATTTTACTTTTCTAATGAGCGTGTATCAAAATCTAGTGAGATTTTTTATTACTATTCTTCGAATAGTTGGAAGACTTGTATGCATTGATAAATAAATATTTGTATATAAAAAAGAGTATACAGTACCCGAAAATCGCTTGATATTGGACTTTCCAAACTTCGCGCTTCAATTTCTCCATGCAAAGCAGAGAATAAATTTCCAGTTTTAGTGATGGGGCATTGAAACAAAAACCTTATAATATCATATTGACTTTGTCTCATTAGTTGAACAACTTCTGGGGGTAAAAAGTTGCGATTTTTCTCTAGAAAACCGTCTGCTTGGTAAACAACTCGACCCGCAAAGTGATGGATTGCAAAACATACCGCATCCGACTTGGGTCGAACATAATATTTGCTCTTTATATTTCTATGAAACTTCTCTGAAAATTATATTGAAACATGAAAAATGTAAAGATTGCGAAAAATAGATGTTGTTATAGTAGCTAATTGGTAACTTATTAATTATTTTCTATGAATAGTTTGAATAATAATAATTAATTAAGAGAATAACCTAACCAATAAGACTCCTATCATTAGATCGGGGAAAGCGGCTTTCTTCATCGAGTAAAGCTAGCAAACCCATTGGTCGAGATAGCAGCATATCCAGTACTGGTCTGTTATCAGAGAACTCCACAAGATCCACAGGTACCCCTTCAGCCATGTACTCTTGTTGTTCCCACGTAAAAATATGTTGATTAAAGTAATATTGTATCTGTTCATTTGCAATATTTATGCACAATTGTTCGAAAGAGTTCCTAGCAAAATTTTCGAATCCAAAAATGTCTAAGATTCCAATTGATAGCTGATCGCTGTATAAAACAAATACAATTAATATAATACATATATCATTAAATTATGTTATTTATAATAAAATAATTTTCGAAATATAAATATAACAAACCTAAGTGGCTTATATTGACAAAGCAATGCATTAATTCTTTCTACAATTCTATCAAAAGCTCTTGCATAAATTCCTCTTGCGGTTGCGTCTCTGGCTACTGCGGCCTCCGTAGGTGAACTATAGCGAGCAATTGTTTCTCCCTTAGTAACTACGCTGCTGCTTGTTAGGCATTCTCTGAGATCATTTGTTTCCACACCCAGTAAACAAGAAGCTGAAAATGCAATTAAAACGTTTATTTAAAAGAAAATATAAAAATACAATTTAATAAAATAAATATAAGAAAATATAAACTAATCATTGTTTGGTCTGCAGGTTGTCTTATATATGGACCGTTTATTTTGAGAGTGGTGTAAGTCCATTTTCTTTTGTTTCGAGAAAATTAAAGGTTAGTATGTTGATGATTATGCAATTTCATTTACCGACCGATTTTAAGTTGTTCAAAACATGGGTTTTTTTGAGAAATTAAATACGGACTAGTTATATATAAAAAAATACTTTAAATTAAGCATGAATTACGTGATACACTTACACCACTTTCAAAATAAACGGTCCATATAACATTACAGTGTCTTTATAGTAAAACTAAAATAACATGCTGTAATAGACAGGCTTGCAGGCCTAATAAATTATATTAGGCCATAAACACCCGACACAAAAAAAAAACTAAACAAACTAAAAAGTAAACAAACAATTGATCTTCAAACGATTTAACATATATTTTTTAATGATAGCTAAGTAACACTCTCGATTAAGTTACCTTTGAAACAAAAGAAACTAAATCAAAATCAGTTTATCCGTTTGGGAGCTACGATTCCATATTGAAACATACAGATACACTTATAAGACTTCTCTGTTTTCGTCGACAGTACCTAGTGATGTAAACCTTGTACCTTAAAATCATTATTTTCTACTATACCCTATATTTAATCCTGTGACCAACAATTCTGGTCGTATTCTAGTCTTTTATTGATTTGAAAATAATTTGTATTAAAATTCAATTACCTCTATGTAAAGGTGCTGTGTCGATTATAGTTGCTCTATTATCAGCATTATGATCCCCAGCTGTTTCTGCAAATTCTATATCACCAAGATGTAAGATAGCAGTCAACATTCTATATATGATTTGCACCTCTTCCTCTTGAAAACCCACCACCTGGAATTGGCACGATAATTTTATAGGCTTGTGCTCGATTACGAATATCGAATTTTTATCACATATCGAATCTTATATCACTAATAGCAATATGGTTCGTCTTCTTGCCGACATATTATTAGCAAGTTAAAGGAATGGTTACTTGTAAATTACCTTGAAAGCTTGGTTGAGTTGTCTCCATCGATGCACATTATGTTCTCGATGAACTACTGAAAGCGGTTGTAAATACCGATGTCTGGATTTTAGTTGTTCATCTAAATAATATTTTCTCCACCGACCTTCACTCTCCAGACCATCGTAGAGATAGTAAAAGACGTGGAAATTGCTTTCACCCCTAAAACATAATTTTAAACCTTCAAAAATTTTTCTTTGTTTTCGGTATTGTTATAACTTTTTATCAGTACATATAACGTACTCGTACCCATATGTTTTAAATTCATAAAATTACGTTATTTGCCATTTAACTAATATTAGTGATTATTTAAAACAAAATCATTATTTAACAGTTTAATAAATATGAATGTCAGATAATGTGTCTTATCTCAACAGGTTTTTACCTTAACGTTAAACAATATTTTACCAAACCATTGTGATTGGAACAATAAGCAATTAATTAATGAAGCAAGAAGAAGTATACATAAAAATAATTGCCTATAATTGTCTAAAATCACATTACTTCTGCCATACTTACAATGCTTGGTGAACGACTCTCGATTGCTCTAAAAGATAAACAGATATTCGAGCACCTGAAATTCTACCCACTTTCATGATTGACAAGTCCAAGTATTTTCCGAAACGAGAACTATTAGCATTGATGCCAGTTCGTGCATTCCCAAATGCTTCCATTATAGGATTTACTTGTAGAATTTTATCTTCTAAATTTCCATGTTGTGTCTAAAAGAATATTTTAAATACTTTTAAGTTAAGTGATATAATTAATATACCTAATGATAATAATTTTATTACAGTGTTAGAATTACATACTTTTGATAGAAATGCGAACTGTTTGAGAAGTAGGTTGGCTGACTCAGTTTTCCCGGCTCCACTTTCACCAGATATAACAATAGCCTGGTTTTGCTTTTGGTGCATTAACGCTTGGTGAGCAGCGTCTGCCACTGCATAGATGTGCGGTGGATTATCAGAACGACACCGACCTTGATATAATTGCTGTGTCTACAAAAATGATAAAATTTTATGCCATATACTTACCACTAATGATTATTTAATTATATTATTTTTATATTTCTTTTACATAATTTTAAAATGTAAAATAATAAATTTAGTGAAATACTCTTAAATCTTTTTGTCCAATTTATACAGTTTTAAGTTAGAACTCAGTTATAAAACATATATAGTAAAAGTGCATATATACCTTTGTGGTGTATATTCCTATATCAGTAAATGGATTAACTGCGACTAAGATATCACCAATATAAGTATATATTTGATCTTGCACGTATCTTTTTTGTAGTTGCTCAACTATTGCGTCTTCTGTTAAAGTTTCAAGAGTAGCTAAATCATCAGTGTACATTTTCTCTGGTTTAGCCTTTCGATGGGATTTTAATTTTCCCCGTTTAGTGGTAGCTTCTGGTGCGCGACAACTTCTGCCTTCTGCACGCTGTCGTTTTATTTCAGCGCGAAGTTCTTTACGAATCTTTAATGAAAACGAAATAATATGTCAATACAATTTATCGATTATTAAACGTTTTATTTTTCACATTTATTTATGTAACTCATAAACTTACCTTTTCCTCAAAATTATTTACTGCTAACAGCAAAGGATGTTCCAGAAGCTCTCTTGCGAAAGGCCTTTGGTTCATATCCTTAACTAAGCATTCTGATATAAAATCTGTTAATTGTGGTGAGAAAAGCTCTGGATGTGATAATGCTGGTGGTGGATTTCTGGGTATTTGAAACAACGCTCTCATTGGATGTAACCCAGACAATGGAGGTTCTCCCTCGGCCAATTCTATTGCTGTGATGCCAACTGACCATACATCACATCTACAATCATACGATTGATCCAACTGCTGTTCGCAAGCAATTACCTTAAAAAAAATACGCAGTAGAGTATAAGTACGAGTAGTGGCTTTTAATATCTGTTAAATGTGTAATTAGCAATAAAGATAAAATATTTACCTCCGGTGCCATCCAGTATGGAGTGCCCACAGATGTGTTACGCCGTGCAATTGTAGCTGCCAGATGTGATGAGACTCCAAAATCAACAAGTTTCACTTCAGCATTTTCAGTTAATAAAATATTATGGCCTTTAACATCACGATGCATACATCTGTGAGAGTGAAGATGTGTCAACGCCCGAACAGTTCCACGGAGAACATAAGCCAGTTGTGGTTCCGTTAAAGTATTGCCTCTGGCTCGCATGCTTGCTCCTAAATCAGTTACGGATCCGCCCGTACAAAGCTATAAAGTAAAATAAAAACTGTAATAAAGGATTACAAATTATAATTGAAGAATAAACTATAGTCATACGTGCTAATTAACACTCAAAACTAATTTACTTGTATTACATACAATATAATTAGTAGATATTTGTTTTTTCGTTCAAGTAATTATACATTTTATATTTAATGATTATATTTACGAGATTATTAATCAAATACGTACCTCCATAACAAACCATATTTGGTCATCTTCAGCTGATACTCCTCGTTTTAAAAAAAGACCAAAAAACTCTGGAATGTTAGGATGGCTTGACAAATCGCGGAATACAAGGAACTCTTCTTCTATTTCTTCAATATTTTCAGCAATATTTTCCAATACCTGAAAACGTGAAAAATAAATACTGCTCATTTAATTGTTTTTTCTTATATTTTTGACTGGACGCCAAAGTAAGTTCATAAATTATGTTATTTCAATGTGTGTTTTCAAGTAATATGTCTATCATGGGAGTTCACACTCTAAGTATAAAAGCAATTATAGCCGCTGTGTATAAAAGGTGCTATTCATCACAGTACGTGGTAATTCGGCCTTGACACCAATACCGGCTTTTGAGATAAAATCTATACAATCCATTACAAACCATACGCTAACAATACCTCCCATATACAGACTAATAGAAGTAACGTCAATTTAAATGACATAATATGAATAGCGTTCATTAAATTAAATATTTATGTTTATATACGAGTATGTATATAGTTACTCATTTTTTAAATATTAAATAAACGAAAGTAAATACGTTTTTATTATAAAAAATATGCATAAAGCAATCTTTATTCTTATTAAATTTTTAAGTGTTCACTTACATTATTAGATAATTTTAGCAATTAGTATGTTCTCTAGTCTAGAAAGATAGATTTTTAAAGAATTACATAAAAATAAATTAAAATATTGTACCTTAATAGCAACTCTTTTGCCGGTCTTTTTATCTTTTGCACAATAAACTTCGCCATAGGTCCCTTCGCCTATTAGCTCCTGCAAGTTAAACCTGTCCCGGGGGTCAGCAGCCCGGTCGAGCTCCACGTGTTGTGAGAGCCCCCGATACGCCATATCGCTACGCATGGTTCACATTGATTACATCTGGAAAGAAAACGAAAATATGTTAAAATAAAAATTAAATAATTCTCCTTTATGTATAAGCGCTAAGGTTAAGTAAAATATTTGTTTTTTGCTCCACGCCGTTTCCTGCTGTTAGGCAGAAGGAACCTAGTGATAAGACACTCCGTACCCCACTTGCCGCCGAATTTTCTGGGCATCGCGTGTTAAGTGTTGGAATTCGTGGCCGCGCTTTGCCTTGTTACCGAAGCGAGAAAATTAAAATATTATTAAATATTTTACTAAATTCGTTTTCCGAGAGGGAATCCAACCCACAACCGTCGCCTTTGCCACTACGCCATGACGGCGTTGATAAAGTCAAAGTATACTAATAATACTTATTATGTAAAACATATTTATTATAATTGGGTATATTGAATGATTGATGGTTGTCATAAACGATCAATTAATTAGTTTAGTCGAAACATTTATATAATAAACATGACTGGCAGTTATTCTACTATTAGTTTCGCGACTACGAATATTATCTGAGGCATAGTGGGTTCAATCTCATCATATTATAAAGAATTAGATGTAATATGTAATATTAGAATGAGATCTAGATTAGAGAAATAATAAATATTTTAATTTATAAAATCGGAAAATGTCTCACAGTATACTACGTTCAAAGGTTTGATTGCTACTCTTGTAGATTTCCAAAATCTACAAATTTATAGATTTCCATTTCTATATATTTATATAGACATAACACAGGGTTAGTTTTTGCTACTATACCTAAAAAATAATAAATAGATTATGAATCACTATTTCACGCTGTATCCCGCACACAGCAGAGGGAACTTAGTGTTAAGACACTCATCTATTAAATCAATTATGGTATTATTATGGTATTTGCATTATTTAAGATAAATAGTAACGGCAAGATATCTTATATCCTCCTACATATTATCATCCTATTTATTAAAAGGTAAAACGATCACATTAAAAGTTAATATTAATATCAAAATTACAGCTATAAAATTAATATGCATAGTAAACGCTCCTCATTAATTCATACACACATATTAAGATAAATAGTTAATTATCATGCAATTCCGTTTTACGTCCGGTAAGTGTTCATTCATATTAAAATAATGTGTGCCATGAGAAACTCTATCTTTTATATATATTATATGAGAATTAATTTGTTACTATGCACGTAAGGTTATTATTATCCAATTGATTAAATAAATATTTTTATAAAATACCAAATTAACTTAACATTCTTTTATACCTCTAGATATAAGCCTACTTTAATTAACAGATAAAAATAAAATTGATAATTGTGAAAAAGCAAAAAAAAAAACGGACCTCGTGTCTGTTGTGCTTAGTTGAAACGAATATATATTTAAAAAAAAAACATATTTTTATGTCATCGTCATTAACGTAACGTAATATTCAAAGCTAAACAATATAAGAAAAATTGAGAATGCATTTTTCACCCAAAGAAGATCTAACGCGAAGTCCAAGTAAATTCCAAGATGGGTGTACTTACATAAAATATTTCTTTACATTAATAATTCGTATTAAAATTATAAAATGTATGATATAATAATATTTAAAAAATTGCATAATTAATAGAAATTTACATCTAATGTTAAGCTTTGTAATTAAGAAAGGTTCTTAAAATTAATTTAAAATGCATACTTAACATTATCTTATTATTCATTTCTTATGAGGATAAATATATAATAAAATTATTACATCCAATAACAGAACGAAGTCGATACCGTTATATATTGTCGATAGTCATGGTATAATTAATACGAGTGTGTGACTTAATAAGGATGGTTTATTGATTATCATATTCTATTAACTGTTAATATAGAGGCATAAATAAGAAGTAGGTATGTAATATATTGGTAAAGCTAGTGGTTATATTATTATTATATTATTATATTTGGGTTATATATATATAAAATTATGGAATCATCAACTTACAAAAATATGTCAGCAGTGACAGACCTACAGAACGCTACCACTGGCTTGGAATGCAGTTCCGCTGAGAACAGCAGGCAAGAAAATCAACAATTGCTTGATTTAAAATATAATTACATAATTTATTAGTTATATTATACATATTATTAATTGCAATTATATAATAATGATTAATTAAATCTAAATTAATAAAAACAGGTATCTATCTAGAGTGTACATATCTACGAGTAAGTGTAACATTAAATACATACTGACATACTTTACAAATGCTGAAATCGAGAGCGAGTGAACGTACGGCAAGTACGAGAATGTGGTATCGGTAACGTTACCACTATGACATAATACTGACTCTTTTATTGACATTTTTTACACAAGTGTCAAATTGGTGTCACCATTGTAGATCCACATAGATATGTACAATTGTATATACAAACATTGGTATCGCGTAATACCAACGTGAATTGCAGGATTTGCGCTTTTGTATTGTAGATACATTACTAATAAGCGTATTTACTTTTTAATATAACTAAGTCATAAAAATATGATTTTGTAATGTTATTTCTGAAAAATGAAAGTAAGAGGATTATGCATATTTGTTCTCGGAAGTTAAGTGTTTTTGTTATACATAATGATATGCAAATTTTTATGCACTTAATAATATTATAAAAGTAATAAGTTACCTATGGAATTGACTGTGGGTAATGAGGACTCTTTCTATTTAACTACACAACTTTTTTTATTTTTGAAAAAAGAACAGTTTTTTTAACTATATTACGTGCCATAATTAGATCCCTATTACAGAAACAAATATGGTAGATAAACGTTGTTGTGCCTTGCTTCATTTTTAAATTTTGCGTTTATTATATTTTTTAAAATCAAATATTTGAACCTATATGGTACTTACGAGTATATTACATAAATGATTCTGAGGAGATAAACTTTTTGAATAAAATATGTTTTATTTTGAATAAAATGTCATGGTCATGATTCAATATTATATTTATGTAAGTAATACTACATACAAAGTGTATGTACGTTATTTCAAATTATCAGCTTGACAAATTTTTCCAATCTACCTGCTTCAAAGAGCTGAACTGATTTTTATATTACAACTCTATTAATTACATTAAATAAAACAAAACATATATTCACATATTAATTAAATTTAAATTAGCTCATAACTTGTAATACATATAGTATTTTCAATTAAATGATATTATGACATTAATCATAATTAGCTACTTGTCACAATATAACGTAATGGTGGCATTAACATATTTTCATGCGAAACACTCGCGACGGACGGACGGACGACGGCGACACTTTCACTGTTTATATCACGAAACTATAACAACACCTACAATCGTTATTAGTCATTGCCTTTTAACATGATATAAGAAACTATTGTCTCGCTATATCCCGCATATTGCAGTGTAAGCAGAGAGAACCTAGTGTTAAAAGATTCCATTAACCATTTTTCGCTGAATTATAGAGATATTGTGTGCTGAGTGGTGGAACTCTACTACTAAGCAAGGATAAAGGAGGAGGAGATAAGGAGCATAAAAATGAAAAATAAAAAAATGAAATCAATATTTCATTTCCCCGAATAGGAATTAAATACACAACCGTCACGTTTACAGTCGCACGTTGTGCCAATGTGTCACTATTTTTTATGCGTCTTTATTTTTTGAATATTTTCCTGGATTCCTGGACTACAAAATCATTTTTTCAATTCTATCCAGTAGTTCCTGAGATTAGCGCGTTCAACCAAACAAAGTATTCAGTTTTATAATATTAGTATAGGTTTTTTTTGATTGAATGTGTCGTATCCGTGTTGTTTACTAAGTTGCTATGAAAAACAATGAAGGAATCAATTCATTTTAACGTTTTTAAACAAGTGTTAAACTATAAGGAAGGAAAATTGCATTGTTAAATGCATTGCGACTGTAGGGTTCTACATACTGTATATTCAACAAAAAAATTAAGACGTCATAAAATTAAAAAATGTAATAAAATATAATGTTTCAAAATATACAACAAAATCTAATTAATTATTAAAAAAATTAAAACAACATTAAGAATATAAATAAGAAGACAGATGTAAATAATTAAATATTTCTTGTTTTATTTTAATATTTTATTCAAAACAAATAAAAATAATTTGACATAGCAAATATCGGTCAGTCGCTCCGATCTCCAACAAATTCAGGAACTAGTTTCGTTTATTCAAGCACGAACACGGTTGCATTCGTTTCCTAGATATTAATGACACACTCGTATATGTAAACAAGTGTATACGATATACGAGTCGATATGAAATTAGCAACTCTACACCGCGGTCGTCTCTAATTACTTGTTTATAAGCACTTTTAACCGACTACCTGAGTCTAACGCTATTGTTAACATAATATTCTCAATCTATCTAGATCGTTGTAATTAAGACTAAAACCTGTAATTAATTTGAAGGAATTCAGAATGCCTTTCATAGATATCTATCGAAGCTTATGGGGTCAATGTATTTCTCATGTATGTAATTTTATGTTAATGATATAAGAGTCTCACGCCCTGTCGCTATGTATGACTATTGTTTGTCATGTCGACGTTTAGATACTGGGGGATGTAGGGTTCCCAGTAATTAAGATAAATCGTTGTTTGATTTCTGCCATTGCCTTGTGGTAGACTCGTAACAAAGAAACAAATGTGGCACTTAAATGTTTTTGTGTTTACTAAGATTGGGACAGAATTAAAATACATACTATATTAAGTTAATTAAATAATAGAGATTGAAATTATTTTCATATATAACATAACTTTAAAGTTTGAGCTTTTTTTTAAATAAAATAAAATATTTAACTTTTTTATTTGAATTGAATTCTTGATATATGGCGTTTTGAGCGTGCCAGTTGAGCACAATTCATTTCGCCAATGTCACGTTGTATGGAAAAAACTTTTTTTAACGAGTTCCTAACGTCGCACGTCGTTGTCAAATGATCATTACGGCAATATAGTGCTGTAATGACGATTTAAATGCATTTCTAAAATGTTTTGAACATATCTGAAGCGGTCGTGTTTGTTTATCTATATATATAAAATCGAAAGGTCACTCACTCATCACGAAATCTCAGAAACTACTAGTGCTAGGAATCTCAAATTTTGCATAGGAGTTACTTATAGGACGTAGGTGCTCGCTAAGACGGGAATTTGCAATATTCGACTTCTAAGGGGTTGTTTTTGGGGTCGAAAGTTTGTATAAAACTTCGTTACTACAAATGCTAGAAGTCTCAAATTTTGCATAGACGTCACTAGGACGTAGTCATGGAGACAGAAATTAATAATAACATAGTTCACGCGGGTGAAACCGCGAGCGGGCCGCTAGTATTATATATGTTTAGATTTTACATTTAACAAATGCTGATAAAGAGAAAATTTACAGATCACTTTCAAGCTTTTATCTTGATATTTAATCTATATTAAATATTAAACGCGGTAATACTATGTAGAGTAGCTTTGTAACATATAATATACTCATAGATGACAATTAGCTAAATGACTCGCAAAATAGTTGGTACACTTCAGTGATAGTCTGTCAAGTCGTTCAAAGCATATCCTATACAACACTGCCATTACAGGTACTTGTATAGTAAACACCATTAGAGTGACGTATAATTATTATTATAATACATTTACATGTTATAGCGATTGAGTAAAAGCTTTGATATCTTCTTGAAAGCTCTTCTCTTCTCTCTCTCTCTCTCTCTGTTATATGGTGACTCTATTTTATATGTATGGGGAATTGAACAAAACAAGAAAATATTTGTTTCAAAGTTGCAGTAAGCGTATAAAAGTTCCTCACTTTCTTTTCGATTTTTATTAAATATTTTTTATGTATAGTACTCGTTCTCGTTTTTACTGGCTGTAGTTATTATATTATTATTGATTTTTTAACACTAAATTGACCATATAAAAATGTGGACAAATATTAAACTACTGATTTTTTGGATTCTCTTAAACTTTTTGGTACTTTGAGTGTATTTCTGTTACATAAGGATTGAAAACATGTATATAAATATACTCCTATCTAAAAGACACATTAGTATGAATAAAATAAACAAACAATGTGCTTACACGAACTTAAATCTATTTAAGTTAATTAGAAAAGAGAATTGTAATAAGATAATTATTAATATAATATTATAACTAAAGGACGTTCTAACAAATGACGTTAACAAGATGACGTGTTTTAAACATTACAAGTTTTATGAAGCCCTATAACTTCGTGCCTTAAACTTAGTATGGCTGTAGTTCTTAGACTACAGGGTCAATGTATTATTCGTTTTACCTTGGGTAACTTGGGTAACTGGTTGCTACGCTTTTTATTTGCATTTTATAAAAGAAATTACTTTCTAAATATGTAAATGAAAGAAGAAATAAGGAGTATAGAAAGACTTTTAAAGTAACTTACATATAAAGTAGTTACATATATATGTACAGTTTACCATTTTGAAAATTTACCATTTAATTTATCAATCTAAAACGAAGTTGCTACAGCATATAATAAATTTATAAAATAAAACTATATTTTTGAAAGCAGGCTTTAGTCACTTAAGTAGGTAAAAAAATAATGTGCAGGTTAGCTTTTGAATCGGTTGAGTAAATTCATACTATGCGGCCCCATATATAGACCACCTCTAATGCGCTTGCAATGCCTCAAAAGGAAACAGATATGTGCAGAAAAAGTCAACTTACCTTAGCGCCAAAATAAAAAAAGTTGCTATTTCTTTAAGTTTTAAAGTATTCAAAATTTAAAAAACGTAAGTGTAACTTTCTAGCAATACAAATTTATATTTCATTTTTATATTAATGTTTGTATCATTTATATTATATTTAAATGTAAAAATGACTATTAAACCAAATGTGTGTACTAAAATTTAGTACCATTATATCTGGATTTCTTTTAATATAGCATAGATAAGGTTCTTTACAAAAAAATTTTAAAATGCTATTCCACACATAAAAAACAGAAATATTTAAATAGAAAATGTATAAAAATTTTAACTTAGCGGAAATTAAACCCGCGCCTCTTGGAAACCATCCAATACGTCGTCCTACGTCGTTTCTAGGACAGTTTCCAAGAGGCATATTATGGCACTTTTTAAGTGCTGCAGGAGCAACTGACCGTTGGAATTCGAACAGTGGATCATATTGACGTTTAACGTGATGTAATATAGTCTAATCTTCCTCGATAAATGTACTACCTAACACAAAAATATTTTTTCAAATCAAACACCCACAAACAGAGAGATTAGAGCGTTCACTAAAACGATTTTATTTCTATTAACATTATCTATATATATAAAATCTAAAGGTCACTCACTCATCACGAAATCTCAGAAACTACATGTGCTAGAAATCTCAAATTTTACATAGGAGTTATTTATAGGAAGTAGGTGCTCGCTAAGACGGGAATTTGCAATATTCGACTTCTAAGGGGTTGTTTTTGGGGTTGAAAGTTTGTATGAAACTTCGTTACTACAAATGCTAGGAGTCTCAAATTTTGCATGGACTTCACTTATAGGACGTAGGTACTCATAGAGGCAGACATTAATAATAACGTAGTTCACGCAGGCGGAGCCGCGGGCGGGCCGCTAGTATTTATATAAATTTTCAATAAGTAAAAATATACACTTAGATAAATATTTGGCATTGGTAAATGGAACTAATTGCATTAAATTAAAAGCATGCATTAAATTAATTTTCATTGATTTTTACAAATGACGATGAGAATACAGGATTTTATAAAATAGCAAGTCGACAAAACTTGTTTAAGTTTTATACATTTGCATATACTCACGTGCAACTGAAACCGCAACCTTGAAGCGCTCTTGTTATTATTACCAGCTCGCTACGAAGCCGGTGGTTGTATGTTATTGTTAAAAATATTAATTAATAATTTAGTTTCTAGTAATTTAGTTGTATCTTAGCGTTGCTAAATCAATCAAATTTAAAATAATATCCTGTTTTCAAATTTTCTGTAAGTATTAAAAACAAATTACATATATTAATTGAATGATTACTTACAAATTAAAATAAATATAACATTAAATCTATTTATGATCCATCTCGATCAAAATGAATCCATTATCGATGACTCGCTAAAGTGAAATACAAAACAGATCAAGAGAACGGTTCTATTGACAAAATTGGCCGTCTTTAAAATAATGGCAACATCGGCTGATACTTCGTTACCGCCATAACTAGAAAGTACTACTTTCTTTTTCACGATAAAAGGCAAAACCTAATACAATTTAATTATAACCGACCATGGTGCTAAAGCAGAAAAAATTGATTTATTCCATTTCTATGCGACTCCGCAGTCACGTAACAGTTTTGTTTCTTTCATAGAAATAAAGTTAGCGATTTGAAAATATGAAGCGCGTTTCGTTTTATTCTTTTGTTGTTATATTTGTTTACGAATGTAAATTTGACTAACATTATTACTATTACATGCTTTAATTAGTAGTTCATATTATATTATTTAATTACTAGCGTGTATTTGGAACTTTGTTTAATAATTAACAGAACTGAAACCAATTTTGATTGTACAATTTATTGAGATTATTGAACAAAGATATAGATACTAGTGTACAATAAACGTATTTAAATTTGAACAAATCTTACTTAAGCTCATAGCAAAGATCTGGGTCATGGGTTCGACACTCGAATACAGAAGAAAAATTGTTACGGTTTTATTTTTAAGCTTTTAATATTAAAAAACAAATGCTGACCATATTTTAAAGTATGACTTATAAAAATGGTTTTTTAAGTGATTTCTTTTTTTTGAAAAGGAGGAGGTTCTACTTGAATATTGATTAACTATCATTTTTTATGTTTGTCATAAATTTTTCAATGTTCTTTAATATGAAGAAAATAACATATTTTTTCTTTCTTTTTGTTTTTTCTGTATGCTTAAATGCTTAAGTAAAGCTTTGAAGACGATTAATTCATGATTATTAATTATAAATATATTTAAAACATTATTATTTTATGAGTAATAATATTTTAATGTTAACATGATTTCTTTAATTAATAATACGTTATTGAATGCCTAACACTACTTATTTATCTTAGCGTTTCGCGCTTGATTCAGCGGCTCTATTGTGTCTAACGGTAATATATCGCCGTTTTTCTGCAAAACCCAATGATGCATATATTATTGTGGTTCTATAAAGATGCTCACAATGTTCATATAAAAGATTGATATTTAACGAAATATTTATTTATAAAAATATAGCTTGCGATATTTTTATAAATAAAAACGTATTCTTTTAAAAATTGTATTCAAAATGACTAACAACGTTTTAATGGTTAGTAGAATATGTCCTATTGTCGTGGATATTTCAGTTTTTTTTCAAATTTGAATTAATTTATATTTAGCTTTATAGAAGTAATTTTCTTTAGTTCTTTTTTAGGAATTATTAAAAAGAGAATGTATTATTATTAGAAATAACGTAACTATCTTAATATCATTGAAATATTTTAAAAGTCTTTTAATATGAATGTAAATCTACGCGAAATACCATACAGTGGGGTCAGCAACTATCGATAAAATAATCAATATAAGACATTAGCTTCCTTATACAAAATTCGGCGTTTGGTGTTATAATATGCACGGAAAATGTTATTCACGTATTACGGAAATATATTCGTCGTTGTAAAAATAATCGGTTACCTCGATGACCCAACATTATGGACGTGCACAATATAGTTGATCTAATGATAGTTACCATTGAACCACGGTTCCTGCTTACGTAATGAAGTTTATTTTATTACCCTTCATATACAGGTATAGGCACCACGCTATTGGTATTGGACACTAGAGTTTTTTTTTATTGAATGGGTGTGCCTTTGAAATTCAATGAATGTTGGTATTTCTGTCTTTAAAGAGAAATGTGGCTCTATTTTATGTTTTAGTTATTTTAAATACTCTGTTCTAGAAATTTCTAATACATTATTTTTAACAATTCTGATTTATGTCAAAAAAAATATAATCCCTTTCGTTGTAAATTAATTATTATAGAGAATTTAATTAATATCTTGTCAAACATATTTCGTCATTGCATTTAAGTTGTACTAATCTAGGGTGAATTCAACGATGAAAACCTATAAGCGTAATACGATAAGGCTATATTTAGACTTACACGGGGCACTAAAACGGTTTCTTAACTGCGCACTTTCAAGGGATTCCTTGTGTCCATTCACACCACAGCAAAACGTGTATGTCGTTGTATGAAAGTTAATCCCTGGCCGTCACCTTGCGACATGTGACTCGTGAAGGCTGGACCTTGACTAAGCTATTGTTTTTACGTTAACAAGATTATATGTTGTTCAGCCTTGCCCAAGATCACGTTGCCATTGTAGATGACGATCGGAAGAGAAGTGCCGAAGTTTTATTTAAAAATTATTGGAATCTATTGTGATACTATTTTTTTGTAATTTTGAATGTTTAATAATTTATATAGTATATTAGTATTATATTCATTTGTCAAGAAATGGATATATACTGTCTTCAATAACTACAGAATTTTATCAATTATTGTTAAAGTTTGTTCTGTTGTATTATTAATATTTATAGATACAAATCAATACTATTTTGGCGATATAATAAAGACATAATAAACCTATCAGGATGACAACAAAGGAAGCATTATAAGAACTACTGACTACTGATACGTATATTACAAAGTACGTACATAGTCGTATTATACACTTATATATGGATATTACTGAAATAGAATAATTTATCATATAAACAGCTTGATCGTCCCACTTTTACAGCTATTAGGTGTCACTCACTTCAACAATCTTTGCTAACAAGATGTTACGTATAGAAAAAACTGAATAATTAAAATTATTGATGTGAATAAAAATCAAATTAGGCAAATGTTTAGTTGTAAGAGTTTATGAATTATTTAACAGCCGGGCATCGCGTAGTATGCTATTTATCTATTTTAAGTATCTTTCACTTCTGTATGTCCACTTTGGTTATAGCTTATAACAATATTATATTGTTTTTAGTGAGATTTTGTGATTTATATCCTACAAATAGATTATATTGTTCCAAAAGTATGATACATTAGAAATTAATAAAAAGTAATAAAAATAACTAAATTGATTTTTTTTTCAATAAACACAAAGGAATTTAAGCATTTACATTGTGAAAACATAATTTCTGATCTCATTTCTGTATTGTTTTTTTTTATTATAAAAAAATAATGATAGTGCTAATATAAATAATAAAGCTTCACTAGCTGTGAACATATGTAATAATTAATAATTATTAAGAAGTAATATAATCACATAAGTATGTATGTGTATGTACTTTTTAAATTAGAATTATCTACACATTAAATTAATAATTAATTAATTAAAGTTGAAATAACTTTTATCTAAACTACTAAGGCAATTGATTTAATTTTGAATATACAGACAAGGTACAGGTAGGTACTATTAAGCGTACTAAATCGAATGTTGTTTGGCGATTGTCTAATAAAATAGAACTTTCTATTAGAGGACTTATAGGGCATGCACAAGCTTTCACTTTTTTATAAGGATAGAGTAAAGATAAGTGTGTTTATTTAATCATCTTACAGCTATACGTTTTTATCCTCTTAGCAGGACAAGCATAGAGAATTTATAACCTAGTGTCGAGCCACTCCGTTCCACCCAATTTCGAGACATTGAATAGTAGAACTCAACGTTAACCTTATCATTTGACATATTCAATTATTCATTCATATAATGACAGAAAAAATTACACATTTCCTTCATTTACTATATGTAGATATATTAATCTATGAAGACGACTAGCTATCTACATGCTAGCTATCTACAGTCAATTTTTTATCTGAAAAAAGGGATTAAAAGAGAATTGAACAAAATAGCTTCGGAGATAACCTAATACTCTTTATCTTTACGCATCTCAGACAATTTGCTGACTTTAGATTATAGACAGAGGAATTTCTCAGTGTTGTCCACGTCACGCTCATGTCCACATTCTCCGACCTTCAAAATTATTAAATATACTACTAATTTACTGCAAACTATAAATATTATAATAATAACTGTATTTAGTAGTGGTATATATCTTACAGTTTATGAATGTTCTCATGTCGCACTTTTAAATTCTTGAATGTCTTGAAAGTTTCATGGCAGAGTCGATAGAGACATTAAAGTGCCTTCTTAAAGTATTATTTTAAGTACAAATAAATTATATTAGAAAAGCTCAAGCTACGTTTAGATTTAAATCTTGCAGGAAAATCACTTAACAATGTCTCTATTGTTAGGTCCCAATTCACACAGCTATGGGGAAAATGCTTCAATGACAATTTACATTAGCCGATTGTATACTGTAGTACGAACGTATGTTTGTATGTTATATGTGTATTATTTGTATGGAATATTTAGAGCATGTATACCACTCAACCATGATGTTTCAAAACTTGTATACTATACATTCATTAAAGTACCTAGTACGCCCTAAAAGTTGGTAAATTTTTAAACTAAACTGTGACGCAATTGGCCTGTATCTGACAGTAATTGCGTCCTGCAATTCAATTCGGAAATTGTAGAGTATATTTCTTTAACTAATTGGTAAAGTAGATGGAGCTGGATCTGGTCAGAAAAATGTAGTTTTACGCTTTTTGGCTAGAAATCGAGCACAAACGTATGTACTTTTCGTGAAAAATTTTTTTATTAGGTAATTTATCACCCCTTCCACCAAATGTTCTGCTTATTTTCTTAAACGTGTAAAAACGAAAATATATATTCATTTATTATTATGTAGAAGGAAATAACGTAAACTATTACAAAAAACTAAAATACTTATTTTTTAAACATATCCATCGCCAATATTAAATTTATTGAGACACTAAAAGCATTAAAAGGTCTATAACATCGATGTCAACATGCCACGTTATTAGGGCTTGCACTAGATTGCTTGAACTAGTTTCTGACATAGGGGTTATAGGTCGCTTCCGTGAATTAGAAACCATGACAGGGTGAAGACATTAACGTCTCTTCATCAAATACTTTTGTTACATTACTTTTTTCTAATTTAAAAACATATTAAACTATAATTAGAGTTATTTCAAACAAATGCATAAAAATTGCATAAAATTAAATGTTGTTTCCCGTTGTCAATAAATTTACTAATACATACGTACATACATATTTAAACATGTATAAAAATATTAGTAAAACTAGGTAAATATTTCACACATTTCCACATTTTAAACATTCATTTATTTATGCAAATCTAATTTGAGACCGCCGTGGCGGTACATACGTACATACATATTTAAACATGTATAAAAATATTAGTAAAACTAGGTAAATATTTCACACATTTCCACATTTTAAACATTCATTTATTTATGCAAATCTAATTTGAGACCGCCGTGGCGCAGTGGCACTAGTGTGCGACTGTAAGCGCGACATTTGAGGGTTCGATCCCAATCGGGAGAATGAAATATTTAATATTTTCATTTCCTCGCTTTGTCTTATATAAAGAAATCTGGAGAATTCGGTGAAATGTGGAGAATAGAAGTGTCTCAATGAGATCGGAGTGTCTTCACACTAGATCCCCACGTTCCTGCCTATCCTGCTATGTGCAGGATACAATGTGACATTAAAGAAAGAAAAATATTTTTGTTCGTTGACGCTATTCTATAAGTTTTAAAATATTGTCACGGAACACTCTCTTGCTCGTTAACCTTTTAAAATGCTTAAATTAGAATAAGCAAACACAAACCTGATTAAAACCAGATCTTATATAATATTTGTAGTCATCAGCATTTTAATTCAAAACGTATTTAAAGAGGTGATGAAATTCTAATCTATTAGAAATTATCTCATTAAAAAGATGAATTTGTGTGGTAACAAATTATTTTTTGGTTAATTAATTATTTTACGTCTATATAATACCAGTTATTAATAAAACTGACATTTATTTATGCAAAATATTTGAAAACTCTTCAACAAATGTTTTAAAATTCTGTTCAATCAATTAGCTACGTCTCTGATGTTGATAATAATTAATCAAAGTAAAGCACACTTTTCTACATTTATACTGAAACTTATAAATTATACACTTTTAAAATACTTTTAAATTATACGTTTTTTTATTCTTAATTATCAAACGTACATATTATCTGCAATATTTTCTTTTGCAAATAATTTCACTGCTAAGGAATGTCATGTCACATGGGCACAAATTCAAATTCAAAATATTCTTTATTCAAATAGGCAATTATTATAAGCACTTTTGAATTGTCGTATGAACATATGAACAAAAAGCTACCACCGGTTCGGAAGGCAGTTCTGCTGAGAAGAGCCGGCAAGAAACTCAACAGTTGCTCTTTTCAAAATCAATGATACAATCTATTACATTACGTGGCAGCTATCCTGCATTACATTCAATAGGCACAACGTCATAATGTACACAATACCTATCAAATTTCTAAAAATAACAATAAAAAATATCATTATAAATGTGAAATTAGATTCAACATATCGGAATATTAGATATAATAACGTTGAAATTAAAGACTAATCAAAAATCCATTACTTTTACATCTGTTTCATATGTGGATTTGTGGTACATAAAATGTGCGAAGTAAAAGTAATATCAGTAAAAATCTTTTCTTTTGTGAAAATATATTTTAGTATAGTTCTTATAGTATATATTAAGAATATATACAAGTACTATTATTATACTATTTTAATAATTCTATAACGAAAAGAACAATTTAAACCATCATGGTGTATTGGTACAGCCGATGCTAGAGCGATGGTTGGCAAACTACGATATTCAATTTCGATCCTCAATCAGTATCTCGTTCGGAAAGCGGACAACTGAGTGCCTTAACACTAAGTTTTCTTTGCATATTCAACTATAGTAGGTATTAACTTTCTGTTATAATAACTGCCATCGACTGAATCACTAATATTCTACCGGCAGGCTAAAGGAAGGAGAAAAAATCTTTATAAATTAAAGACTGTTTATTTATTTCTTAAGGATATAATGCTGAAATTGAAGGATTTTTTAGCTTTATGCTGTATTTCGCATAGCAAGATAGGCAAAAGGAATCTGAGAACCTTGTATTAAGACACACACACAACCCCCCCCCCCCTTCTTTGGTTTCCAAACTAGGTTGGTCTACAATTTACTTGAACTCATCCAAAATTACTTAATTGAAATTAGCGTATTAAATAATTATGTGTAAAATGAAACAACACTCATTTTATCACATAATACAACAACACCCATCTATAGTTGGGAACGACCAGTCTATAAGGGGTAGATACACCAATTGATGCTTTATAATAAATATATTTATAATAGTTCCATATTATATTAAAATGTAAGATTTTATTTAAAGCTTCATATAATCTATATATATAAAATCGAAAGGTCACTCACTCATCACGAAATCTCAGAAACTACATGTGCTAGGAATCTGAAATTTTGAATAGGAGTTACTTATAGGACGTAGGTGCTCGCTAAGACGGGAATTTGCAATATTCGATACCTAAGGGGATGAAATAGGGGTTGAAAGTTTGTATGGTTATTTTTAAATCGCCACCAACTTTTTATAAGACTTGAAATTTAGACTCTTAAAAATATTGAATTGAACACGTGTTTCATGATTTATTAGGATTCAACCCTACAGGTGCAAATAAGCGGGTGAAGCTGCGCGCGTCCCCTAGTTAATTAAATATTGCAGAATCTGAATCTGAACAAATTTAGATATAGGCACTTCCATAATTTTGTTAAAATGTGATCACAAATTTTCTGATTTTATTCATTTTGTAAACGAAAATAAAATAGCAAAAATAATTTAAATATCATATAAAATAAAACAATTTATATTAAACATCAACACTCGTGATGTATTCTGCCCCAATAAAAATATCAACACAAGTAAGTGCTCCAACTTCATTAAGTCAGCGTTAATTGTTAATAATCTACGATTCAAATTACCTTATGAATAATTACTTTTAACTGTATACTCTGTTTCGTTTCTATACAGTTCAATTTAGTACTTGCTGGTGCTCCCAGGTATAGTTTCATAATTTAACTCTACCAAAAGCGGATTATGCAAAGCTAAACGAATGTCTCGGCAAAAAGAAATCTCTAGAATATCGAGGTCGTTATCTTGCGATTGTATAGGCGCATCAACATCAGCCTCTCGCTCTGATTGACAACTGCCGTAACGTATCAGGGTATCGGCCGGTGGGCCACTTTACGCGACCGCGACCAATGCTCGAATTAAAAACAATACCAAACTATGAAATAAATTAAAACCTTTTCTATTTAAAGATATTACACATAAAACACCATAATCAAGCCTCAAAAATGCGATAATGACTTTTTAACATTAACAAACATCAAATGTCAATGTTTCTTTACCAGTTCATTTCACAGTCGAGTGCCCAGGACTGTTCTTGGTGAATACTGAATAGAATAAGCAATTTACGGCGAAGGTTGATGAAGATGTGCTTCCTAGGCCATTACTTCGTATGTTGGCGGTTTGTCGTGTTGTGCTCGTACATTTTCCGGCGTTTAGTCGCGGATCATGGTCACGGTGCTCGCTTCAGTGACGTCGCGTCGCACTTTGACAATTAGATCCGCAAGTCTTGCGCATGGCGACGACTGTGTTTTCCGCAACGGCGCGTTTCACTTCATCATTAAGACTATTTTTTTTTTTAAATTAAAAGTAAATATACGTTTGTCTTTTGAACAATGTATGTATGTATTTGTACAATTTTCGTGTTTTCAGTTTGAATTGAACGTGTCTTTGTTGATGTGATATATTATATTAATAGGATTAAAATACATATTAAAAAAATTGACGAAAATCGTTAAATCTTTACGATTTTCGTAAATTTTTTCGGAATCGAAAATTTAACGTGTTACAGAAAAGGCAACAGTTAGTTTAGACCATCTTTAAGGATTAATAGTCGCAAAGGTTTATTCATACTATTTATTTTCGTTGTTTAAATATTATTTAGAGAGAGAGAGAGAGTGCTAACACATGACACGAGGTAACTCTCTTCGAAGCTACTATAGGTTATATAGGTGATATACAAACGATGCAAGTTAAGCCTTTCTGCTATTTATATGTGATGATAATTAAGGAAACCAGTCTCGATGTCGGTCATAATTATATAAAATTAGTATTTTTGAATAAAATAAAGTTGCTATTCATCTCGTAATACATTTACAGTGTTTTACATGTTTAAAAATATACTAATAGAGCTTATTGTGGCTTCTATAACTTCTATAATTATCTGTTTACGCAACAAGTACGTGCTCCGTAAATGTGCTATAAATTGACTTATTACTTAAGCATAGTAGCAAGGTCATCGTTACATTATATCAAAACTGCATTGTTGGCAAACCGGTTTTTTTGGTAAATGACTTAACACCAGTTTTTAGTTCTCACGGTGATATTTAAATAATACTTACATAGGTTCTTATCGTGTTGTTGTTAAATACATACTTCACATAGCAGGGTAGGTAGGGGGAACCTATTTTCCGTCGAATTCTGGGGGTATTGCGTATTAAGTGGCGGGACCCAATGCCGCGCTCTGCCTTGACACCAGAGCGAAGAAATTAATTTTATTTCCTCGAATCGGGATCGAACCCACACCAGTCGCGTTTACAGTCACACACATGTGGGGCACATGTGGTTCGCCATGACTGGCCTCAAAACACATGCGATGCCTAAATATGATCATTACATTATACTAACGGCATGTTACATAACTGTAAATACCTTGGATGGATGAGGTTTAAATAAGCAATAACATCTATATATATAATCGGTCCATCGGTAAAAGGGTCCAGTGTGCCTTCCTCCAGGAAACACGCTGGAAGGGCAATAAGTCCCGTAACATCGGACAGGGTTACCGGCTTATATACACTGGGTCACCTTCGGGTAGAAACGGTGTAGCGGTAGTGCTTTCTGAAGAGCTTCAGAATGGGCTCCTTGAAGTTGACCGTCGCTCCGACCGCTTGATGCGAGTGAGGGTACTGATTGAGGGCGTTATCACAAACTTAATCAGTGCCTATGCTCCCCAGGCGGGATGTAGCGCGGCCGAAAAGGAGACATTCTGGGACCAGTATGAAGGGGTGCTACTTGCTGTGCCGTGTACCGAAGTGGTCTTAGTTGGGGGGGACTTGAACGGGCACATCGGTAAGGCTGCTGAGCCGTATGAACGTGTTCACGGGGGTTTTGGGCACGGTCTTCGCAATGCAGAGGGAGAAAACATTCTGAGAACCTGTATTGCGTCTGATCTGGCCGTCGTGAATACGTTCTTCCAAAAGAATTCTCAGCACCTTATCACGTATAAGTGCGGGTCCCACTCAACTCAAATAGACTACTTATTGACCAGACGGTGTCATATGGGCAGGGTAACTAACTGTAAGGTCAATCCAGGCGAAAGCCTAACGGCCCAACATCGTCTTCTTGTCATGGACTTTAACGTCACTCCGAAGAAGAAAGTAGCCGAGAAACGTAGGCCTCGGATCAAGTGGTGTTGCTGAATGGACCGATGCAGACCGACTTCCTGGCAGAGGTGAAAAGTCATAATCTTTCGACTAACACCGAGACTGCTCAGGGGGCTTGGGATCGGGCTTCAGTCGGCAATCATTGCGGCAGGCAGGCGAGTTCTTGGCGTTTCTAGGGGAGGACGTGTCATCGACAAGGAGACATGGTGGTGGAATGACGAGGTCCAGGAGGTGACTTGTGAAAAGAAGGCTGCCTTTAAGAAGTGGCAGGAATCCAACTCTCCTGAAGACAGACTGGAGTACACAGTAGCTAAACGTACCAGTAAAAGAGCTGTAGCCAGAGCCCGCAGTGAGAGTTTGTCACCATTGTATGATAAACTTGAAACTGTGGAGGGGCCGAAGCTCATTTACAAACTGGCACGTTCCCGGGATAAAGTGACGCAAGATATTGCAAAATGTCTTTGCGTCAGAGATTCCCAGGGCACGCTGCTCTGTAATCATGACTCTGTGAAGGAGAGGTGGAGAAGCTACTTCCAGGAGTTGCTGAATACTCAGCACCCATGCAGTCTTCATCACGACCCACCGCCTAACCAAGGACTTATTGCCCCAATAACCCTAGACGAAACACGTAATTGCCTTCGACGCATGAAGAACGGAAAAGCGGTGGAACCTGACGACATTCCGATCGAAGCGTGGAAATCGTTGGGCTCTCTTGGTGTACTCATGCTTACTGACCTTTTTAACCATATCTTGAACACTGGTAAGATGCCGCATCAGTGGCGGCTTAGCTTTATTACCCCTATTTTAAAGGGAAGGGGCAGTGTTCAAGATTGTGGTAGTTATAGGGGCATTAAGCTTATGAGTCATACCATGAAGCTCTTCGAGCGCATGATCGACCTCAGGCTCCGCCAAGAGTGTACTGTCTCTGAGTCTCAATATGGATTTCAGCCAGGATCGGGCACCATGGACGCCATTTTCGCCCTCAGAACTTTGATGGAGGCATACAGGGAAAAAAGGAGAGCTCTGCACGTGGCCTTTTTAGATCTGCAGAAGGCCTTTGACTGTGTGCCTCGTCAGTGTATCTGGTGGGCATTGCGATCCAAAGGGATCCCTGAGGCCTATATTGAGATTATCAGGGGCATGTACCACGATTCCGCTTCTATGGTTAGGACTGCTGTTGGCGACACTAGACCCTTCCCGATTACAGTGGGGGTTCACCAGGGCTCGGCTCTTAGTCCGTTCTTATTCAATGTAGTGCTCGATACTGTCTCGGCTCACATCCAGGACCATCCTCCATGGCTGATGATGTATGCCGACGACATAGCACTCATTGCCGAGAACCGACTGACGCTGGAGCGTAAAGTGAACCTCTGGAAGGGTACGCTTGAGAACGGCGGTCTTAAACTAAATGTGTCGAAGACAGAGTACATGGCATGCGGGAGCCGGGACTCGAGCACCATCCTTATAGGTCCTGAGCCAGCCGTTAAGTCGGAGAAGTTCAGGTACCTTGGATCCGTTATGCACGAGTCTGGAGGCATCGATCACGATGTCCATGGCCGGATAAGCGCTGCTTGGGCCAAATGGCGGGAGGTCACTAGTGTGGTCTGCGACCGCAGAATACCGCCCAAGCTCAAGGGGCTGATATACAAGAGCATCGTCGGACCGGTTCTTATATACGGCAGCGAATGTTGGCCAGCACTATCTCGGCACACTCAGGAGCTTCACGTCACGGAAATGAAGATGCTGAGGTGGATGTGCGGCGTAACGCGGTTTGACCGCATACGCAACACATTCATTCGAGGTAGTCTTGGGGTCCGTGACGTAGCGGATAAGCTCCAAGAGCGTCGCTTGAGATGGTTTGGCCACGTTACGCGCCGGCCTAAGAACTATGTCGGACGCAAGTGCCTTGCTATACAAGTTCCTGGGGCGCGACCTCCCGGACGCCCAAGGAAGCGCTGGTTGGATGTCGTGATGCAGGACATGAGAGCCAATGGTTTAACCACCGAGGACGCAAAAAATCGTGCAAAGTGGAGTAGGTTAAGTAGGAAGGCAGACCCCGGTAATAGCCGGGATTAATGCCAGGAAGAAAGAAAATATAAAAGGACTTGTCCTCACTGACTGAGGTAAGACGCACGCACAGCCGTAACCACTGTGCGTAGAAACGTGGAATTTGGACAGATGTTTACTTTCATAATCTGGATATCCACTAAGAAGGGATTTTGAAAAATTTTAATTCTAAAGGGGTGAAATAGGGGTTGAAAGTTTGTATGAAAAAAAAAATTAATCGGCACCGATTCTTATAAAATTTGAAATTCAGACTCTTAAAAGTATTTAATTGAACACATGTTTCATTGTTTTCTAGAACTCTTCCCCTAAGGGTGCAAATAAGGGGTTGAAAGTTTGTATAGAATTTTTTTAAATCGGCACCAATTTTTATAAAATTTGAAATTCAGACTCTTAAAAGTATTTAATTGAACACATGTTTCATGGTTTTCTAAAATTCTTCCCCTAAGGGTGCAAATGAGGGGTTGAAAGTTTGCATGGAAAAATCTTCAAATCGCCACCGATTTTTATAAAATTTGAAATTTCGACTCTTAAAAATATTTAATTGAATATGTGTTTCATAGTTTTCTAGAATTCACCCCCCCCAGGGTGCAAATAAGGGGTTGAAAGTTTGTATGGAAAAATCTTTAAATCGCCACCGATTTTTATAAAATTTGAAATTTAGACTCTTAAAAATATTTAATTGGACATGTGTTTCATGGTTTTTTAGAATTCACCCCCTAAATACGAAAGCGATGCTGCGCGCGTCCGCTAGTCATTAAATATTCGTCGTCGCAGGGCTCTTGAGACTTGATTCGAAGAATGCTTAACCAGTGGTCATGGGGGGTGGAAAACTGTTACGCAAACTGCGGAGTGGGTCTTATAGATCCGTTTATAAGATAACAGTTCCTTCAATAGTTTATTCATAAAAAATGGTATTTTTTTAGATATTCCATATAAATAGATAATAGAAAAATATTTATATGTAATATGTTTTAATCAATTTGTAAGAGGACTAAAAGACAAACGATCAACGAGATCGTTCTCTTCTTAAATGTAACGCTATCTCGTATAACTACAGCTACTGCTGCGATGAATAGAACAACTCAACAGTTTCAGCTACTACGAAGGACGGAATTGTTTTACATATAATTACTGAACTATGATAACATAAACGAATTGAAATGTGTCAGGTCTCTCAGATCCAAACTCCACGACGCTGGGTTAAGTATATAATTCGTCATATTTCTTTGGACGATTTGTATAAAATAAACGATGTGGGTTCCACATTTAAGTATTTATTTAGCCTGGGGCGTATATTTTGGAGAAAAGTGAAGAACTAGGTAGATATAAGTATCTTTCAATTCTCTCTCTGTCCAACGGGAGGTGTTTAAATAAAAGCAAAAAAAGTGTAACATTAGGTATCTTCACCTATATTGTTTTAAGTTTCGCTTTTCCTGTAAACACTTTTCCATTAAGGATTACTATTGACTTCATAATGTTAGTAAAATTAAAAAGAGTATAAAGAATATTTGAGACTTCCGTCTTCTGTGCATATGTCAAGAGTTGACCTGCTGATGTTATTGTGTTGACGCTGACCAAAGTTGGTAGTTTTTGTCATCGTCGTTTTTGTATGTGTTTATATTCTAGATAGATGTAGTGTTGTTATAATTTATATACTTCAATTGTATATTTAAAAAGGTTTAAAGGACAAAACCAAGAAAAATAGCTTTTTAACCGACTTGAAACAAAGCAGGTTATAAATTTGACATGTTATATTTAGGCCCCCAAGTCGGGTGTGCGTTAAATAGGCGTATATGTATGTTTGTTTGTCCAAATTACATACACAATTACCATATATTCAAATGATATATAGTAGCTATGAAAAAGTTCCCTATTTTATCAAAGTATAAACAATTTGTAATCTCAGATTATCTGCTCGAATAATGTACAAAAGTACCCATATCATTCTACTAAGTCTATTACATAGTAAGTAAAGTAAATAGGACTATTTGGATCTTTATTTCTTATTATTTTATAGCTAACTTTATATCTGGTTTTTACGACAATATTACAGTTAACCGAGTAAGAAACTGTATAGAAAGCTTCTTCCTAAATAAATATAAATGCAAATACATTCAAAAACATTAAACACAAGCAATTTCCTAACAATCAAAGATCATTCAAAAAAATTACCCGGTCCTCTCAAAGCGGTATCGTGAGAGAATATTGCCCATTAAAATTTATAACACAATTTAATTTAAAAAAAAACACTTACCGACGTCTTAGAGTCGAATATTTTTCCTTCCAACAGTTTATGTTGATAATATTTATCGATAAATCATGAAAAGAAACACACCATTCACTATGTAAAGGGTTATACGGACGAAAATCGTATTAACGAAGTCGGCATTTTCGCTCGGAGCACAAAGCGAGCGCGCGACAGAACGGTCACAGACATGTGAAATCAGCTGTGGCTGCTGCTTCGGAGTTCGGGCTAACGGAACGTCACACCCCCCTTCCCCACCACGCTGCCTGGTGCCTGCCGCATAGCAGATAAGATAATTATACTGTTTATTTACAGATAAACCTACAAAATAACCAATATTTATGGTAAACGTATTTTTCACGCTATATAGAATATATTCACTTATGGTAAAAGTATGTAACCTTAGTATAAAATGTCTAAATATTGCTATATAACCAAATGGTAATTTTATATGGAAGTTATATATTTCTGTAACACATATCGCAAGATAATTTTATTCATATTAAAACAGTGCAAAAAACTGAATAGCAAATTAAAGTGAATCAAATTAAGAATTTCAGAATCGTTCGTATTCTTGTCTTGCATCTTAGCTGTGTGAGCACAGTTCTCATGTTTTCTTAATACATTTGGAAATAATGCTATTATTTTTTCAAGCTGTCGTTGCGCAGTGGACAGCATCTAATTATAAACGCGGTGGTTGTCGATACGATCTCCACTTGGAAGAAAATAAGAATAATAATAAATAAGAATATTTAAATTACTTTCAGTTATCCGCCTTAGCGTACGTTATGTTTACGTACGTTACGTTTTTTAACATTAGATTCCTTCTGCCTAACCTGCAGTGCCGAATAAGTAACCTGAAGCTGCATAAACTATTACTCTTTAAAAATATGAACACATACACATTACAATGAAAGTAATTATACGTAAAGAGTTTTATATTAATAATAAAATATAAAAAAAAAATATGTTTTTTTTTTGCTTTTCCGCTTTTATTGATGATAGCTTATTTAAGGTGACTCCACGACAACAAGTAAAAGTTGAAAATCTTTAAAAGGTCACAAGCTGTGTATCATGCATAAAAAATGCAAACAGTATGAGTCATTTCACCGCTCCCTTAAAAAGATAACAAATATATGTACCTAATATAAGTATGTGATTTTTCATCTTACAAAATGATAACGTATAATAAAAACATACGTATGTTTGTTTTTATAACTTTTTTATTATGTAGAAATTAATTAAAATTAAGGAAATTTATTGAATAAATTGAAATAAAATTTGTAATCAATGGATGTAGTTCTTACTTTTACTTTACGCTCAACAGTCAAACTGTGTTGCCTTGAAAAGGCAAACAACGATAGGATAACCAATTGTTGGAAAATCAACAATTAATATTCATCATTGATTTTGCCGCCGCAATCTTATAATTGATTTAATTATTTAATAATCGTGTGATATTTTTGACCTTAATATTATAACGAACCAAATAATGGGGAGATAAGTATCACGCCAGACTACTATTATTGCTTAGGTACATACTTATTGCTTGTTGCAGGTTAAGTTGTAATCTTCCCGCATCTCCTCTGCGAAAAAGTCCTCTGGGGTAAATAGGAATTCCTTCGAGGAATCGTAACGAAGTTGATCAATGGTTGATTGAGGGCGTTTTGTCGAGATACAACCATGAAATAACCTTTGCTCTATATTTATTATGCACAAAATAATAATAATTTACAATAATGAAAATTAATTATATTGAAAATATAAGTTTAAGAACAAGTATTCGTATATTTAAAATTATATATATTTTTTGCACGGCAGTTTCGTCGTCCTTGCCTCGGTGCCTTTAAGTCACCTTGATCTTTACGCTCGACGGGTTAACCTTAGTCCGTCAACTTTCGGTTATAGATAGGCACACAATAGAAACACTAAATTTAAATGGCAAACCTGAATGAAACAATTGAATCGAAAAATATTTGCGGCTGTTCCGAAATTAGAATTTAAATCGTTTTAGAACACCGTGCTGTGACATTTTCAAGCACGGTCTTAAATTATATTATAAAAATATGGAGGTATACTTTATAATAATACATCTATACAAGCAAACATTAATTTTAATTAATTAAAGGAAAACAATAAATTTATTTTAAATACATCGCGTGAAACAACAGTCATTTCCTTAAAATCAATAAGTAATTATTATACAAGTAGGTTACCTTAATTCATTTAACTTTACATAAGTAAATCTAATTTTAAAAGTTTTTTATAATGGTTATATATTTTAATAATATAACTTTAAAGAAAAATCAACCTAATTTTATAGTATATTTCAGTCCGGGTAAGTTTTTTATAAAACTCATTTTATCTGCTATTCCTCGGCGTATTTCTAATTTATCTGATAATGCTATTTAACTAAATAAAACATATAGCAAAAAGTCATAAATATATAAATTTCTAATTTAACTCTAGAGTCGTCCATTTATCCACAATACTAAATATAAAAAATGTCAAAGAGAATTGTATAGATTCAAGTAAAAGTCACATCGAGGGCAAAGCCCTGCAAGAGGCTTAGCTCCATATTTGGCACATAGCCATTTTCTAACATATACATACATATCTCTATCGTTAGATAATAGGTACTACGTGTATAGCATCACGAATGCTGGAATTTGTTCTTGATATTTCATTTCTGGATTTAAAAACAAAGAAGAATTATTTTTTTTAAGAATAAAACGCGAACGGAGTGTCTTAACACTAGGTTCCCTCCGCCTACCCCGCTGTGTGCGGGATACAGCGTAAAGCTGATTTCTTTTAAGAATAAAAAATAAAATTTCTTAATCCATAGAGCCAATGAACGGATTAATTTTTTTTTAAAGATAAAAGATTAATCAATAAATTAATTATCTTCATCTGCACTAATCAAGAGTGAATGAGAATAAATTAAACGTATAATGGCGAGTGTGTTGACTCCGCTTGGATGTTTTCTTTCGAATTCAATAGAGCAAGAAGGTGCTTAACATTTGAAGTTCTCATTTCTCTTATAAACTGATAATTTTATTTAAGTTTTTTTCATATGGATAGTAACAAGAGACGATAACTAGTCAAGAGATTTTAAGCCCGTCGTTTTCTTTAGCTACCTATTTTGCAGTTTTTTTAATATAAGATCGAATATCTCATCTTTAAATTAATATATTTCATAATTTAAATGAAAAAAGACAAAATTGGAACAGGCAGTAATAATAATATAGAAAAATCTAATTTTGTAAATGTAGGTCCAATATTTTATCCTCAAGTCAGTTTATATTGAAGTCAGATCACTATCATTTGTCATGCACGTCTTTCCCGACAAATGCAAGGCGTGGACGAATTTCACCATGATTGCTATACTTTGCATAGAAAATATGAAATTGTCGGTTACCTTTAGCAACGTACCTACTAGCTTATGTTTATTTAAATCAGATATACATAAGTTGTTGTTATATTGTTAAGTTTTTATTTATTTTAGCTGCTAAAACAGAAAAATGATGATTTTTTGACAAGCCCCTTTTATTAAAACAAGCATAATATGCTCTGGTATAAAATTGTTTTATTGTAATTTTCCTATATATTTTTTATATGTTTATAATCGAGACGGGTAATTAATACCTATCATAATTTTTAAAACCAAAATTATAGGTAAAATGTTTTTAGACTTTAAAGCATATATAAAACGAAATTCCTTAAAAGTGAAATAGAAAAAGCAGGATTTGATGTTACTTTCACTGTCGTCCGATGAAATCTCCGGAGTCAAGCAAGTAATACTAAGTAGTTGTCCTCTCATGAGGATGCAATGCGGATGTCTCACAGTTGGATAATATACATGCATACAAATAAAAAACTGCAAGGAAAACTTTTTTTTTGTTATTTTAATAATAGACTAATGTATATTTTGTTTTATTTGTCAATTTAAATAATTATGTCGAATAAATAAATACAAATTACCTCCTGAAAAAATAATATAGCAACACTTTTTGATGTCTAAGGAAGGGTCTATATTATTTAGTAACGTATATTTACGACATTGCTTTGATAATACAACAGGCGTCCAATTTGTTTACATAGTTTTAAGGTATTATTATCGTAGGTATAGTATAATAGTAATATTAATTTAATTCTTAATGATATTATTAGTAATATAATATGAGAACACATATTTCCCTAGATCAGTTATTAAAACCATAAGATATATATATAGTGGCGTAGCGAGCTTAATTCGCGCCCAGAGGCATTCTAGGGGACGCTGTAAAAATATTTTTACAGCGCCCCCTAGACGAACAATGTAATTTCACGTACCTATGTTTAAATAGTTTTGCGGACTATTTGGCGCCCCTTTAAGAGCGGCGCCCGGGGCATGATGACCGGGGGGTAGTGAGGGGTCACTACGCCACTGGATATATATACCTTGTGTTACGGTTTGTATGTAAATTATGTATTCAATTCAATTCAGCGGGTTTTCTTTTAATTTTTTCTGCCAGTTTTAGCACTTGGACTGCGATAGCGTCTTAAAGCCAAATGGATGTCATAGAAAGTCATGTGCTGATATGAAAAATATTCAGGATTTTGATAGAGGGAACATTTATGAGCTCCTCTTCCAAGGACCTATAAGAAAATTAAAATATTTCAATTATATTAATTTATATATTAAATTTGCCAAACATTTCACTATAACATTAGCTCTATATCTTTCTTTTATATTTTTATCTCTACCATTAAAAATAAAACTTATTTACAAAAACGAAAGGAATGACTATGACTACAATAATACGTGATTTTGTTTAGGTATCTTACATTTTTTGGGTCACTATCAGTCAAGTTGCATATTATTTGTATTATCGCACTATCTACTTAACGTATTAATTGGAATTAGGGTTACCAAATTAGTTGCGTGATGAGATAAAGTTATTTTTTTATGAAATTAAAATCAATTAAAGTCAAAAACTATTGGTAAATACACTATTGGTATAGGGAAGTATACTTACCTGTACCTACTTACCTACTTTAAATAGCTCTATGGAAAATCTAAGCTTTATGTTATTATAATAAGAATTTGTATTAAAACACTACGTATTTTATTCTTAAAACACTACGTATATGCATGCTATTTAATATTATAAAAAAATTACACCTCTTCATTCGTACAGCGAAAGATGCCGGTGGGAATGTTCTGTACAGTTTCGAAATGGGGTACGGTGCTGTTTGATGGAAGATTGTGGCCGTATTTCCGACACTATAAAAGTCCAATTTTTAATTAATAAAAAGTAAGTATTTCTATGTCTTAATAAAAATTAATTAAGTTTGTTGTATGAAGATTAAGTAGAATCTTTTAAAGATGTACTAAATTGCTTTAAAGGATGTATTAAATACCTAATACCCGCTCGCGGCTTCGCCCTCTTGAACTATACGATTATTTATTTAGTAAACTTTATGAATTTCGTGTTCTAATAATATTTACATCTTAAAATTAATATTTTATATATTGAAATAAATAATAAAGTAAAGTTTCAGCTGATTCGATAAAACAGTTATTCATTATATTTCATACTGATATTTTATTCTGACATAATTATATACAGTCATATTTTATACTGATATATTTTTTTATTTCTAAACCGATTTAAATAATACAGTCTAAATGTATATAGAAGTTTAGATGAGCTAATATCTTACTTCATACATTGTAGCGCCAGATGGGTTACATTTACAAGGACATGCTAGACATACTGCACAAAAGCTTGCTTTCTTTTCTTTTTTATTAATGGTGGTATTTGTGCTACCAGTTTTGTTTGTTTGTTTTTTATCACTCGATTTCTTCGAATCTGAACCTTTTATGCTATAAAACAAAATTGTTGTTTTTCTATTCCTTGAAGCAGAAAATATTTTTAAGGAATTTGAAAGCATGTTGAAAAATGTTGAAAGAGTTAAACGAGTGGAATAGAAACTTTAAAAACAAATTGATATATGTCATTGTCATAATAAAAAAAAGGTTGAATTGAATTGAATTCTTGATATATGGCGTTTCGAGCGTGCCAGTTGAGCACAATTCATTTCGCCAATGTCACGTTGTATGGAAAAAAAAAAAAAAGGTTAAATAAGTTTTCTAGTTTACAGACAGCGGTCAGTTACGATTTTATTATTTGTATAGATTATATTAAAATCATCCATCCATCCATCCATCAGCCTTTCAACGTCCACTGCTGGACATAGGCCTCCCCTAATTCTCGCCACTCCGTCCGGTCCTGCGCCCTTTGAATCCAGCGGATTCCCGTTGTTTTCTTAATAAAATAAATATAATAAATATTAAAATAATATTAGTAAAAGTAAACAATAACATGTAAAGAAATGATAAAATACACTAAATTATCTGATATGCAGAAAATAAGTATGGTCTGATCGTGTGATCGTTGTTTATTTTATCTTAAAATTTGAATTAATATCTTATTATTTTATAAGTCGATAAAAATATATTTAATTTTATTGTTATGACATATGTTCAAGTATATGATTTTTTATTAAAGAATAAAATAAAATATTATAAAGATTTTGTATCAGTCGGTTAAATATCTAAAGAATAAATAGATATAATATCGAAGCTTTGTATAATCGGTAGCCTTATTGCTATCGCAGGTTATTTTCCAATCTAACAGGAAATATTTATGCAATAAGCAGAAAGACATGATCCCAAAGTTTTCTATTTTTGTCTATTTTATAAAAAACTTATTGCACAACACCCTCGGCTCGTCACAATACACAAGTGGGTTAAGTGCCCATTGGAGTTGACAATTTGTTTTTTTTTATTTTAATAGTTTATTTAATTCTTATAATGTTAACTTTTAATGTTCGCTTATCAGCTAAAGCCGATTGTTTCTATTTGGGTATAACTATAGAATTGTCTAAAACTATAGAATATAGCATGGTAAGCAGAGGAAGCCGAGTGTCAAGCTACTCTGCTCCCTATTTTCCACCCAATTCTGGAGACATTGTTGGACGGCGGAATTCAACGCCGCACTTTGGCTCAACACGAGGGTGAAGAAATGAAAATATTTAATATTAATTATATTTCCTCTTGTCGTGTTTACAGTCTTCATTCAGTACTTGTGCCTCTGCGGTACGACTGGCCTCATTTAATTTAATAATAATGTATCATATCAAAGTGCTACTTTTTTTCTTCAGCCTATCGCCGTCCACTGCTGAACGTGGGCCTCCCTCATCAAGCGCCAACCAAATGTTACTTAAATATAATAAATTAAATTTTCGTTGGGTCAAATGAAGTAAAAAATATAGTAATTTAAAAAAAATATATTTAAATATAAATAGAAAGATGTACTTCTTATTGACAATATAAATATTAGCATAGTTTCATTAATAGAAAAGGTAAATCTGCCGCTGGAGCCATTGTAGGTGCTTCAACATTGGAACAACCTGTATGAAAATAATTTTTCATTATAAGTGTTATGTTTCAATTATAAAAAGAAAACTTTTCTTGGAAACTTTTTGAAATAATTGCCTTTCTGAGAACACTATTTGTATAATATTAGTACACATACACACTTTTTAACAATGGATAATTCTAATCGTTTAAACTAAGTTTGAAATTCGATCTCATTTGCTCGATTCACAAATAGCAGAGATAATTAAGCGTAAATATTAGGAGTCCCTGCTATAATTTAGGAGGACCCCTAGATTTCCCCTTTTACCTCACGTCGTTCTGGGTATAGTAGAATTTACCTAACGTCACAATAACTTCTGGTAAGGTAGGGAATTGCAAATTGTATTTAACAGAATTATAGATACAAGATTTGTCAGAAAGCAATTAAATAATTAATATGATAAGTTATGTGATGGGACTCCTATTATTTATTAAATACAACAATAAATTGTACTACAGTAAAAATGTTTTAACTTACAACACTTTTCAGTTTTCTTCGCTGAAGCATCTGGCATTATGCCTTTAAGTTCGCAGACTATAAACCTTTTACCATGGCCCGAGCTACCCAAAGCTGCATCTGTAACATTTTCATGTCCACCAAACTGTGCTCGTAGATGAGCAGCAAGTGGTGCAGGGTCCGCGAGGCCGCGAGCCCGGGCCAACTGGCTAGGAGCACACAGCGGATCTGGCAACGCCAGACAAGCAGGCTCTCCACCGCAGCCGGTGCGACGGCAATCGTGTTGGAGGCCATTTCGTTTTATACAGTGACAACTATAATACATAACGCCGCCGCGAAGCTCGCGGCTTTTCGTTCTTTTTATTTGATTTTCTTTTGTATCTTTTTTTTCGATATCGCTTTCATCAGCCTTTGACGCTATGTCGGTTGATTTTCCTTTCTGTAAAAACAGTGTAAATTAATTAAAGACTCATAATCTCACATATCGCACCCTCAGAATGGAAGTGATCTCAAAAATGTTTTATTTTTTGGAAAATTAATAGAATAAGCCTCTTATGGTCAGTTTGTAGTATCTATAAGTAATGGAAATTTAATGTAAAACGTAGCAGGATTTGAACCCGCGCCTCGTGGAAACCGTCTAACTAACCTTGGAGTCAACTTAATATCTTGCTTTAAATCACTTTCATTCTAAGTTTGCGATATGCCCGCCGTGAATGTTCACAGAAACATTACCCGAAGCTCTTAAGCTGATGCATCGCGACTACCATTGGGAGATCAGATCAAAATCACTGAATCGTGTAACGTAAGTCTTGCCAGGAGGCGGGCGTCGGACACACGGCGGGCAGGGTGGTGGACAGGGCTTGGGACAGCAGGGACCTGATCGGCATAAATACCGAATCGATCCCTGCTGGAAGAACTGGCAATCCTGCAGTCCGTTACGCTTAAACGCGGACCTCGGCAAGCACTGCAACTAATGATAAGATTCTTTTTTACTTCATTTCTTTACCTACCTATATAAAATATACTATTTTAACATATATTTACTAACCGGTGGTCCGCAATCTTCATATTTATAACATACCACGGGACCACACGGGGAACACCTGAAATTATTGATAAGTTAAAATCTTGTTACTAATTTTTAGGATATTATAAGTAAAATATATTATTGAGGCCAGTCGGTGCGTAAGGACACAAGCGTGCGTATTTAAATCGCGACAGCTTGTGGGTCAAATGTAGGTGGAAATTAAGCATTAATATTTACATGGCTACGCTCTGGTAACGAGGCGAAGCGCGGCGTTGTGTTCCGCCACTCAACATACCATTGCCTCAAGAATTCGGCGAAAAATAAGAGACATTTATGATAAGACTATTATTTTCAGAATTATTATACTTACATTATGAAAATATAACCCAAAAGCAAATAAAATGAAGCGAGCTTAAGAGTTTTTTACTGATTTTTATTAGATTTTATAATTTATACAATTTCTTTTATTTATTTAACTTGTACAATTTTGAATGAGATGTTTCCACTTTAAAATTTCAAATGCAAAATAGATGTATACATAATGAAATCTGAAAATCTTTTGCTGCTTTGTTCTTATTTTAAAAATATGTTTTAGAATAAAATATATTCGAACAACATGTGTAAAAAGTATTTATGTAAAAATTAGACTAAATTCTAGCACATATTTCTCATTCTGCATATACTGCTTAATTCTTCAGCGTGTGGGTTTTGGCAGTGCTTTATGCAAGCAACAGTAGCCGGGTTACACAGAGGTGCTGGTAAAGTTTGACACAGTGGAGAAGCTTGGCAACCACTTCTACGACAGTCGTACTGGAGACCGTTGCGACGGAGGCAATAGCAGTCAGTGTACAGAATTCCACCTCGTAGCTCCCGACTTTTACATGTTCTTAAAGAGAGGCAAGGATTACAACCCATATTTTTAATTTTATAAATTATTCTTACGATATACACTCACTCGGTAATTTAATAAAAAAAATGATTATCTAAATGTAAAACATGATATTAAATTAAATTTTAATTTTTCCAGATGGCTATGAAGTGATTTTATTAATAGTATTTAAAATCGGTGTGTAGGTTTTATCATTTCTCTACAACATGGGAAATATTATCTTAGATACACCATAGTATTTAATTGTCACTTTTAGTTTCGGTTCCCTCGGTAAGTGCGGGATACAGCGTGAAGCTAATTTATTTATTTTTTTATTTTACTTTGTATCCCGTAAATGGTAGGCAGCAGGCAGAACTTAGGCATAGTGTTTAGAACTCCGTTCCCCACTTTCCGCTGGATTTTCGAGGCATTGCATGTTGAGTGGTGGAACTAAACACTTAAATTTTTAAATTATCAAAACATTATATCACCTATATGCCAATACTGGCATAATTTAAAAATATTTTTTATTTTCTTTCTTTCTTTCAATTCCATATTTGACGGTAAATATGACTATAAAAGGACATAGTTGGGACTTCTAGCATCAGTGTAATCAAATCATTCGAGTATATCTCTTCTTATAAAATTTCAAAAAAATTATTTAATCCGTATTTACTGTATAGTACGAACTATCGTTCGTACTCAGGAATATTTTATAAACTTTCTTTAGCCTTTATATATTAACGCTCCCAATATGTAAGTGTTGGAATCCTAAATAAAGGTCTTCCAGGTATCGGTGAACGTGATGCATCATAATATGTTTTATTTATTCCAGGTGCGGTCCCTGTGGCCCCTGTGGAGGTTGTTGCGGCGGACCATGCTGCCCATGCATCACAATATATACCTGCTGTACGAAGATCTGTTAGCTGGCTTCGAATAGAAGCTCCTTAAGTGCACCACTATTGTTTTCAACTTGTGTTTTGTACGAATAAAAATGTGAAGATTTATTCCTGAATTTTATTTTAATTTTATTTAGATTTTTTTTTTAAATTTGATAAGAGTAATAGTTTTTCAATTACATTACACAGCGGTATATCATTTAATGTTGCAATACTTTTGCACAAATCTAAAATCAATTTGAATCTTTGTTTTTTCTTGGAAAATACCTAATGTTTTTCCAAATGTATAGATAAACACATAATGTACTAACACGTCTTTGTATAGTCTTTATTTAAAATGTTGTGTATTTTCATTTTAAACCCATCGCTCGTAAAATAAGGTCTCGTGTAATAGAAAAAGAAAAATGTCTAATTTCATATACTATTAGGTACTCGCGCACGACAAACGCGGTTTACGAACATAAATACTCATTTCGCGGGAATTCTGAGCTAAAAGATAGGCTGTATGATTCTCCATAACCCCCCTCTATCGGACAGTAAGTCCCATAAAACTTAGTCTAGCTTCTAGAAATTAGCCCGGACAGACAAAAATAATGATAATTTGCCTGTTTTTCAGTATCGCGTAAATAACCATATGCACACACGGTTTTTTTGATATCAGACACAATTAATTCTATTTATATGAATTATTTGTTTTTCGTAAATATGTTCAATGTACAGACACAATTTGTTTACAATTTTATATTGTAGTATAGAAGAAAATGTAATTATAAACTTATCTGATAATTTGTATCATTGTCGATAAGCTCATCAATAAATGAATATGCCTGGCAATGCTAGAGTTATAAAGTACATTAATATCGCTATGAACAATTTAATTTTATTATTAGCCATTGGCCTGGCTTCTGTTGCGGGTAAGTGGTATCTATGTGTTCTTTAGAGTTTCTTTACAAGTAAACACATACTTGATATTTTTTTCATCAGATTAATTGGGTAATTAGTTTTTTCCTTAAATTATATTATTTTTCTGAAGGCCAATGCAATCCTCCAGAATTCGGGCAGAAAGTGGGGAACGGAGTGTCTTAACACTAGGTTCCCTCTGCCTATTTATTATTTTATTTTATTTTTATTAAACAAATTTATATTAAAAAAGTGTTAACAACACAAACACAACTACTCTGTTGTGTTTGTGTTGTTTGCTTAAACAAAATATCATATTCATTAATAAAAAATATATTATACATATCTATATATATAAAATCGAAAGGTCACTCACTCATCACGAAATCTCAGAAACTACAAGTGCTAGGAATCTCAAATTTTGCATAGGAGTTACTTATAGGACGTAGGTGCTCGCTAAGACGGGAATTTGCAATATTCGACTTCTAAGGGCTTGTATAATTATAAAACTTTTAGGTTCACCGCAAAGCAGAATTCTAGGAGGTCAATTGGCTCAAATACAAAGTTACCCATACGTTGTAGCAGCTCTGAGCACACGCAATGGAATAGATTACTCCCAAGAGTGCGTGGGAGCTATCTTAAACAGCAGATCTGTGCTTACTGCAGCTCATTGCGTATAGTAAGATTTATATTTAAATTTATTATAACTAACTATATGGATAATCAATTCAACGTTATTCAGCGAAGAGTGGGGAAGAGAACTTGATAGGAACGAAGTATCTGAACACTTGGTTCTCAGGTTCTCTCTGCCCTCTGCTACATGCGGGATACAGCATGAAGCTATAAAACAAAATAATAGAAGTCTTTTTGACTTCAAAAATTTTATCAAAAATATACTTTTATTACAGTTTCACTGCGCCTCAAGCTTGGCGTATCCGAGCTGGCTCGTCATATGCCAATAGTGGTGGCGAAGTTTACTCCGTCTCACAGCTGATCAACCATCCCCAATTTGAATACCAATACTATGTGAATGATGTTAGTGTTATTAGGATACAGTCGACGTTCCTCTATAGTGACAGGGTCCAGGTTGGCAGATTTGCTGGTGTTGATTATGCCGTGGCTGATAACGTAACAGTCACTGCAATCGGTTGGGGTGCAGTGAGTGTAAGTTAAATAATTTATTAACAATTTGTATTTAAATATTGGTAGAATTGGAAATTGTGTACGATGTTTTTTATTTTATTTTACAGAACAATGCTAGCTCTCGTTCAGAGCAACTAAGATTCGTCCAGACTAGAACAGTGAATCAAGAAGTTTGTCGGGCCAATTACAATGTAATATCAATGACAGTGCTACCAAATATGATGTGTGCAGGTAACTTGGCGCAGGGAGGCGTAGGCCCTTGCTATGGAGATTTCGGTGGTCCTCTAATTCATAATAATGCAATAATCGGAATAGCTTCTTGGGGATCTGGATGTGGTTACCGTGGATACCCAACTGTATTTTCAAGGGTACCAAGATACATCACTTGGATCCAGAGCAACGCTTAATAATTGTAAATTTGTTTGTTATCGTTATTTTTAAGGATTAAATTATGTATATTTGATAAATATATTGCTTTATTTAAACAACTTTAGCTCGTTATAATAAATATAATATTTATCCTTAGAAAATGAAAAATCATGAAAGGAATCTTCCTTACATTCACCGAATACCTATTCAACTTTTTTCAACTGGTCAATGGGGTCTCTGTCGCTGTGATATATTTTTATATTTTTATAGCGACAAAACTGCGCTTGTTTGTATAATGAAATATATCATAAATTATAGAATCAAGGATAAAAATATTCAGGAAATTTTAAATTATTTTTATTCATTTTATCATTTCACGACATTATTTAGTTCTGAAACATAGGTGTACAAATTATTATTGGTAAATTTTACAAAGACAAATGAATAATATATGTAAATATATAATTACATTTTTTTGAAAACTTAATTTTGGTAACATTCATATTTAAATGTTTTAGTATTGAATTACTGATATCCATTACCAAATAGGCATACACGGCCCACAGCATCCACCGCATACGGGAACGCCAGGGTAACTGCAGCGTTTTGCAGTACAGATACCTGGCTCCGTACAACAGTAGTTAGGACATGGCCTACAGCGATTTGGTCTGCAGCAGGGAATTGCTACAGAGTCACATATCCTCTCAGGTGGTCCAAGTGGTAGTGGAGGCTGTAAGAAAATAGAACGTATAAGAATTGTCTAATGATGGGTACATAAAAAAAATCAAAAGTATGTTCTCATAGAAAACTATTCAAGTAATGCAAGTGCAAATTAGATATTGTGAAGATTTAGAGCATTCAGTAAATAAGTAAAACGGACAATTAATTTAAATAATTTTGGTGAGATTTCAACAAACTGACAACTACCAAGTAACGTTGAGAGTGTAAAATATAAATGTAAATGTAAAAATAGAATTTTTTACTTTTTCTTACGAACCTTATCACATGGTGGGCAAGGAGGTAGGCACGGCAATACAGGCGGAGGTGGACATGGGCTTGGACATGGTCGTACAGGGGCTGGACAAGGAGAGCATCCACCGCCGGGACACACTGAACATGGACTCAAATTGTTGCAGGACGAAATACAAGGTTTTGTTGAATAAGGGTACGTGGCACCACAAGGCAGACCAGTACAGACACATGGATCGTAGCTGTAATATGGAGCACTCATTTTTGGATTTTTTTTATTAATTTTGATGATAAAACGGTAAACCAATAATTTTCCTTTTCTTGAATGAAGTGATATTTTTTTCTGACAAATTCTAAGATTGAAATATATATAATAAAGAAGAAAAAATATAATTTATTGACATTGACATATACATATATAAATCACTAAAAATAAAAGTTTGGTATAAAATTTTTAATAAAAATTTAATATAATTATAAAAGTAACTATCTGAATTTTACTGTTATTAAGGGAAATAATAAGCAGCAATAATAACTATAAAATTGTAAAATGTGCTCGATGTGCTACTGCCCGACATGTCCGGCTATCTTGCCCTGCGGTACAGAGCCGTGCACATTCTCTTGTCCTCGGCCACTTCCTTGCTATCAACCATGCTGCCCTCCACCAGTACCTTGCACTCCTTGTCCTCCCTGTAACTGTAGACCAGTATTCAGACCATGTCCACCCCCAAATATACCTGATTTAGTTCCCCCAATTGTACCAGCCTTGCCTGTTTGTAAACCAAGGAGACAACCTCCGTGCGAGCCTTGTCCCCCACCGCCTCCAAGACCAATGTGTTGTCCGCCTGTCCTGCCTTGTTGTCCTCCGCCAGAACCTTGCGAGCTCCCGCCGGTAAGTTGTTTTAATATTTTTATTTTTTAATATATTGTTAAGAGTATTTTTAAAATGGAAGTAAGTAATGCTATTAACGTTTTTTTAGGTTTGTCCTTGTCCCGAGCCAACAGCTTGTTATGAACCAGTTTTACCATGTTGCAATCCTCAGTGCCCACCCCCGATTCTGCCTAAACAGCGACCTATATGTCCTAGAGCACCACCTGCCCCCTATCCTTGTTTACCGATTAATCGCAGTTGCTGTCCTACTTGCGAACTAGATCCTGTAACACGAAGAAGACCTTTGATAGTACACAATAGTGTTTCAAGTAATATACAACGATGGAACATTAAACAGGTTAGTGTATCATTCTTCTTTCTTTATATTTACATAGAATAAATCAAAGTCATATTATGTAACGGACTTTAATACTACCAAACATATTTAATTTTATATATTAAATACATGCTTAATAGAGCAAAGCCGAGAATATTAAAATATATACAAAATTATATTCTAAAATTGGAAAATAAAGTAATAACCGTAATTATGTAATCCACACACGAAGCGAAGTCGCTATCGGATGACCAGTTGGTCATAAAGATCTCGGCAGATACGATACCAATTACTAACAGAATTTTAATGTTTTATGACATTTCAGGGGCCACAGTCCAATTGCTGCTACCACGTTGATGTGCCTCTTCGGTAGCCAAATTGCACGTTTACGTAGAATTTTTAAAAAATATATTAAATGAATATGTTTATTGTTTTAAATGTGATTACAAAAAAATGTTTTTCTTTTATAAATTTATTTAAAAAATGTTTGTGTTTCATTATTTATTACTAGCAGCTTCACACGGTTTTCCCACAGAAGTCCGAAATCCTCAAATGAGTCGCCCTTACATTTTAATCAATACGTAATCCTCAATATTCACTACTTGTTTAATATTTAGTGTAATAAGTGTCGAATAAGATATTCGTCTTCTTAAAATATTTTACTATTAATGAGTACACAGAAGAGACATGAAATGTGTTTCAAAGAAATATAACACTCTTAAGATATAGATTACTATCTAAGATATTGAACATTTGAAATAAAAGAATACACAATAATAAAATAATTTTATTACCATTTTATATAGAAATGCACGTATTTTGTTATTCTTGAGCTACATTATTTGTGTATGGCAGCTGTATATGTTGATGCACGGGTTCACAGGATAACACCTCTGCGTCGGCGGTATATTGTTTTGACACATGTACGGCCCTGGTCCACATGAGGGGGAAGGCAAGCAAACTGAGGGCACGCAAGCAGAAGACGGCATACATCCGGGCATCTTGAACTGTTTTCACTTTTTATTTAATTTAGAAAATATTGGTTTTGGTTAAATGAGCGTTGTCACTTGAAGCCGCTATATTTATACCCATAAGATACCAACGAGATTTTAGTCAAGTTTATTCCAAATATCCAATTGGCCTCGAAACAAAATGTGTGTGCAATCTATGTGGCTTAGAAGTTTTACTATATTTATTAAGTAGTTTTCTCAGTAATTGTTACATACTTAATAAAAAGAGAATAGGAATTGTTTCCTTTTATCTGTAGTTACATCACAACAAGTATTACAAAAACTTGCCAATTCGATCGACTGGGCCATTCAGGATTACGTACATATATTCGAGGGTTATAATAAACTTTAAGAAATTTAGTAACATATTCCCTATAAAATAAGTCTGCAGATTAAAAGGTTTGTCTTTAAAATAATATTATTAATATGGAGTCAATAATATTCTCAAGTTTATTTGTTGTAACAATTTTTTGATCAATTTTTTTTTTGTGTACTACTAGTTGTTTTAGTGTTTGAAACAATCCATCCGTCGTCAAATTCCATTGGTTCATAATATTCTACAAAATTTAACGCTTCATAATATCATTAATTTTTTCTCTATATAATAAAAATGATAATGTATGAACATTATCATTTTTCTTTTTTTCACACCTACACGTACGTAGGACGTAAATCGCGGCGCATCTCTTGCTCGTCTTAAGCCGACTTTTAGTGCTTTTAGAGAACCTGAAATTCAATAGTGTCGAAATACGCGTTTCTTGAAATATAAACGGCCATATCTTTTTTTAGTAATGGTAGAAATAGAAATATGATTTTTTTCGAAAATCATGAGACTATAGATCATGTATATGGTTTGAATTTCAACTCGATATCTCCAAGCGTTCCTGGTATAAAAGCTCTTGAGAGACAGACAAACGGACGGACAACAAAGTGCTCTTATAAGAGTTCCTTGTTTGCTTAAAAGGTACGGAGCCCTAAAAATCCATTTTGTTAAAAGATTACAAATAAGGCACATTGATCTTAATGAGGTTTTATTCAACAAAGTTATTGGAAGAAATGCGACGTTTTATGACATATAAAATACTCGTCGACTACGCTTTCGTAGACTTAGCAACTGTCTGTTGCAAATAACAAAAAATACAAAATTTTTAGAAATTAAATTGTTTCACGTATTGTTAGTAAATACAACCATAATGTATAGTCCTTGCTACCCAGTGCAGGTAAAAAAATATTTTCTATCATTATTTCTAATAACGATAAATACATGCATTCTTAATAAAGCATAATTTATGTATTTGGTATGTAGAGTAGATTACCTACTTTAATCAATAAGTAATAATATTTATACTTTTATAATTATGAATAATAATATGTTACTTTATATCATTTTTATTATCATTGAGGATTATTTTTTTTTATGGATAACACTTTTCAACGGAAATATTTAATTTATCTTTGTTTATAAAGAGATCACCATGTGTTCCTCGTGGATCAGACCTGGTTACTATGCGAAGACCCTTGATAGTCGGAGATAGCACTTTCGATTATCGCCCTACGAGCCGGCCTGGCTTGCTGGTCAATAATCGTGATAAGAAAGTCCGATATCAACTTATAAACTTTAATACGCCGGTATCTTTTATTTATAGAATTTTACTTCATTACTACTAATAATAAATCTCAGAAACTACTCGAACTCGAAATCTCAGAAACTACATTTGCTAGGAATCTCAAATTTTGCATAGTAGTTACTTATAGGACGTAGGTGCTCGCTAAGACGGGAATTTGTAATATTCGACTTCTAAGGGGTTGTTTTTGGGGTTGAAGGTTTGTATGAAACTTCGTTACTAATGACTTTTGTCTTTGTCATTCGTTACTAAATGCTAGGAGTCTCAAAGTTTGCATAGACGTCACTGGGACGTAGTCATGGAGACAAAAATTAATAATAACATAGTTCACGCGGGTGAAACCGCGAGCGGGCCGCTAGTTTGAAATATAAATGAATAAAATGTCATATATTTTATTAATAGTGTGTTTAAGGATAAAACATAAATTGAAATATTATTTAACGTTTTAAAATTTAAATAACAGAAATTTTCGTCATTTTTTAAACTTTCCTACCATGCAGCGACTAGATTTGAGAATTTTGAAACAAAATACACATTTTAAAACAATGTATTTGTTTGGTTACAAACAATTGCGAAAAAATTATATCTTACTTTTAATAATATTTTCCAGGTACAACCTCACGTCGCACACTGTCCTCCATTTTAAATTTGACATCCTGAAATATTGTTTCTAACGTGTTTGTAATGTATTATGGTCATACCAGAAGACAAAATTGTATAATGTGAACAATAATAAAGTTAATATTGTTTAAATTTGTATTTATTAACATTAAACTCTTAAAGGTTAACCAAAATCCGAGTTGTGACAATTTAATTCTTACAATTAGTAAGTAATAATTATGTTATATAATCGTAGCTACGAATATGTTAAAAGTTATATTCGAAGTTTCTTCCGGTATTATGGTGACAATTGATCAAAACCAATAGGCTCGACCAATCTTCGTTCGGATCTAAAGTTGTAAGAGGTAGTAAAACAACAAAAATTGGTCTGGGAATTCTGCCTCCCGAATTCTACCTTAGGCTATAGGTTTTCTCACCATACCACCACCTAGTAAATCCGCTACTATCTTGTTTATATCACCGCGTATATAGATATTGGTAAAAAATAAAATTTTGTTAAAAAAAATGAACAATACCTTTCATGTAAGCTATTGCAGGCCGTTACATAAAACCTATTACATTAGCGCATAGATTGCCAAAATTTTCAAAGCATATTTAAAAATAGAACGTTGTTGCCATAAATGACATCACAACTTCATTTGGACCTGTCAGTTTAAAGTCAAATGCAATTTGTAAATTAGGTAAAAAAGCAACTATTAACATAAATTTTCAAAAATGTGTAACCGGATGAACGTTATAAACCAGTTACAAACAATTATGTCAACAATACAGTAAGATAATATTATTTATTATAATATGTGTTAAGATATTAATTTTGCACATTTTTATTATATTTGGTTCGCAAACCTTTTAAATAGGTACCTATTTCATATTAAAGGGATAGCAGATAAATATGATAAAATAAATAAATAGGTGGCTATCGGGGAAGTGGCAGTTGTAATAATCGGACTAAAGTTTTAAAATTATTTAGTTTTTAAAGTATTTTAAAATGTTATACTGAAGTCTCTTAAACTCTAAAGAATACGTTATTCGCAATATAATACATTGACGTGTTTTTATAGATCTGGAGGAAGCGGTTCCGCTCATTGCTGTATGCCTCAGTGTTCACCTCGATGCTGCGACAGCCCCGGATCTCTTGTTACAGTTTACAGTCAAGTAGCACATATACAATAACAAGTATATTATTATTTAAACGCATTTTATACTTTTAACTAAGTTAATGCGACATCAACATACTATTTTTAATACTTTTAAATTACTTTCATATCAAAAATAATTATAAAAATATATAGAGTATTTTTTGTTGTTACAATTTTACACATTTTCTACGAATGTGAGTTTTCGACTTGGTCTTGTCATGAACAAAAATGAACAATATAAATAAAAGTTGTTTTTTGTTTCACATTTCATTTTCATAGATACGTAGAGATATGTATGACATGCCATAGTATGTACCTATCATAATCGTTACATACGGCAAATGAGATCATTAGAGTTGTAAAGCGTAAATGGATGCCAAAATAAAATGTTAAAGTAGGCAAACAGTTTTAGTCATATAAAAAATGAATCTAGACCAACCGTAACAACATTTATATGACTATTAACATATATAAAGTTTTATTGCATATATAAATTTTTCTTATTGATAAAGATAGAAACTTTAAATAGCATATTCTAAATATTATGTAAATATCTAGTAGGTACCTTTATCATTATTTCTATTATTGTTTTAACTTATCTTCACTATTTCACAGGGTAGGTAATTAATTGTTAAAAATATTTAAAAATACAAATAGTATTTTTAAACTCTCTTTCTTTCTATATTATGCCAAGTTTACTAAAACGGTGTATTCTCGTTAACTAATATCATTTTAATAATGTAGATGCCGTCCTCGCAGTAGGCCAGCCTCCACTACCGATCGCTGCGTTCGACAAAGCAACCATTGCAATCGGCCATCATGGACCTACATGTGTTAATACATATTAAAATTTTTATTTATTTGTGTCATGTTATCCAATAGCAATTGTGAAATCGTCAATAAAGTTGTATAATTATTTATTTGATGTTTCAATAATATATTCATATTTTTTCAATCCTTTTTAAACGAACACTTTATTCTTAAGCTACCATTAAGAAGAAAACATTTTAATATACACTAGTTCTACTATAAAGTACCTATCAATTTTAAAAACTCAATTTAGTTGAAGATTTTTTATGTCGAATTACGCTTAAATATGCAAAGTGCTCATTGAATTTTGAATTAGCAACGTCGCGGGTTTTGATCTTAATGTTTTATTTTTTAACGATTTATTAAAAGTAAAAGAAAAAATGGCACGATCACTATACAAGAATAGATATGTATGACCAAGCAATAAACGAAGAATTATTAATGCAATAGACGAGAGTGAAAATTACGAGTATATCGGTATATCCGTATATATGTCCTGTGCAGGAGAATTATTACTTTTCTATGATTTTGGTGAACATTCACATTAGTGCAAAACTTATAGGTTATTAGCTTACACGTCGCGGACTCTAGATTTATTGTAATATATCGAAATAAAGTGCTTTTTTAATAAGTTTTATTTTTCTATATTTTAATTTATATTTAATTGGCAAGCACGTTCACGAGTTTCTATATGTTTTATTGATATTCGAATAATACACATATCCGTCAAAGTCATAATAAAAAATAAAAAAGAACATCGTTCATTTTGTAAGAAATTAAGATAAATTAAATTTGATAAAAATTGAAAAACATTAAGTGTAAAATATAATAAACAAACTATTTGAAATAACTTATTTTCTGTAATTTAAAGAGAATTTTACATTTATCATTTTATATTTAAGCAATGTCAGTATTGCCCAGAGGATTTGAGTGTTTCAGGCCGTCCCCTAGGTACGGTTGCGTGCAAGGCGAGTACAGCATATATCACAAGAGGCCCAAATGTGGACAACCTCGACCACAGCCGTTTCAACGGGAATGCGCTTGTTACTGTGGATATCCCAGTAACGCCCCACGTGAAAGGTATTTTTTCCAAATTACATAGATTAAAATACTTATCCATTTCGATTTAGAAGTAATAATTTTATTAATTCAATCTCTTATTGCAGGCCTTGTTGTTATGATTATCCTTGCAAAGCTGACTGCTTCAACCACGGTGCCGCTACTCGTCCCAGTGGCAGATACGCGAGGACAGTCTGGTATCCTGGCGAGTGCTGCCAGGCGGTACCACCCTGTCAAGCTTTTACCTGTCCTAATCCACCCTATCATCCTTGTTGTGTTCATACAGTTAATAAAATTGTGTAAAGTTTTAACGTAACTCTAATGAGAATAATGAAACGTTTCTATATAATATGTTGTTTTGCATGTTATTATAAAAATTATTGGCAATTTACCTTGTTAGCAAACGGTACTTCAATAAATGCCTCTAATCGGTTAAATATTTTTGTTTGATTGATGCCTTGTTGTAACAAGGTCCTATTCATATAAATATTGGTGTGAATGGGCCGTTCAAATAGTCTTATTTTAAGCACAATTACAAAAGTATCGATATCTATCTATAAGCTGTAATTTTTTTAGTAAAGATCGTTTGCTCGACCTGGATTGTCGATTATATCACTGTTGTAGTTGTAGATCCGCTAAATAGTCTAATCTATATATATAAAAGGACTTGTCCTCACTGACTGAGGTAAGACGCACGCACAGCCGTAACCGCTGACGGTAGAAACGTGAAATTTGGACAAAAGTTTACTTTCGTAATCTGGACATCCACTAAGAAGGGATTTTGAAAAATTTTAACCCTAAAAGGGTGAAATAGGGGTTCAAAGTTTGTATGGAAAAAAAATTAAATCGGCACCGATTTTTATAAAAATTGAAATTTAGATTTCTAAAAGTATTTAATTGAACACGTGTTTCGTCGTTTTCTAGAACTCTCCCTCTAAGGGTGCAAATAAGGGGTTGAAAGTTTGTATAGGTTTTTTTTAAATCGTCACCAATTTTTATAAAATTTGAAATTCAGACTCTTAAACGTATATAATTAAACACATGTTTCATGGTTTTCTAGAATTCACCCCCTAAGGGTGCAAATAAGGGGTTGAAAGTTTGTATGGCAAAATCTTTAAATCGCCACCGATTTTTATAAAATTTGAAATTTAGTCTTAAAAATATTTCATTGAACACATGTTTCATGGGTTATTCAAAATTCACCCTTAAATACGCAAGCGAAGCTGCGCGCGTCCGCTAGTAGTTATACATTTGGTCCACGTAGCTTATCTCAATACATATATTTTTCATATACATCACGTATAAACAAAATGACATTCAAAATAACACATCGAAAGACCTCCTTGCAACTAAATATCCATTTAAACCCGAACTTCTCTTATTCCTTTACATAATAAAATTATTTATCAAAAGCCTTACAAATACACGCTGTGGACATTTAATTATAAATAATACTTAATATGTGTTATACAATAATCTTATAAGTATTATAGATTCAATTTGATCATACATATAATTTGATTTACAATAAAAACAATATTAATATATATGTAGGTATCATCTGGCAGCTGATTTCTCGCCTACGCTTGGACTGGAGTGGTAACTCTGGGCAGTTGTTTTAGTGCGCTTTTTGAGATCAGTTGGCTCTACCTTTGGCTAAGATCACCTTTGTATCTTGTTCATCATCAAAATAAACACATTGTCAGTTCAAATTGTTTTCAACGCAAAGCTTCGCGAATGTTGGGCTCAAGATGTTCAATTGTTTTTTACTCTTAATATTTGGTTACATAGGAGGTAAGATGTATTTTTATTAAATGCACGCATTACAATATTTTTATTATTACTTAATTTTTTTTAAAAAAGTACACCCCACCCAACACACATTTTCAAATAACACAAGTATGTAAAAAGCGCGAATTGTGATGTATTTTTTAACTAATTATACCTTGCTTGCTAAACCTTAAATTTTCAAAATTATTTAATATCTAATATTATGATGATAATATATAATCTAATATTATCGATATGATTTCGATATTTATTTTTATTTTCAGTATATATAAATAAAAAAAAATGTTATCTCAGAAAATGTATTAAATAATTTTGAAAATTTAAGGTTTACAGATATTTCCATCTCGCTCATGGAAGAGTAAGAGAGCATTTTGTTTAAATTTTTATATCAAAACATACTTATTCATGTTTTTCCGGGCTTTTTTTATTTAAGACATATAGATAATGAATACACCTTTCCTCCCACCTATGTTACACAGTATTTGCATTTGCTATATAAGGCTGTCTCATATCATTCTATGCACTTTTATTATATCATTTTCTTTTATTACACTTAACAATAATGGTCATACTGTACAAGAAAATTTCATAAGCTTTCAATTCTGAACGCATCAAATTTATTCGAATTTCAAATTTATTCTTATAGTAGCACTTTGATTACTTCATTGTCCAACGAACAGCTTTTTTATAAATTAAATAATCATTTTAATATTAAACGCTCTACCTAATGATATCATATTGCGCATCGCCTATATTAGCTTTACAATTTAAATTAATATTAGTCATAAGCATAGCAGTACCTACTAGAAGTGAGGTAATATATTTATTATGTTATAGTATAGAGAAGTTATAAAAAATTGGGTAAGTGCGAGTCGGACTCGCTCACCGGGAGTTCCATACCAATTTCTGTATTCCAGGTCAACCACCAGGAAGGTACAACTTTTAAATTTCTTTTGCGTATGCAATAAATAATTTTGTGTATCTATCTATCTTTCTCCTAAAAGCACAATAATTATAATAAAAGATAACTTAATTTATTTATACTTTATCGTACAGGACTATTATACAAAAGCTGACAATAAATGTAAAATCATATAGAAATAGAACAAAAGATATTAATGATATTTTGTACATTACCGACGTCCATCTTTATGCACAAACAACGAATAGAAAAGCTCTTTTGACCGCTAAAAGTACTTTTCATGGATGAATCATGAATAAAATATTATCTACCTACCACATGGAACCTAGGACACTTCATGCTCCATATTCCGTTCAATTCTGGGGGAATTACGTTGTGTGGCGGAACTCACCGCGCTTTGCCTCGGCACCAGAGATGAGAGAGGCTATGATATGAAAATATATTTTACAAATAAAAATATACTTCTTTTGTTAATAAATATAAACTTATATGTGGAACAATTCATATTATACAGAACAGAAATGGATATTGAGCTTAATGAAACTTTTCATTTTTGGCAAATTCCTTTAGTAGAATTTAGGCACGTTAAAAGTTTAAATATGCATATTATCCAGACTATGCTATGTATAATTTTTATAACATAAATTTACATTCATGTCCTATACAGATCCATATAAAACACATGCCTAGAAAATTGACCTAGACTTTTTATAGAGGACTAATTTTGAGTTCATTGAATGAAGCTTGTGATTTATTATTGTAAAAATAGTTTTCGCCATTACAAATGATCAAAAGAAGGAATGATGCAAAGCTAATAATATAATTTTATTTGTTTTAGGCAGCTCAGGATCGCGGCACGAACAACAAAGCAGGTCAGTAGATGCCTAACAAAGATCTACAGATATATCACACTAAAATACCTACACCCTACAATCGAAGTGATTTCGAAAATAGCTTTGCCTGCGTCATTGCATACCATAAAACAATTCGTGCAAGGAGCTTAAATACATAACATTGTGATGATAGATTTGCAAATTGTTTTGTTTTCAAATAAAAGCGTATGGCTGTGAACGCGACGGTGGTGTATTCAATCCCCACTCGGGGAACGAGTTGTTTTCATTTCCTTGCTCTGGTTACAACCACGACGTTTAGCTTCGTTTGCAGTTCGAGATACTATATCGAAAATATCTTGAAACCCAGATGAAACGCAATATCTCGGGATATGGGCGAAAATGGACTACGGAGTGTCTTAATAAGTTGGGTGGTTCCACTGTCTATCCTGCTATAATATGCGGAAATACAGCATGAACCGAAAAATAAATAAACAGCATATTATAGTTTAGTCAAATATATACGAGTACTACTATAATTTAATGAAAATTCAAAATAACTGTGGAAATAATTTCTGTTTTCAGAAAACATTTTTTTCCAGAAGAGTTATTTAATCAGGAAAGAAAACAATCTCTTATAAATAACGTATACCATACAAATGATTACGACGATCATAGCAGCGGGGTCGCCCGGTTACGCCCGCCGATGCACATTTTGCACACAACCAAGGCGTCCTACCCGAATGACGAAAAGATCGCGATCAGAGTCCACCAACCAAGAGAAGACCCAAAACTTTTCTATCAATCTAAAGCATATCTTGAAGAAATTAATGGCCAAAATATTAATAACGAAGTAGCATCTGTTTATCCTGGCAGAGAAGTTATCAGAGCTGATGAGAAGTATCGAATACCCAAACGTTTATTGAGGAGTAGATCCGACAATAAACAGTTTAATTCATGTATGTTTACTGTAAATTTTCAGATGAAATTTATACTTCAAAATGTAGTACCTACCTACAATTTAAGAAACGTATTATATTAATTTTTTTCCTTTTTTATCATTTCAGTATCAAAAATATGCATACAATGCCCTTCTGACAAAACTCTTATAGCAAAGAAAGGTATGGATAGAGTTTTTTTACAATATCCTATATTAAGAACATGCTCAGGCCGGAGAGCTCCTGGAAATGTTGGCTTTGCTCACATGTACGGACCGAAATTTGGAACTTTACTTCCCTATGGAACCCACATTATACTTGGTCGAATCACATACAACAATAACGTGAGTTTACTTATATACATATATACTTATCTATATATATAAAATCGAAAGGTCACTCACTCATCACGAAATCTCAGAAACTACATGTGCTAGGAATCTCAATTTTTGCATAGGAGTTACTTATAGGACGTAGGTGCTCGCTAAGACGGGAATTTGCAATATTTGACTTCTAAGGGGTTGTTTTTGGGGTTGAAAGTTTGTATGAAACTTCGTTACTACAAATGTTAGGAGTATCAAATTTTGCATGGTCGTCACTTATAGGACGTAAGTACTCATGGAGACAGAAATTAATAATAACGTAGTTCATGCAGGCGAAGCCGCGAGTGGACCGCTAGTACATACATATTTTTTGGTTGATATATTTTTTAAGACAATCATATTTACGTTTCAGACTCTCCAACACTGCAAAACCCAGGTGCACGTTATCATTCAATCTTGCCCAACGCCTAAATATTTAATATCGCAATGTGATGATAGTAAAATTTGCAAATTCACATGCCGTGATGATTCGTTACAACTACAGGGCGAGTCAACGTTAGTTTGCAGCGAGGACCTGACTTGGGAAGGACATCTTCCCTTATGCAGAGGTGAACAATATATAATATCGATTAAGTTTTGTTACCCTTTGGTCGATTACTTTTTCATACCCAGTAATTTATGAGGAGTAATTAATTATCTATAAATCATTATTTAATTTTAATTGCAGCTCATAAGTGGTGTAAGCCAATACCTCCTCCTGACTATGGTCAAATCAGTTGTAGAGGGACAACGTCTGGGTATACTGCGGGGTTGGCTGAGGGATCACGATGCAGAATTCGCTGCCCCATAGGGTCAAGATGGTATCCAAAACCTGTTACTGTCTGTCGACGAGGGAACTGGACAAATTCATTGAAATGCATCCCCAAAAATGATTATTAGATAAATATTTAAGTTTCCGAGAGTTAACTAAGGCTTTAATACTATTAAAACAAACATATAACCGCCAACGACAATATATTATAGGAATTTATCAATTTTACTTAATAAGTGAAATTGGAATGCTAAATGAAAAAAAGTTTAAAAAATAGTTACAAAATACTTAAGTATATCACAATACATATATTGAATTTAGTATTAGTTTTTGTATTAGTAAATAAAATTTATTTTATAAGGTTTTCTAACAATGCATTTTAAAGGCAACTGTATTTATACTTAATAGATACACTTATATCCGATTTCTTTTATTTATAAAGTATACCTACTTTGAATGAATTTCGCCCGCTTAAATTACTGAATTATTTACTTAACACACTGAATAACGTTCGCGTTTTAATATATGATATTATTATTTATGTAAACATTGCTCTGGAATCACTTAAAAAACTACATCAAAATCCGTTGCATAGTTTTCAAGCAAGCAATCTAAGCATACATAGAGACAGACAGCGGAAAGCTACTTTGTTTTATCTATGATGGAATGACGGTGACAGTTATGTGAAACTTTTATATTTTTAACATAGCGCCATCTATTGAATCCATACAGACATCGCCATCTGTTTAGAATCGTTTGAAGTTAACAGATAATCCAAAATGACTGTTATATATTACTGTCAATAATAAGCAAATAATAATTTGTAATAAAATAATAATATTGCAATTATAAATCGAGATATTCAATTTTTCAAGTTGGAACAAACTGCACATAGTGTGCAAATTTGAATAAAATCGGTTCAGTAGTTTAGGAGTCCATCGAGGACTTACAACGTGACACGTAATTTATATACAATAGATGTAACTTATGAGACATCGCGAAAACCACAATTTAAATCTATTCCAAGAGGCTGTACAAATTATGACGTAGATTTTAATTTTAATTAATAAATACTCTTGAATTGCAATAAATTTCTCCTCTCCTCGCAAAAAATTAAAGATTTATTCAATCTTCGGAAATCGTCACTATCTATTCTCCTCCGGTCCCGTTGTTTTATATAATTGACAAAAATCTTTATTTATTCATTTATATTTTTTTATTAGTAAAACAAACAGAATATAAAATTCACAAACATTACAAATTTAAAAAATTACACACTATCCAATTATATTATTTAGAACCCATCAGTGCTGCTTATTCCAGTTTAATATAATCAAAGATGTATTTAATATTTGATTTATAAGTAATTTAATAAATTTAATATTGTTTTTAAATATTTATTTTACCTCTTATATTTCAAGTGTATCAGAAAATATATTTCTTATTATTGTAATAAGCCACAATGTGTGCTAAAACTAAAATAAAATGTAATGTGTAAATTATTTAGTAGAATTTTAGCATGAGGGATTATATATTCCTCAAAATTCTATCGATATGGCAACATATTTATCGCGCCAAGTACCAACTGCCGTTTAAAATTAGAAACAGAAATTGACAGTTGCGGCCGTTACTTGTTTTGAGATTGGTTTTTGTTTAGTTTTGTAGGCAACGTAGAAAATGAAAATTTAGACATAATTATTCTTTTTGAATAAAATATACTTACGTTTATAATTTTATAAGTAACAATGGGAAGTAATTCAAGTAAGTCAAGCGCCGAGACAGCTGTAGTCACGCAAAAAAACGACTCCGACAAGGACATAAGCTCTAATTCTGATCCTCGATCTCCAACGCCTGAAATAACTCGAACTCCGCTACAGGTACGTACGTAATAATATGCTCCACAAATAATTTGATTCATATATTGATTTTAAAAAGTAAAATATGATAGTGTCCTTTGTGCAAGTATTTGCATATTTATTACTTTTTTAATAGATTACTAGATGTTTTAATGAAAACTTATGAAAATAAAAGTACCTTAATTTTATCTTAGCGTAATAGAATTATTAGTAGTTTTCTTTTTAATTTCAGGTCAAAAATGGCGCTAAACACAATATTACTAAAAACGTCGATTTGCGAAAGAAATTTGAAAGCGAAAAAGCAGACGGAAAGCTTATACGCAATAACCCCATTTTATCTGCTGTTATAAAAAATCATTTACAGTCATATGATCCACGTTCACCTACTCAGGATTTTGAAAGAACACCTATTATAGTATCGAAAATTGATGAAGATAAGGACAGTAAAAAATTGTTAAGAATTAACACAGACAATAATAACTGTGCCAGTCCTTGTTTAAGTAATGATATAGTGGATAATAATTGTGATGAGTCATTTGATATAAATGAAATAAGCCCGGATTTAGTGGTACCTAAAAATTTGTGTAATGGCTTTTATGATTTAACTTTAAATGACACTTTAAAAGATAATGAAGAACCATTAGGTTCATCAACTGCTTCTAATGAAATTATTGAAAATGATATTTCTGAAGTATGTGAAAAACAACAGTTTCTTGAAACTAATTTTGATTATGTAGAAAGTGAACTTGACAAATTTGAAGACAGTGAAGATAATACTGACCAACAAATAGACGAAATAAATCAAATTAAAGAGACATTGGACTATGATATAAAAAATGTCCCTGTATATAAGATCCTTAATGAAGATCCCCGATCTCCTTCTACAGGAATAGAGAGAACTCCTATTGTAGTATCTAAAGTTGAAGATGTCAGTGATGAAAATGTTGAACAAATGTCTGATGATTCATTAATTAAAGTATTGCAAACAAATATTGATCTAGATGAGGTGCATGATAAAAATTCAGATGGTATTCTTATTTATGAAGACGAAGTAAATGCACACCATGACACACCAAAAAAACCTAGATCAGAAAGCAATAGTGGTTCCAGGACACCATTGTCTTGTATGAAAAATAAAACAGATTCTGGACATGGAAGATCCAAATCAACTAATACAAAATATGACACAAAAAATCAAAAGGCATCAAGACCACAGAAAAGAGTATCGCACATTCCTAGACTGAAATCATTAACACAGCAATCTAAGTTTGTTTCCTCTGAAAGTAGTCTGTCATTAAGAAATATTTCTAAGGGAGTTAGTGGAGATTGTGAAAATACTCCACCACATTCCCATCGTGACAGATGGGACAAAGATACTAGTATTGTACTTTAAAAAAGTTATGGTATTATTATATCATTAGAAGAAGCAGTGCAAGTATGCAAATAAATAGAAATTGTTGGTTTTGGTGCACATTTTTTGAAAATGGACAATGATTAAGCTATTGTTTATAAATCTCATGACATTCAACATTCATTTGTAATTTTATTACTAATAAAGATCTTTGAATTTATTTTCTTATTACATTCATTACATACCTAGTTTTAAGCTATACAAACAATTTTACTCTTGAATAATATGGAAAATATACATATAAATTTCAATTATCACACAAGAAAAAATGCTTTCTGTAAAAAATCTTGTCTTCATAGCAAATGGAGTGTAGACGGTAATTTAAATATACTGATGTCTTCAAGAGAATCAAACTGACAATCATCGCGATTACATAGCATCAAATGTCAGCTTCACGTCGTATCCTGCAAGTAGCAGAGTAGGCAGAGGTGGCATATTAATAAGAGCTTAAGACTTAAGACACTACCCTTCACTTTCCGCCGAATTCTGGTAGTAATGAAAATATTTAATTTCCTCGAGTGAGAATCGAACCCACAACTTTACAGTTTCAAGTTTGTCGCCCTGCACCAAGCTGACCTAATATGTAGCATATGAGGCCAGTATACATTATCTGAATATTGATAACTTCCTCAATTATATGAAACAAAAAAAAATATTCTACAATACAAATATGCCATCGTCATTTTTATAGTGAGGTCGATGCACCACATACAATGTGATATTTTAAGTTAATGAGCTTACAAAGACGGCGCTATTTTAAGCATCATTACTGAAATGAATCTCCAAAGCAGAAATATTCAAGTCAATATGTTTACTGCCATTAAAATTATGGTGGTCGTTGGTAGGAAATTACAGTAACCGACTAGCACAGAGGAAATATTTAATAATATTGTGAATATCTTTCAGTACTATAGAATAAATTGGTAATAGATTTTTATTATTTACATTATAAATTTTGATTGAGATTTTTTATAACGCAATTAAAATTAAACAAATACACTTTATAGGAAATATTAATTTACCATATGATAAAAAATCATGAGATTTAGGTGAAATAATAAACCTAAATAGTATTGGTACTTATCAATACACAACTAAACAAATTTTCTAAGGAAAAAAGGAAAATAAAATATTTCTTTTTCTACAATATTTATTGCACACAGAAGTTAATAATTTCTAGTCAACATCAATAAACATTATAGTTGAAGCATTAATACAGCATGAAATAAAGCAAGTAATCACAATTTTGTATTTTATTCATGGAATGGTATAAGAAATAATAAGAAAACCATGACAGAATATTTATAGCATTAAATATATAATATCAAGTAGCTAAAATATGCAACCTTCTTGTCTTACTAGCAGCTATTTCTTTAAAGTCCTCGTAGACCTATAAATATAACAGAACATAAGATAACATGTAGAATAATAAATTGCTTTAAAAATCTAGATACGTTGGAAGTTAGTCATTGCTTAATATACAATATTATTAAATAAATGGTATGATAACACAAATTAATTTAGCATTTTTAAGTACAGCTTCTTGATATAAAATGTTGGAAAGTATTGGGGATACACATATTTTTAGTAATCATTAATAAAAATCTAAATAAAAATTATTGTGGTTTATAATCTATATTTAGTTTAATGTATAATTAATGGTCTGTTGTATCTAATTCTAAAACGACTATTTATCTATTTAATATCAAATCATAATATATTTAAAGGTTTCAGTTTAATAAACACACTTTATATACTGTATTATATTAGACATAAACAAATTTTAATAAAATTATCCTAGAGTATAAGTATAGTACACAAATAATATTGAGATTAGATACATTTGATATACAAATTAATAGATATATAATTATACTACAGTCAAAATAGAATTGCAAGAGATAAAAATGTTTTTTTAGTTTTACCTTAATTTCCAAATCATACAAACTAACACATTATAAATCAGTTTTCAATTTTAAAAATATGCTTGACTTTAGTTTCGATCTTAATAGTTAAATAAATAAGAAGTGTCATTTACATTGCAAAGTTGTCTGACAAAATTGTTTTTTGTGATTTCATTATTTAACGATATTATTAATATTTTAAACATTATAACTTAATGTTACAAATAGACTTCATTAAATCTGTATAGCCATATATTTGAAAATGTAGGAGTCATTGGTTTATTTAAATTACAATTATTTTTCAAATCAATATTTTGACTGCAACACATTTATTTGTTTAACTTAATTTGGCACAATATATTTTATTTTCTTATAGATATAATAACTTGTAATATAAATATTAAAATTGTTGGTCAGTTTTAAATTTGTGTGGATTCTAAAGATCATGGTACATATTTGAAACTTCATGAATCATATAGTAGATACAGCAATGCCTTTTTTTCTTTTTCAAAGTAAACAGCAGTATCCAATAATTTATTTGATATTTTTGCATAATTAAGTGGTTATTTTAATTTCTAATTCTTAAAGCTATGCAATAATATCTTGGTTATAGTCCAATAATATTTGTTTAAAAGTTACAGGAGTTATAAAGAAAACATTTATTTTCCAAACATTGATATAGAAATTAATATATTACTAAAAATGAACAAGGAATGTAAAACAAATAACTATTTTATATATTTATAGAATAAAATGCAGTAAAATGTTCTGCCAATATCCAAATTTCAGGTGTGAACGTCCATAAAGAAACAAATTATATGAGTATTATCAATATATATATAATAAATATTAAACGTTAATACGAGTATCCTATATACTCGTACCCAAGTATCAATGAGAGTAAAAATCCGGTTAAATGCGAGACGGACTCTCCCACGGAGGCTTTCGTACCCCTTTTGGGAAGTAAAACTTATAAATGTTGACAAACTTAAGTTTGCGGTATACGCTCATTTTGTATGAGATGAGCTAAAAACATTAGTAATGATTTTTTTTAATATGAAATACCTATAAATTTTAATTTCACCGACAACGACAGCCTTACTTAGTTAGTCAGTAGCTTAAATATTAATATTTAGTCTACGTATCGTTGAACGTTTCTACGAAAATTCACATTAACTAAGTCCAAAGTGTTTTTTTTGCAATTTAAGTAGCGTAACTCCGACTCGTTTTGTGTTGTTACAAGCAGAGGAATTAAAAATAATTTATGCCCTCCAGTAGGAATTGAACCTACAATTGGTTGTTTTCTTACTCGTTTCTTTCGATAAATAAACTAGTGTAAGTATACATATTAGATAGTTGTAATTTTAACGAAACAATAATTTTGCATACTACGATTTATTCATATTTAGAACACATTGTTAAAATATGGTTCATTTTGACATGTTATTTGGGGAAATACCATAAGAAATGAGTAAATCATCTAATTATAAAAATATGATAAAGTTGAAAAGTTTGTTTGGTTGAACACACTTATCTCAAGAATTTCTTGGTAGAATTGAAAAAAATCTTTTTTATATATTTCTGTGTGCACTTCCAGTCAGTTACCTTGGGCCCTTAGAGTGTATCATGTGTACCTATACAGTATAAGCAACCGTTAGACATGACCGTGGAAGCGAAGCCTCAGCTATACGCTACTTAATAATAAACATACATTAATAAAATAAATTTTGTTTACATTATGATTACCTTTTTTTTTAACGTTTCTCATATTTTTTTCTCAACAGTAACTACTACTACACTGCTTCAAGCTATATCCCTTATGGGGAACTATAGTAGACATTTTTTTTCTAATTCTTATAAAGACAATAATTAGTAAGTATAAATATATTATTAATAAGATAAGAATATACATAAAATACACAAATAAAATATTTAAGAGCTATGTTTAAATATCAGGAGGGTATATTGAAGAATATAGATAGGTAAATGGCAGTGCTGTGTACAGTTGGTATTTATGTAAATGCGATTGATTTTATTGCAAAAAAGACGAAAAAAATTTAATATGCTATTTTTCATATTAATTATTTATTGATTTTAATTTTACTTAATATATACTCTAAAATATTACTAAAAAAATCTGGATTTCGACTTTGAAAGCTTTTTGTTTAATTTAAAATATCAGAAATAAATCAATCACAATAAAATGTCGGTACTTGTAATGAGACAATTTAATATTGAGAATGAAAATTTGCGAATCATTTGCATCAACTATTATATGTTTTTATTCATATTTTAGAATATATATAATAATATATTAAGTATATTGATTGACAAATACAACTAAAGCACATTGAATAGATAATAAAGACTATCAATTACTTTAAATAGAACTAATTTGATTTCTTTTCCCAATTTTATGTAATGTCACATTTCTATAGGCATAGGTTCAATAAAAGCGGAGAATTATGAAATTTCATAAAAAAAATGTAACGAAAATATAAAATAATTAACCATATAAAGAAAAAAAACAGGAACATAAAGATATTGGTAAAGATTGCTCAAAGCAATTATTATTTAGGTAAGGCATACACTATTTTTGTACTATATAATACTTTGTATAGATTTAATATTGGGGCTTAACAAAGCTATAGGTATTCTATACCATCTAATACAAGAAACACTACTAATATCATATATATTTTTAAATTAATTTAAAATGATTGAACTTGGAATGGTCTTCTTCCTGGCATTAATCCCGGCTATTATCAGGGCCTGCCTTCCTACTCAACCTACTCCACTTTGCACGGTCTTTTGCGTCTTCGGTGGCTAGACCATTGGCTCTCATGTCCTGCATCACGACCTCCAACCAGCGCTTCTTTGGGCTTCCGGGAGGTCGCGCTCCAGGAACTGATATAGCAAGGCACTTGCATCCGACATAGTTCTTAGGCCGGAGCGTAACATGGCCAAACCATCTCACGCTCTTGGAGCTTATCCGCTACGTCACGAACCCCAAGACTACCTCGAATGAATGTGTTGCGTATGCGGTCAGACCGCCTGAACCGCCGATCCTGGCTGAAATCCATACTGAGACTCAGAGATAGTACACTCTTGGCGGAACCTGAGGTCGATCTTGCGCTCGGAGAGCTTCATGGTATGACTCATAAGCTTAATGCCCCTATACCTACCACAATCTTGAACACTGCCCCTTCCCTTGTAAATAGGGGTAATGAAGCTAAGCCGTTACTGGTGCGGCATCTCTCCAGTGTTCAAGATATGGTTAAAAAGGTCAGTAAGCATGAGCACACCAAGAGACTCCAACGATTTCCACGCTTCGATTGGAATGTCGTCAGGTCCCGCTTATCCGTTCTTCATGCGTCGAAGGCAATTACGTGTTCCGTCAGGGATACTGGGGCAATAAGTCCGACGTTAGGCGGTGGGTCCTGATGAAGACTGCATGGGTATTCAGCAACTCCTGGAAGTAGCTTCTCCACCTCTACTTCACAGAGGCATGATTACAGAGCAGCGTGCCCTGGGAATCTCTGACGCAAAGACATTTTGCGATATCTTGCGTCGCTTTCTCCCAGGAACGTGCCGGGAATGAGCTTCTGCCTGTCCACAGTTTCAAGTTTATCATACAATGGTGACAAACTCTGACTGCGGGCTCTGGCTACAGCTCTTTTACTGGCACGTTTAGCTACTGTGTACTCCAGTCTGTCTTCAGGGGAGTTGGATTTCTGCCACTTCTTAAAGGCAGCTTTCTTTTCACGAGTCACCTCCTGCACCTCGTCATTCTACCACCATGTCTCCTTGTCAATGACACGTGCTCTCCTAGAAATGCCAAGAACTCGCCTGCCCGCCGCAATGATTGCCGATTGAGGCCGATCCCAAGCATTCTGAGCAGTCTCGGTGGTAGTCGAAAGATTATGACTTTTCACCTCTGCCAGGAAGTCGGTCTGCATCGGCCCATTCTGCAACCACCACTTGATCCGAGGGCTACGTTTCTCGGCTACTTTCTTTTTCGGAGTGACGTTAAAGTCCATGACAAGAAGACGATGTTGGGCCGTTAGGCTTTCGCCTGGAATAACCGCCAAAACCAAAACCCAAACATCCCAAAACCCCCGTGAACACGTTCATACGGCTCAGCAGCCTTACCAACGTTAACCGGGCAAGTACCCCCCAAATAAGACCATTTCGTTAGACGGTACAGCAAGTAGAACCCCTTCATACTGCTCTCAAAATGTCTCCTTTTCGGCCGCGCTACATCCCGCCTGGGGAGCATAGGCACTGATTAAGTTTGTGGTAACGCCCTCAATCAGTATCCTTAACCGCATCAAGCGGTCGGAGCGACGGTCAACCTCAAGGAGCCCATTCTAAAGCTCTTCAGAAAGCACTACCGCCACACCGTTTCTACCTGAAGGTGACCCAGTGTATATAAGCCGGTAACCCTGTCCGATGTTACGGGACTTATTGCCCTTCCAGCGAGTTTCCTGGAGGAAAGCACACTGGGCCAGACATCTCATGAGTACATCCGCGAGTTCCCTGCTTAGTTTTTTTTTTATTTTACGTCAAAAATGGCGCAAAACACAATATTACTAAAAACGTTGATTTGCGAAAGAAATTTGAAAGCGAAAAAGCAGACGGAAAGCTTATACGCAATAACCAAATTTTATCTGCTGTTATAAAAAATCATTTACAGTCATATGATCCACGTTCACCTACTCAGGATGTTGAAAGAAAATTCCTTGTTTAAATAATGATATAGCCACTATATCACTATTTAAACAAGGACTGGCACAGTTATTATTGGGTGTGTTAATTCTTAACAATTTTTTGCTGTCCTTATCTTTATCAATGTTCGATACTATAATAGGTTGTCTTTCAAAATCCTGAGTAGGTGAACGTGGATCATATGACTGTAAACAATTTTTTATAACAGCAGATAAGATGGGGTTATTGCGTATAAGCTTTCCGTCTGCTTTTTAGCTTTCAAATTTCTAATAATTGTGATGATTTATTTCATTTATATCAACCATTAGGTTCATCAACTGCGTCTAATGAAATTATTGAAAATGATATTACTGAAATATGTGAAAAACAACAGTTTCGTGAAACTAATTTTGATTACGTAGAAAGTGAACTTGACATATTCGAAGACTGTGAAGATAACACTGACCAACAAATAGACGAAATAAATCAAATTAAAGAGACATTGGACTATGATATAAAAAATGTCAGTGTATATAAGATCCTTAATGAAGATCTTATTTATGAAGACGAAGTAAATGCACACCATGACACACCAAAAAAACCTAGATCAGAAAGCAACAGTGGTTCCAGGACACTGTTGCCTTGTATGAAAAATAAAACAGATTCTGGACATGGAAGATCCAAATCAACTAACACAAAATATGACACAAAAAATCAAAAGGCATCAAGACCACAGAAAAGAGTATCGCACATTCCTAGACTGAAATCTTTAACGCAGCAATCTAAGTTTATTTCCTCTGAAAGTAGTCTGTCATTAAAAAATATTTCTAAGAGAGTTAGTGGAGATTGTGAAAATACTCCACTACATTCCCATTGCGGCAGATGGGACAAAGATACTAGTATTGTACTTTAAAAATGTTATGGTATTATTATATCATTAGAAGAAGCAGTGGGAATTCATATGGTATGCAAATAAATATAAATTGTTGGTTTTGGTGTACATTCTTTGAAAATGGTCAATGATTAAGCTATTGTTTATAAATCTCATTATGACATTCAACATTTATTTGTAATTTTATTACTAATAAAGATCTTTGAATTTATTTTCTCATTACATTCAATACAAACCTAGTTTTAAGCAATATAAACAATTTAATACTACTCTTGAATAAATTGGAAAATATATTAAACTTGGAATGGTAATATAACATAAATACATTTTACTACAAAAATATAAACAAATGTTAAAAAATTACTTTATGAAAGGAAATTGTCTTTGAAATTATAACAGAAACTATTAAAACAAAAGGCTGTTAAAGATTTAACAAACCTTTAGGTGTTTAATTTTATTACTTATTTACCTGTTCTTTAGATGTAATGTTAAAAAAAAACATTAAGTAGTTAAAAAAAACATTGTGTATAACCCAATTTTGTTAGAACCAATCAAGTTTGTTAAAACACAGTTTTCATGCTTCATTCTTGTGAGTTGTTTCCCTCTGAAATAGGATTAGTAGAAATGTTAGTGCACAATCAAAAGTAAAACAAACAAAATATATACAAATATTATTATTTAATAGATATAATAAATTCAAAGTTCAATATTTTTGATTTAATGAAGCGTACATCCTAAGCTGTTAGTATAAACAATATTATTTTTATATTTTTTGTATTTATTATTTCCTGTAGAGAATATAGTCATTCCAATCTCCACTTATGTTGATTGATGTAACTCAATGAAGCACTCTGTCTTGCCATAATGAAAGAAGTGGAAGAATAAATAAATAAAATGTATTTACTTCACAAAAACATCACATTTACAGTGGGGTGGCATCCCATTGCCCATGGCCTCAATCTATATAGTAACAAAACTTTCTTTGCCTGTACTGTTAGAGGCACTCTATGCTAAAATTGAACTTATAAACACACAAATAGGCAATCACAATGACACAAAAAAATCATCAGCCACAAAATATAGAACAAATAATAAATAAATAATAGTAATTTTGTTTCTTTTCCCTCTGCCTAACCTGCTGTGTGCAGGATATAGCATGAAGATGATTTATTTATTTCTCTTAAGTTCATAAAAAACCATTTGTATTATATTGCTGTCATAGTTTACTTAGTAACAAATTACAAACTGTGTTATTGTAATTATTCTTGTTTGTATTGTTTATAAAGTAGAAGGTGTCCTCTACAGTTTCATAAAAAATGTATCACTCACATAAGAACATGCAAAAAACTTGTAATATAAAATTACTTTGTTATTGATATGATTAATAGTAATTATATTTTTATATAAACATGTTGGCTAAAATAAGATTTATTGAATATAAATTACTTCATATTTAGGTTAATACTGATACACTAAAATATTCATGCAAATAAAAAACATTTATAAAATACTTACCAGCTTCCTTAGTATTTAAGTTCTGTGAAATAAAATCTCTTAGTTCAGAGTAAGCTTTATCCAAGTTATCGTTGATAATTATGATGTGGAAGTTTCCAGGCTCCTGTCCTGTAAGTAGAAATAAATAACAAACATCAAATCTAAATTGTATTTTAAGAATCCTTACACATTTTAGTATTATCTTTTACAATAAAAATAAATTAAACATGTAATCATTCTTTAAAATGGGTATTGAATCCACAACTATCATGTTTACAATCAGATTGCGCCATGATGGCAGAATAAATAGACAGAAAAAAAAGGAAAAAATATAATATCCACAAATATTTATTAATTAATATTATTTAAGTTGTTCAGGATCAAATCCATTATCCACTTTTTAGATGATAATGTCATTAAATAAGTACATTATAGTTGCCAAGATTTATTTTATATGGCTTCATAGCATTATTTTACAATAATATGTAATACCCCTAGTATTAGGCGTTATTGTTTATATACACTTCATTACCAACAGGAAAAACTATTTTATAAAAAACAATTTTACATTTTTTCACGGAACCTACTGTTATTTTTAAGTTTATATAGTTTATTACATTTCCCACATGTTACCAAAGTTTTCAATGTGTCTTGAGTGGTGTACCATATCACCATGCTTTGTTGACCAAAACAGGTGAATTGATATTTATACCATTTATAGACATTCCATTGCGCCACAATGGCTTAATAACAAACTCTAAATATAATACTGAGTGCATTGACTACACATAATTATTGCTAAAAAAAATTAAGCAATGAATACTGAATGTGAATATTGTACTATTGTGTACAATGGATTACTTACTCAGGGGAAAAAATATTTAATATTTTCACTTTCTCACTCTTTTAATAAGGTAAAACAACATTAAATGCACCACTCAACATGCATTGCATCAAGAAATTGGAAAAATATGGGAAGTGGTGAGTCTTAATATAAGGTTCCTTCTGCCACTAAAAACAATAAAAAATATACCATATTCTATTTCTCGGCATGCAACGTCTAGTCTCTTTTTTAAAGCATCCTCTTGTTCAGTATTACGTGTCCTCAAACGTCTTTCCAATTCTTCAATAGATGGTGGCATTATGAATACTAAAAGTGGCTCCAAATCTGTATGTTTAATTTGCTTCACACCCTCAATATCAATATCAAGGGTGCAAATTTTACCAGTGCGACGAACATCTTCAACTGCCCTTTTACTGTTAAATTTATTTATATATATATTATTATATTTTTATTATAAGTATAAAAATTACTTTACTTAATAATAATCTCATCTTGAAAAAGGTGAAAGTTGAAGTTAACTTAATAATAGCTAAAATGTAAATATGTCATATCAGAAAAGAAGAGCGTGAGTATGCATTTAGCGTAAACAAACTAACTATAAACACTTATCGTACCAAAAAAGCATAATAATAAATTGGCGCACTGCCAAAATTTTACACATTGAGCACATGGTCAATAAACTAAATCAACAAGATTCCATACCTAGTCCCATAGATATTTCCACTGAATGTCGCACTTTCTATGAATTCGCCTTTCTCAATAGCAGCTTTCATATTGTCTTTTGAAGTAAAATGGTAATGAACACCATCTTTTTCACCAGGTCGCGGGCTTCTCGTTGTATGTGATATACTAAATCCAAATTTGTCAGGAAATTCCTTCAGTAAACGCTTCAATAATGTACTTTTGCCCGATCCTGAAGGGCCGCATAAAACTAGCGGGCGAGGCCCTTTTTGTACCATTGTAGCTAAATCTAAAAAATATAGTTTATATTATTAGATATGCCGAAAACAGGTTAAGATTAAGTATTACAATATATTTCTTACATTTAAGGAAGTACGTGGTTAAATAGTGCTGTAGCACAGAATGATTAATAATTTATTTATTAAAAAAATATATTACGTATTTATTGTCACTTCAATATTTAATAAATTATTTAAAATACGAACGCAAAATTAAACGCGTACAATTTCGCGCAACCCAATTATTACCACAGAACACATTTACTCATTACTATTATTACAGATACCAAAATCGAATAAATCGTGGTCAAATATATCAAATTCGTAAAACAATATTTTAGTTTATGTTATGACAAGCAAATTAATTTAAAATAATTAATAAATTCATATATTTCAGTTACGTTAATTGATTAAGCACAATAAGAATATTTTTGATGTATATTATAATAATAAGTATTAATATTTTGCACGGTTTATCACAAAAATTACGTTATCTGTAATTACGTTATTGTCTGGTCATATTACAGCTGATAAACGGGAAGTATCAACTGAGAGCTTTCCAACAATGAATAATTTTAAATTATATAAAATGCTTATACTACACAAATTTTAACATACAAAAATATTTTATTATTTTATAAATTACTGATATTGATTATTTGAATATTTACATTATACCGGGGCAAAAGAAAGGCATTAGGAGTACGAAAAGACAATTATGTTATTTCCGGTTTTTATGCAGCGACCAATTACAAGTTTTACTTTGCCCCTCTACGTTTTGGAGGATTAAATTTTAGCCGTTATTTTGGAGCCGATCAAGCTTGCATCAAGTTCACATTTTACAGAGGAAAACGGTGATCAACATTGCTTGGAAGTTTCACAAACTATCTGTTTAGCGGAGGCTAATCTCAGTCTCTTGGTTTATTGTGACTGCTTGAGCCTCGTAAAAGTTAAAAATGGAGATTCACGAAAGGAGACATATTACAAGGACGGTATGCTACGATTTTGATTTATATTTTGTTTGATTTAGTACTTTCATATTTTGGTCAATAATCATTATTATTTCAATAAATATTAATTGCAGCATCAAGATCAAGAAAATAAATATGCTGCTAAGAAAATTAACGTCATTCCTACCAAGCGACAAGGACTTGCAGTCCGTGGTGCTCTAGGAGACATAAATTCCAACGTACATCCTCAGCGCGAATTGAACACGGGTAAAATAGCCATTGCTGCTGCTGATTTCGAGAAGAAAGTTAGCACTAATCGCGGAAATGTGCGCAGGTAATTTTTTTTTTCTACCTACAATATATTTATAATTAACTAATTTTACTTGAACGTCGGGAAATTTCATATTATTATGCCACGTATTAATGGACATTTTATTTTTATATTGTTTTTAAGACATTGTGATTTGTGTTTCAATACAAATATTTAAATATTGAGGATCCTTGCAAAATCTCATTAATTTTTTATGATTGCATTATAATCTTTATATTATTATTGTATGAGTATTAATTGTAATTACAGTAATTACAATCATGTGCAGTCAAAAGTGGATACAGGTTTGGCTACAAAGCCTATTGTGCAGCCATCAGTACGGCCACCACTTAGGAGAGAAGAAAGCACCAGGGGCCTTGCAACAAGGGCTGCAGTAAGGGTATTTGATTTGACTACATATATTTTTTTAATATTTTTTTTTAGTTTTACACTGTATGCAGTAGACAGGAAATCTAGTCTTATAATACTCTGTTTTCCATACTATCAAGACATTGTGAGTTGAGTAAAGAAGTGATTTATACCTGTTGTGGGAATCAAATCCAACAACTGTTGTGCTTTGATTCCCATCAAACACTTTGCTGCTGTGTTTTCCTTTACCTCATATTTTTATACTGCATTGTATTAATCTTCCTTTTCACTACAATCTGACACTTATTTAAGCCTCAAAAACTGTTTTTTTTTTTTCAATTTGAAGTATAAGCTTGAATATAAATATAAAGTCAAAACAACAATTTATCAAATTATTTGTTATGTTATTTGTTTAGGCTGTTATTAAAGATGCTCCAAACAAACAAATTGAAATTAAAGAATCAATAAATGTGATATTGCAAGCGAAGAAAGCTACACAGGATACTAAGAAAATAACTAAACTCCCTACTTTAAAAGAGACAAAGGAAAAGAGAACCTTAAAACCCATTTTAAAGGAATCAACAGAGTCACTGGGCAAGCTTAATTTGGCTGACAATATAAAAAATGGAAAACATGAAAAAAATTATATTAATATTCTTTCACCACCAAAACTGCCAGAAGACATAGAAGATATTGATGCTAGTGATAATAAAAACCCGTTACTTATGCCGATGTACATTAAAGATATTTATAAGTATTTAAAAGAGTTAGAAGAAAAGTATCCTATTGAACATGATCATTTACGGAAACAGGTAAGTGTTATTACTACTGGTGGTTGTGAGGGGTAGAAGAAGTAAATGGAGAGGTATAACAGTATAATCTTTCTGTCTTGCCAAAAGACCTAGGCTAGTCTAGTTCCATCATAAATTAAATTCAAGAAAATTGAAGGTTATAGGCAGTATTTAAATCATTTCAAATTTGGTGTTTGTAGAGATTGGGCATTTTTGAAGGACCCCTTATTGTATACTTATTTTGGTAAATGATCTTTTGATCATTATTATTCATAGGACATTGTCGCATAGCGGCACAGAACTGATGATAAATGTAAAGACTACTGAGTCTATCTACACTGCTTTATATAGTATATTGCTTGAGGCTACTATACTAGTATATTTAAAGTAATTTGAATTATTTTTTAAAGATATATTTTTATCTCCATATGAAATCCATAAGTAAAACGAAGAATTTTGCTTAAGTATCAAAACATTTTTTTTTATGTATTACTGTGAGTTATTTGGTTATCATCGCAACCATTTAGTTTACCACTTTGGGCATCATAATATTCGCTAGCAAATATTAATAAATAATTTTCTTACTTTCTTTTTAGACTGTAATAACTGGTAAAATGAGAGCAACTCTGTTAGACTGGCTGGTTGAAGTACAAAAACAATTCTCTTTGTTGTTGGAGACCTTCCACTTGACTGTGGGAATAATTGATAGATACTTGCAGGTATATTTTATATGCATAATATAGTATTTAAAATCTTTCGCTTTGCTATCATTTCCATGCTCTCGAAATTGATGGAGAGTATTATCGATGGCCAGATCTTGGTTTACTTGGAGGACCATATTATATCAGCATATTAGGCGTCAATGTTTCGAGTGATTGGCTAGTATCGCGTGCGCTCCACTTCTGTGAGGTTTAGTAGAAACTTGTTTCCACACGCCACGTAACTGGAATGGCCTAAGTGTGGCAGCAAGTCGATATGAAATGAGTACCTTAAAAAAGCGCTTCTATCTCCATCGGCCTTTAAGGCCGGAAACGCACCTTTAGCTCCTCTGGTCTTGCACGGGGTCGTTGGCGGCGGTGATCACTTACCATCAGGTGACTTGAACGCTTGTTTGCCTTTTCCTTAAAATAAGATGTGTACAAAAAACGGACAAATAAAACACTTTTTAGCTTTTATTGAAAGATTCATATATTACAGGTAGTGCCAACCATACAAAGGAACGAACTGCAATTAGTGGGTGTAACAGCCATGTTTATAGCCAGCAAGTATGAGGAGATCTATGCACCCGATTTGGGTGACTTCATATATGTGACAGACAATGCGTATTCCAAGTCGGAAGTGATACAGTGTGAGATAGAGATCATGTCGAAGCTTGGGTTCTGTTTTTCTCGGCCTATACCTTTGAGCTTTTTAAGGAGGTATATGAATATATTCCGTTTTATATGCTGTATTTTGTTTATCGCGTTTATATTTATTTACGATTATATTTCGATGTCTTCGTTCTGGTGTCGAAGCAAAGCGCGGCGTTGAGTTCAATGCCCACCAGAATTCGGCGGAAAGTGGGGAATGTAGTGTCTTATCACGAGGTTCCCTCTGCCTACCCTGCTGTGCGGGATACAGCGTGAAACTGATTTAATATAATTTTAATTTACTCAACGACTATTTTAAACAAATTTTACTTGGTTGTCTCCACACATGTTTGAAATAACTGCAAAGATATTTTTTGTTACAGATTTGTAAAGGCAGCACATGGGACCTCCAAGAATCATCATTTAGCTAAATACTTTGTTGATCTAAGTCTCATAGAATACTCCATGGCGCACTACAGGCCTTCGGAACTCGCTGCAGCCGCCATTTGTCTGTCCTTACATCTGCTATCTAACAAGAAGTTGTCAGATGTGTGGACACCCACACTGTCCTACTATTCAGGGTATAATTTAGAACATATTGAACCAATTATTAGGAAAATAGCCAAAATAGTAGTAAATGTTGATAATTCTAAGTACAAAGCAGTTTATAATAAATATTTAGATGCCACTTTAGCCAAAGTTTCGAGCTTGCCGCAACTAAAAGGTGAGACGATTCACGAATTAGCTGGCATATCATGAAGTAGTATTAATCTGATAATTCCATGTAATATGATTATTAAAAATAAATAGGATTTTAAATCTTGACAGTTTCATGTGTCCAATGAAATGTATGTATGTATGAACTTTTTTTGTTGCTTTTACTAGTGTGCTTGTTTTATTGCATCAGATAAGCAGATTTTTAATGTAAGGTTTCTTTTAGGTACCTGTTATTTAATTAGATTTAATTTTTAGACATAGTTGTATGACGGAGATATTTGGAAGTTATTGACTTTTTACTTATATGTGTATTGTAATTGTCTTTTCGCGTCTTTTATACTGTTAAACTCTTTTTTGTGTAGCTATTTTGACTTGAGCGCGTTTTATTTGTTAAAAATATGCGGTATACTGGTCGATTTCTTCTTTAAACATTCTTTGAGAATAATTTATTTATATTTTTATGAAATCAAATAATATATTTCATATTTTAAATCTCGGTATACATAACATATCTTCTAAAGTTGTATAACAATTTGAACGTATTGTCTTTTGTACCAAAAACTTACAGTATTTTAAAAGAGAATTATAAAGAATAACAATATTCTACTATGAAAATATTATGACAACGTTATGGACCTTGACTGACTTGGATAAATACTTGACTGACTTCCAAGTAGGTAAAATAAATCGAGTTTCGAATTTGTATTTCGATAGATATTTTAATAATTTGATATTGTGATTAGATTTATTATTCTGTAATAATTTGTTGATAATAAAAAGTTTTGTAATAAAATTATTTCATTACCCCTACCTTTTGTTTTCATTTACCTTTTGTTTTCTTTTAATAGTTTCTATGTTGATAAATGTACATTCAATAAAATATATTATTTTAGTCTAGAAAAATGTGTCGCTAGGCACAAGTGCCATTTCGAAATTCAGTAGTAAAACAATTGACTAAAATTGTCACTATTTGCAAGTTTCGCAACACTTGGACCTAACAGCACAGTATTGTAAATAACTAAATATTTAAAAAAATCATTTGTTTTTCAGTATACGATACAAATAGAAAAAGCAAAAGATATTTTTTTGAGACACGACAAACATTTTTTATCTTTTACTATTATTTGTAATTGTGTAATTGTTAGTCATTTTATATGACCTCTGTATAATACAAGGAGGTATTAGTTATTATATGTATTTTTGAAAAGTACCCCAATTCAATCCTAAACTATTAAACTACTACCTAAAAAAAAGTATAACAAAAATGTATATAAAATTATTTTTTTAAGTTCCCGCGAATTTGTCGCAAACTGGACGCCATGTAGCTTTGCAAGAAGAAGAATATGTAGAATTTTATATACATTTAAAAATAATTGTGTATCCAATTAATATTTTCTCATTAAGTACCTATTGACCAAGTAAGCTATCTCAATTGAACGTTTTTAGATTTTAGCTCATCCTGGCATTACAGGTTGGCTTTTCCAATTATAATTACTGAGATATAAGGTATATAAGTAAGTACTTATTTAAAAATAAAAAGTAGGTATACATTTAAGTCTATAGTGTTTAAGTTTAAGTCCAGTTTAAGTCCATAAATATTAGATGTTCAGTAAGTAGAGCGTAAACAATTTTGTTGTTTTGTTAATAATTTATTTAATGAAAATTGTTCTAGTTCTAGTTTATTAATTAGGAAAGAAAGGCCTAAAATAAGTAATTAGAGAATTTAATTGATAACCAACTATTTAAAAACGCAGTAAGTATTTAAGAATATAAAAATCTTTAGTGATTCTAATGGCATGATGTAAAAAGTCTTATAAATGAATACTTTAAAAGTTATAGTTTTGCACTTTGCAGTGACACGACTTCCACTACAAAAAGCTTGTGAATTTCCGTAGCTAAATGGGTAGCCTTCATCACTGCCAAGAGAAAGTTACAACGTTCTCGTAAATCACATCTTAAAACACTAAATAGACAGGTCTCATTAAAGTTTTACTACGCTAAGTTTAAAGATTAATAGCTAAGTATTGGAATATTTTGTAGATGGATAGGATAGATTTCAACCAGATCTTATTGAGATATTCTGAATGAGACAATTTTTTATCACGAGTATTCTGGTTTAAAAGTTAACTTTTTTTTAAACTGTAAGGTAAAGTTACTAGGTTGTCTCAGCATTGCATTTGGAAATAATGTACAAGTACTTACTTATAAGATGATGGAAATTTATATTATGCTGCTTATTTATATTATACTGTACAAGAATATTTAGAGGTTAAACATGTATGGAATTAGTGTCTATTGAATGTAATGCAGGATAGCTGCCAGCTAATGTAATAATTAAACTAAGTACTATACCATTGACTTTGAAAAGAGCAACTGTTGAGTTTCTTGCCGGCTCTTCTCAGCAGAACTGCCTTCCGAACCTGTGGTAACTTTTAGTTTATATGTTCATTCGACAATTTAAAAGTGCTTATAAAATAGTCTATTTGAATAAAGAATATTTATAATTGGAATTTGAATAAATTCAGTTTTTTCTACAAAATGAAAAAATATGATTTAGTTAATCTTATGGTAGCAAGGTATTATAAGATTTTTGTAGCTTCACGCTAGCGTGCTGGCAGGCAGAACGGAAAAGATTTAAACAACATTTTTATTTATAATATGCCCACATAATAAAAATAGATTTTTTAAATGATTACTTTCAAACAGTTTACCTATAAAGGTACTTAGAAGAAACTAGTTTTTGTTTATTTCATATTAGTCTTTTTACCCCCGAGTGGGAGGATAAATAAATATTTGTAGGCAGTTGTTTAAAACCATAACTATTTTTAATGGTTGGACAGCCGTGGTTTGCGATAGTACACCGCTGGACTGCGATTTCCATGGCTTTCCGAAGCCCACGCCACAAATTCCGAGAATTTATTATAGCTGCGCGGAGAGCACTTTTTGTTTTTCTTTTGTCATCTGCTCCAGCTCTTCTGCAAAGAGAAAACTATGAAATAAGAACAATCACTACTTTTATTGTTGTTAAAACATATAGTAATTTGAGTTCTTCTAATCTCATTTTTTTAATAATAATGCTCTCGTATATTATTTACCACTTAAATAATGGTATATGTACAACTTCAGAATTATTAACTATTTCTGTATGTTCTTTTTTATTTACTAAACAGACCATTTGGAGCCACCCGTCTAACCAAGGCTCGGGTACAGCCCCAAGTGCCCCTATGGTGAACACGGTATTGTAGTACCTACCTACATTAAAATTATGTAGTGTAATTGTATGTTGAAATTTTATACGGATTATTCTTATCTTTACTCGTCTTACGTGGATTAGTGAAAACTTGCCTGGTGTTAAGACACTCCATTCTTCAGCATGAAATGTTTATCGTTTATAATTTCCCTTTGACGGTTTTAATAATTTAATATTGTATACAACTATTAATAATAGTAGTAAAATATGTACATAATATGCACAGTAGCCTATTGTCATACATGTCGAATTTTTGTAAAACGCTACAATGTATGCACATAGCCGTTGTAATGCTGCGAGGCTTGTCTCGTAAATACTTTGCGTATGCAATTTACTGCTTTGGGAATCCTCTTAACGGAATACTGGGGCAGTTAGTGAGCCCCCGGATATTTATAATTTTCGCGAAGCCTTTACTGAATCGCTTTTGTTCTTTGTGAGTCCTTTTCAGTATTTTTTTGTTATTTTTACAATAAAAATTAAGGTAATTGACATTTTCAACCCCTGTATTGGCTGGTAGGACGTTTAATTGAACTTAATTATTCAATTAATATAGGTTGTTAAAAAAATGTGTCTGTACAATCAATTGCTTTACGAAACAGAGTAATGAAAAAATTGTAAAAGAATACTAACTTAGAATTTTTTAATTTTTTGTTTGTCTGTTTGTACACACACGTCTTCTGAAGTAATGGACGAAGCGACGTTTAATATATAGTATGTAGGTCGTTATACTGGCCACATACTATATATTTTTTATATATAGTATGTAGCCAGTCGTGGCATAGGGGCACAAAGTGTGACTGTAAAACCGACTTGTTGTGGGTTCGATTTTCATTCGAGGAGAGGAAATATTTATTTAAATTTATATTTTCATTTCTTCGCTTTGGTCTTGAGGTAAAGCGTGGAGTTGAGTTCTGCCACTCAATACGCAATGGCTCCAGAATTCGTCAGAAAGTGGAGAACAGAGTGTTTTAACACTAGGTACCCTCTGCCTACCCTGCTGTGTGGCACCCTACAGCGTGAAGCTGCTTTATTTGATTTATTTACTTACCTTATATTGTCAACTTAATAAAATTCAAATTGAAATATTGTATTATAGAATTTTCAAAGAAAACAAGAATTATTGCGACGCGAAGTCATCTTCCCTTTTTATTACAATAGTTGGCATGTCGTCGCAACTAAGAAAATTGAAAACTTAACTTGAAGTTACCGAGTACGTACGTACCAGACCTACCTACCTACCTACCCAGCTTAAATATCAAGAAGTTAGTTTTGTCTGGTAACAAAATGTTCCATATTATTGTCGTGTTATACTTTTCTACTTAACGTCTGGAGTCGCAAGTGTCTCCAAGTAACGGTACTTCCGTTGTTTCGCGAACTTTTAACGAGTTTGTTGGACACGAGCAAAGCGAGGCTCGAAGTGGCGACCGACGTCTGCCGCACATATGTTACACAGCACACACTCATAAACACTCGCGGGAATATTATGGAACCGAAACTTAGCTTATCAGTCTTTTGTTTTATCACAATATCTATAATAGTTTTTATTTTCTTCCAATTGCATATACATACACTATACAGCCATTTAAGGTCGCACAAGTGTGTGACTATAAACGCGACAAAGTGTGGGTACGATTCCCACTCGAGGAAATTAAATATGTATTTAATATTTTCACTTCAACGCTCTGGTCTCGTATCAAAGCAAAGTCTCCAAAATTCGGAGGAAATGGGGAAGCAGAGTGTCTTAGCACTAGGTTCTGTCTCTGCTACATGCGGGATGCAGCGTGAAAAAACATATGTGCACATTTTTTTAGGCGTTTTATTTATTATTTATATATAAAGCATAAAATAATAATTTGAAACTACATTTTCCTTTTGAATCCATTAAAAAGTGTTTCGTGCGTTTAAAGTATTTAACTGGCAATAGCACTTAACGTGAGAGAAGCTAAGTGTTTTTAAAGCAAATAGTGATCTGTTATTTTATTTATTACACGTTTGAAATAGTAATGACAACTTTTTATATGTTATATTCATTATTATTATTAGTATTTTTGTTATAAAAACAATAACAACAGTACTTGGGCGAGTACTTTCTCGAGCTTTAGGAACTGTTAGGAATCAATTGCGTTATTGACAAAAAATGCTTCTAATCTAAGTACAATATAAAAAATTTTGACATGCTTTTTATATAAGACCATAGTATCCACATTAAAGATAATTTTCTGATTTTATTAAAAAATAACGCTTTAATAAACATGTAAACACATTGTCAATTTAAAAAGCGTTCAATGTGATACAAAGCTCTACGATATTTACGCTGGCCACTGAAACCTTACAGCAATTGAGTCAAAACTTTTATTTTTACATTTTTTAAGTCTTATTTCACACTAGGAAAGAAAAATATTTATAAAGAAAACATATACAAATTAATTAACTTATAACATATAAAAAAACCGCTACGTTCAATTTTTTATACGTTTTCTTAACAAGTCGCAACTTGTTAATAGATAGAAACAAAAAAACGCTCATCTCTCGTAAATAAGAGCGTGTGTTACGACCAACGACGCCGGCCGGCCACGGGTAGCACTTAAAAGTGCCGTTAAAAGCGGAACCGTTTCAAAAGCGGCGTATAAATAACGCGGCTACGACGGCATTTACCGGCGACGATACTTTACCATACTCTTTCGTTTCCATTTGCTGATTCGGTTTTATTATGGTTTGAGCTGTGTTGTTGTAATAACTTGAAGGTTATATGATTTATAGTATAGAGAGTTATTGATAGACAACGCACAACGGTAACTATTGCGCGTAGAAAATTTATGTTTGGGTTTGTTGGGAACAGGAGACCATATTTCCCACAATTCTCGGGAAAAAACAAGATTTTACCTTTTACTATAATTAACGCAAACGAAGTTAAGCTATTTGTAGCTTGTACGATTTGTCGTACAAAATAAGTGAAAATGCTAAGTAAATAAGCTTTAAAGAAGAAAATAAAATGGCAAATTATAAATACTATTGTTACAATTAATAATATGTCATAAAATCAACAACTTATTTAATATCATGTTAAGTGAAGAATAGATTTGTATGACAGTAGTAAGAACAAGCCGAATCGTAGAGCTCAACACGACAAGCGATGTTTGTTGTCGTTGAAGGGTCGAATGAGTGGACTCCGTAAAAACGCGCCCCAAACGGGGTGAAAACTGTCGACGCTTGAACTCGGGTGTGGGGTTAGTGTTGGGAGTTGGGAAGTTCTAACATCGATGTTTTCACCTCTTTCTTTTTACTCATTATGATATTCTTTTTAATATAATTATATAGGTATATCTCGTTTAGAGTTCTTTTGGTATGAGTATTTGATTATATTTAATTTTCAGTGAATGGAAGCTTAAATATATGTATTAAATACATGTTATATAGCTATGGCTTCTGCAATTGCTAATTCTGCATTCAATATACACGATATAAACTTCTGCTTATTGCTTTCAAAATAAGAAGAAACTCTGCTTTACTACTTTGTGACTTTATTTGATCCTTTGTGACTAAAAATGTTCTTGCTTTTACAATACGACGTTAGTTTTTGTGTTAAAATATAAGGAAATTCTGATGAAATGCCAAATGATGATGATAAATTATTTAAATTAAATAAATCCATTGTGCGATTTCCACCCTACAGGAACATCTCTTATTAGCCAGCTTATTTTATTAGCAGCGTGGCTTTAAATCAGCTCTACGGGGACAGGTGAGGCAATCGTCATCCCCTTCACGTTCTACGATAATTTTCGTTTCATTTGCTTCCTTCTTATATTAACCTTGTCTTGTTGGACTGACTTAGTTTATATTTCACCTTACAAAGTGTGCGTACTGAAATAAATCAATTGGGCCAATATCACGCGTTATCAACGCTATATGTTTCGTAAACAGAGCTAGTGGATTTACAGCGTGTGATCCATAAATTGTCTTCGAAGGGACTCTGCAAAATCTACGTCAGCATGGGCCCGGACAGGGTCAGACTGATTGCTCCATCCATCTCCAGGGTCGAGGGACCGTGGATAAAATAACATGCTATAATCGCTATGGATTATCTTGTAAAGGTGCGAAAAAGGTCGCTTTATTAAAATAAGGCAATTTAATATTTAACTTTCATTTTTATTTTGCTCTTCAAAAGAGACATGTCTTTTTTAAAATGTCATTTTTAGGTTTATTATTATTAAGAGATATTCCGTGATTCCGAGAATTGTCTAAATAGATGAGTCGTATGAGAATATTCATGAAGCTTTCACACAATTATTTATAGCTTCACCTAAAAACACAGTCGTGTTATTTTAACACTCTACTATGAAATGCTAATATATTTAACCTAACATTCGATGCCAGACGTGGTTAAGTGCAAGTATTTATGAGTAAGTAGTCAGAAATCCCAATCCTGGGTAGGTTTCTATTGCGATTCCTCTTTGCATCGTGAAGCTTTTGGAAATCGCTTTTAGTAATGTCTGGTTTACGTGCTACGTACGACTGCGACGACAATGGGCAATATTATAACTCCCGCGTGCATAGGGAAGTATTGTTGACAGCGAAAGTTGATTGTTTTTTTTCGTATTTTTTGAGTGATCTCAAAGTTTAATAGTCTCGAATGGAAAAATGTCGTTTCCTATACATAATAACACAACATTGTACAACTTTTAAATTTTTTTCAAGCTTACAGTTATTAAATCGGCGATAAGTCAAGTAGGTATGATTTTTTCAACTTTCACGCGGTATCCCGGAGCCTAATGTTAAAATATTTCGCTTCCGACTTTCCACCTTAAACTTTACAAATCAAACCTAAAATCTATATTTTTTTATAGATTTTAGGTTTGTTTTATGGACTGTGCAAAGGAATTTTTATTTACGTGAGTAATATTCGTGATAATAGATGCCATATTAATGAAAACAATATTAAAATAATTTGTTTGGTTTAAAACTGAGCAAAAAATGTATATAGCAAAAAAAGATTTACGAACTTGGCTATAGAAGAATCAATACAACCTAAGGCGCACTTCCTAAAAAAGCAATATTCAAATAATAAAAATAGAATACAGGAATAATGTACACGAAATTGGGCTTGCATTATAGATTGAATATTAAACTAAGTGAAATGTGGAACTACAGAATTGAAGTTAGATCTCGCTAAACTCGAGGAAACTTGTGAAATAATAAAGATATTAAGTCAAACACTGTTTCAGCTTAAAACTAATAAGCTAACTCTAAACGAACCTATTAATTTTAATCTTTAATCCTAGATAAAAATTAATCTTAAAAAAACAATAATATAAATACGTATCTAGTAATAATAAAAAAGTGATTTATATTGTTTTGGCTCGACGACAAGTTCAAAGTGTTCCGTACTTAAAACAGCAGGCGACAAGAATAACGTTAGCTGCTCACGCGTGTCTATTGCTGAGTCCTTTCCGTTTCCGTCAGCTTTTCATATCTGAATGTAAAAATAATATATTTTACATTTATAAGTATAATACCAAAGGCATTCAGCAAAACTCGTAAGAAAAACAGTAAGAATCAACGTTTTCAACAAAGTTTTTTCTTGAAATATGTATTTTTTACATTTATAAAACATTATTTAAAAAAAAATACAAATTTAACACCTTCCACAAAAACCAGGATAGGAAGAGAGAGTTTAGTGTTAAGATTCTGTGATTACTCATTCAACAGATTATTAAGTTTCTTTACTAGCTTTATAGTGCGAGGAGGTTGGACCTCTTCCAATGATTTTCTTTTCTATTCTGATAAGCAAATTACACCTTAGAAATTACCTTATTTCTTACATCTAAATTAAACATAACAACAAGTATCACATACTTAGTTTTTATATACATACATACGAGAATATTGCGAAAATTAAATATAGATCTAACATCATTAATTTTTCATCATTTTAGTGTAAGATGCAGAAGAATGGTTCAAGAAGAAGAATAGAGTTGAGAAACAATTCGTCTGTATTTTTAAAACTTTGAACAGGGTTTGCTTACTAAGTATTCGTTTTGGGGAAATTCAGAGTTGGAACGTTGCTTGAACAAGTTAAAACTTGTGTTGCAAATGAAGCGTTACAAAAATGAACGCCGGCTGACTTCTATCTGCAACTTCCTTATTGATATACATTCGTTTGTTAAATTATAGAGTTTCTAAATAGAAAACGTTTCGAGTTATATTTGTTAAATTGGCAAAAAATAGCTATAATAAATAAAACAAATACTGTGTATAGCTACTTTATTTCTTTATATAAAATACAATGCCTACAAATATCATTAAAAGTTATATTTAATTTTTAAAGTAATTTAATTATGATACTTATTTTTGTCACGGACAAAATTAAGGTGAATTAGGCGTAATGAGAAAAGTTTATTCTTAATCGAATGGTTCTTGAGTAGTTCCACTCGCGACTTTGTGGACCGTTGACTCTTTGCTTTTTCGTTTGTTTTCATTTTATTTTTTTCAGGGACAGAAAAAGACAGCGCCAAAACAAGTGGGACTAACTTTCGGGCAATCAGCATGCCTAACTTTTGGGTGGGTTAAATCAAAGGGTTCCGGTTTTATGAAGACTTATTTCAGACTTACCTTGAAGTTGAAATTAGATTTAATCTGGCTCGAAGCTTTAGGATTGAATTTTGTAAACAATTTCAAATACCTCTACAACTTCAGGCTTTGTTGAAATACCAATGGGAACTCGGGATACCGTTGTTTAGAATTTCCGCTAACATAAATTTGTAAGTACATGAGGTGGAGTTTTGTGGATTCGTCGGCTTGTTTAATGGCCGATGCGTATTTAATTGAGATTATTTGTGTTTTGTATTTCAGTCAATATTATTACTCATGTTTGCCTCTGTAAATGTAAATACGAGTATTTTCTATACTTTCGTCATATAGCGGTTCGTGAACAATATAGATATAAGTACAATGTGTATCTATAGCATATAAAAATACAGTTGTGCAGATTACTCTCTAGCAGGTAGGAAATTGATTATTTGTTTTGCAATCTTTTTAATTGATTTCGTTTTGTTATTTTAGATTACTATTTTGGGTTAATATATGTATATAGTATGTACGTTTTTCATTAAGCAATAAAGGTTATTAATGAGAAAAATAAAATATTACATCACATCGTAAATTATAATTCCGTTAAGTAAACAAAAAATAAAAAATTAAACTCAAGAGTTATCTCTTATAAAAAAAATATTTCAAGAAAACCATATAAATCGTAGAATGGTAACATCGTTGAAAACCTAATACATTTATAGAAGCTAAAATAGTAAAAGGAAACATAAAAAATTGACTATATTAATTACCCTTTCGCAGACTTTTCAATATTCAATATTCCAAATTGACTTTTGACATAGCATTGAAATAAAAATAAGGCGAAGGCTAATTACGGCGTCGAAGTCTTTATTTCACTGACTGAATGCTCAACGATAAAACCGCATGAATCGCTCGCTTATATTTATGGGGATAGGAGGGGTAACGACGTGCTGAATTAAGCCAACATTTTTTCTAAGTGAGCATAAACGGGCTGCTTCCATCCATATATATTGGAGTGTCGTATATTTTACGATCCATCCCGCTCGAGGGCACTTCCAGGGGGCGAGTATCCATCGAGTGGACAAAATTACCTTCCTCGTGTTTTACAAACTGGCTTATTTTGTTTTAATCCGCATCATAATTTATTTTTCTGCTTACCGTGCTTAGGCTAGCTTTTAACTTTAGTGTTTTACTGGTTGTGAAAATTGATTTTTATAGATTTAGATGTACAGTTTCGTCAACGTATCTACTGAAATATAGGGATATTTCTCTCCTTCCTCCTCTTTTTATTTTATCACGATTGCCAATTAAGGGTGAAATAAAACGTTTCATATCTTTTCAGGCTATGTGGATAGCTAATATTAACTACATTGATTTTAAATTAGTGTCGAAAAGGTGAAAAAAAATTACTAACTTAATAAAAAACAGTATGAGTGTAAGTGTATATTTCTCATTCAATATTTTTCAAATCACTATTCCTTCGCTAAATAATAATTTCCTTTACTAAAATGTCGAGCTACAATTTATAATTACAAACAAAAGAATGACATATTTAGACGACAGTAGAATTCCTGAAAAGCAAATAGCGATTAACGCATTCCTGGTCTACTGCGTGGTCGGTGTTGGTTCGTTAATTTATTTTAAAGTGGAATATTTCCGACGGCAGATCTTTCGTGGACATGCGAACAATTAATTACTGGGGATATTAATGCGAGGCATTAGTCAGACCGGGCTGTGTCAGCGCTTGGGCGCTCGGACCCGACTGCCTTTGAATTTTGTATTTAAAATGTCGATAATGCAAGCTCGATGACAGCGTTTCACGATAAGTGGCTTGTTTTTGCTGGTTGTTGTTAGGAAATCGTGTTTTGTGTATTTTGTATTACCTTTATATTTTTTTAATTAGTAAAAAAATTATAAGCCATATATATTTTTTAAAATATTATAATTATAAATACGTATATGCGTATAAATAATTATTTTGCCATATCGTTTCGTCAATTAAGGGTCATTGAATCATCATTTTTTAGGTTTCTCTTTTCCGCAGCTACATGAGGAAAAAATGAAAATAGTTTGTGAGATATTTGCTTCTAACGTAGCTTTTGAACTACGGAGGAGAAAATTGTAAAAAAGAATTCGGATTATAGAATTAAATGAAAACTTCAAACGAAAATTAGGTTTGAAACTGAATTCGTAGTTTAAGACATATGGAATAATTTCTATAAAAATATCGTCCAGCCGAATTATAAAACCCTTTCTTTTTGAAATCGGTTAAAAATAGTATTATCAAGAATTATATATGTTGGGGGTGACAATATATATTTTTTGTTTGTTACTATGAAGGATTCCGCCTTCATATGCGATTTGGGCTTGTTCCTAACGGTTTTTAAAAATAGTCCACCACAAAGTCACGCCGCAGGCGTCTACTAACCTTCTTGGAGTACTGGGACTGAAGTAATTTTATTTTTTTTATGAAAGGCTTTCTTTGTGAAATTTTAAATTCTACAAAGTATTTGCTGGTCAATCAGCTTGTTTTATACGTATAGGATGCGTAATATAATAATAGCAATATTCATTCTTTTCAGAAATGTACCTACATTTTATCATATACGAGTATTGAACTGGTATCACGTATGAGATTTGAATTTCTATTTTCACCAAAAATTGCATATGCTAATATTAAACCTTAAACACTATTAATATAATATACTAAATAATGTAGTGTTATCAGTGGGTTTAAGCTGATTATGATAAAATTATTGAGGTAGTTTTACGTTAGGAGTTAATTAAGCATCGACAACCCGGGACTGACCGTGTACGGCCAGCGTTGATAGCCGCCTGTAATCCGATAAAATATACGCATGTATTGCCTTCCGCTCCGCTAGTTATTTGTAGGTAATTAACTTCTTATTTTTACTGATTTGTATCGAGTGCTATAAATAACGAGAAATATCTTCTTCTAGTTTAATTTTCTAACATATTAGCTTAACTATATTTATGTATACCTATTAGAAAATATTAGGAATTTGTACAATAATTCTTCTGAAAAGTATAGGTGTTTAACTAGAAATTTGGACGTCAAATATTTTACTTATTCAATAAAAAATGGTTGTTTTTCTTACCTTTTGTACCTTTCATTTCTTTCTATCAGATCTAGATTTTTGTCATATATTATTTTTTTTGCATTGAATATAAATATTCAATTTTAATATAGTCAAGATGCTAATGCTAATATTAAATATATTTCACTTAGTGAATTGTTACTGTATCAACATCAGACGGTGCTACGAGCAGGAAGTTGCAGCTTTACAAACATCCGCACTTCACAGTGAGAAAGTAATACACTATTATGTTAACACTAGCGGACGCACGCAGCTTCGCTTGCGTATTTAAGGGTGAATTCTAATAACCCATGAAATATGTGCTCAATGAAATATTTTTAAGAGTCTAAATTTCAAATTTTATAAAAATCGGTGCCGATTTAATTTTTTTTCCATACAAACTTTGAATCCCTATTTCACCCCTTTAGGGTTAAAATTTTTCAAAATCCCTTCTTAGTGGATGTCCAGATTACGAAAGTAAACTTTTGTCCAAATTTAACGTTTCTACCATCAGCGGTTACGGCTGTGCGTGCGTCTTACCTCAGTCAGTGAGGACAAGTCCTTTTATATATATAGATAATTGCTTTTTTAAACTGAAAATTTCCTTGAGTGTTTCAAATATAACATATAACGTATAGGTTCCTAGACTACTTCGCCTATCCTGCTATGTCTGAAACTTGACTATCATTCTTAGCAGAGAGCTTGGGCAGTACGTAAGAGACGCGGGTTCAATTCAAGTACCGTCAATATATTTTCGTTTTTCCGTATTATAATCTAACACCAATGAATTTAATATTGTTAATTTCATAGTAATTATTATTTTAAGTTCCGTAGGTGCCGATTAGGCGGTGAGCGGTCACTACCGCGGTTGCTGGCCGGTCTTTGAATCGCAGGTTTAAATTTCGCCCCGTTTGATGTGTTTAATTACTTTGTTAGTTCTTGTTTGCCCCGATGCTTGCTGTGGTCACTCCAAGTCGAAAATGTTTCGAAAACTGTTAGTATTCCATTAAATGTAACCTACGTCAAACTAAGCGCATAGTTCTGTACGGAAAACGAAACAATTAAAGCTGTATGGATGAGGTTGAATGAACCTGAAATTAATGAAATTTCTAATGCTAGGGCTTCAATTAATTGAAATATTTATTTCTATTCGTATTTAATGTGAAAACACAATAAATATTTTTCTCCGACGTTTGGCAAATAACCTAACGAGAAATAATAATAAAATGTATAATTTTCTATCTACCAGTTTTAATAAGCTAAATTTATATTAGCAAACTAATATATTAAGTGATACGCCATACTGTTTGCATTAATCTGGAATATATGTAGGCCACCCTCTAGCTGGTGTTGGTATTATACAGTATGTTAAAATATACAAAACTTTTATTATTATTATTTTTATGGTATAATTCTAAGGTATAAATGCCAACACATCTATATAGGCAGTTTAAGAAGCAACAGGGTCTCCTGTTGCGTCTTTACTAGACAATAGTCTGTTTGGATCAAATTTGAAAATTATTCTCCTTTACCCTATAATAGTAATATTAAAAAAATACATTACTATCGATATTAGTTTGACGAATTATGTAAAAAAAAACTTCATAATTCTAATCAATATCGTCGATTTTACTACGACTGTTGCGATTATAAAAATATATATAAAAAATAGAAAAAAAAACTACGATTAAAACGAAAGTTTAGCAATAGGTCAACAAATGGTTAATTTTAAAGTAATTTGGAGCGGTTTCGCAGGGACGAGTCTTGGGTCCACTATATATCTTGTGGGCAGGCAACCGCGATTTGACTGACGGCGCACTCTGAAAGGACATTTATCAGACTCCAGCGGGTTACACTAAAGCAAACAACAATGAATCCTCATTGACAAATTATCTTGCTATTTCTCATTCAACGTCTTTTAACTAATTGAAGGATAGGGTTCATAGTTAATTTTAGTATCGGTTGTTAAACTTTTATATTAAAATATAAACACGTGCAATTAGGCTTTGTGTTCAAGTAATAGAATTTTTTTAGGTTCAGGGTTTGGTTTTAACTGGGAGGAATGAATAATTATTTATTAACATTTTCATTTCTTTATTCTGGTACCAAGGCAAAAGCTAGGCGTTGAGCTCTGTACCTCAACAGGAATTGGCTTGAAAATTGAGGAACAAAGTGTCCTATCACTACGTTCCCTTGGCCTATCCTGTTTCTTGCAAAATACAGCGTGATACTGAAAAAAAAAACTAATAATTGTAAATAACGCATCTAAAACTTACGTATAAATTGATTTTGAATTTAAACAATTTACAAATGCGTTATACTAAAAATAGCACAGCCAACGATGTCCCCGTACCGCGACTGTCACGATGCCGATGGTGAATGTAAGCCACTTATGAAAATGAGTGTAAAACGTGGATAAACCAAAGCCTGTTTTCCGCGTGAAGTGGAAGGGGCGGTTACAAATTGCTTTGGGCATAGCGTAAATTTTAATTTTATCTCTAATACCCAAATGAGCATCGTGACTCGACATAATAAATGTGCTCTTCCCACGTTAGCGCTGCGGTCGATTCAATAAGTTCGCGAATTGTTACAACTCCTGGGAACGAAGAGTTTTTATGTGACAATAAATAAAAGTGCAGGTCTATACTGGGAACCGGAGTGTTTTAGCATTAGCGGAGGGTCTCTCTACCTATCCTGCTAAATGCAGGATACGCGTGAAGCTAATAAAAATAGTCCCATATTTAATATTATAAATGTGAAACTTTGTAAATATCGATGTTCGTTACTCTTTCACGTATTTACAGGCATTTTTTGTGTACATATTTATCTAGGGTACCCTACGTCTAGGGAACTTACATTTCCTCCTTGCCTCCTAGCCAGCAGAACAAAGGATAGTTATTTAAAATTAAATAATTATAAGCAAATGTATATTTACTTTATTTCGTGGTTTTTACAAGAAACAACTTCACTTAAGTGATAAATGACATCTAGAAATGGATGCGGTATATGTAATTCAATGATGTAATCAAATAAACTGGGTAAAAATGCGCCATTCACGCATATAAAGCGCCTTCCCGCATTTGATCAGTGTGCGAGTCACGGCGAGACAGTTTATTTGAACTCCTCAACTCGTGCTGGCGTTAGAATGGAATATAATTTTCATATGGAACACGCTGCTGGTTTCCGACGTAAAAATTAGATTCATCAGCTTCTAAGGCACATTCGTTCGAAACATTCTCGTATCTAATTCGATTCAATTCGTAACGAGCGTTCGAACATTGTTGGTGTTAACTTTTCCTACTCACAATTTCATTTTATTGAAAGTACGCATAAGGAACGTTAAATATACTTAGTACTGAGAAAGAAGTAAATTTGGTAGATGATTAATCATCCAAATGTAATGTAAAATGAAATAGATTCGAATATTATACCATCATTGCATTGTATAATTTGCCCAGAAGGCAAAAGAAATAACCATAAAACACTCGGCCATCTTTACGTCGGAATAATTTTGCAATCTTCGGTTTATATTTTACGCGAACAATTTTCTTGAAACACTAAAATGTGAAATGGCTGAACGTTTCATAAGAACTGTTTTAATTGGAGGATATACGACAAAATATTTAAATTAAATTTTGGTATTTATAGACTGAAATCTGTACGCTTTAAGAAACTTTCCATGTTTCTAAAGTTAAAACTATGTATTTAATTATAAAGTTTTTAAATTGCATTTTTAATTAGTTCTCAAATTAAGTTTTCAATAATTGATAGTAGGGCATGATTTACTTGACAGATACGAGACCAGAAAGTTTTGTTCAAACAAATAATATAGGTTTCCGCCTGGAGCACCTGGGTGGCACTACGATCGGTGTATCCCTTGGGAAATAAAAACTTTGTCGCACGTCGTTCCTAAAGCCTTCTTGCAGTCTCGTTCCGCGACACGTCCACCGATTTGCTACCGACCTACGCTTTATAGCTTTGATTCTCAAGCACACTAAACGTTTACGGTATTGATTTCTACTACTAACTTTTAAACTTTAAGATATTTTATATGTGAGAGTACCTACATTTATCCAAATACTAAAATTCAAGCGCTAAAATAAAATTTTTCATTAAAATGACACGCACAAGTTTAAAAATGAGAATTTCTTGAAATGTCTTCGCTAATAATACTATGGCAGCGGCACTGAAAGTTTTCGACGTCCCGAGTTCGATAACTGCCTGGATCTCAGCAGGAATTTTTAAATTAATTCAATGGAAAAATAAAATTAACGAAGTTGGCGAGGATTAAATTACTACGACGTAATTTGTGTCAAGAAACTTGGAATATGGATCATGATATCAAATTGAGTTCCACAAGTGGTAAGATATGTAAATTGAATATTCACAAGTATTTTAAAACTGTTCTGAGAGTGGAGCGTAGTATAAATCATTTGCTAGTACATAATTAGCTATATTAATCAGCTTCACGCTGTATCCCGCAAACAGCAGGGTAGGCAGAGGGAACCTAGTGTTAAGAAACTCCGTTCTCCATTTTCTGCCGAATTCTGGAGGCATTGCGTGTTCAATGGCAGAACTCAACGCCGCGGTTTGCCTCGGCAGCAGAGCGAAGAGATGGAAATATAAACGTAAATAAATATTTCACTTCCTCGAGTGGAGATCGAACCCACAACCGTCGCGTTACACTCACACCCTTGTGCCGCTGTGTCACGACGCCCTCATATACTATATTATTCCTTCCAAAATGTAATAAACATGAAGGAGGCGATACATTTACTTGATAAATGTATTTTCTAAATGTGGTCTCATATTGTAAAAATAACTTTAATAAAGGCTAGCTAGGTATGCGTAACAATCAATAAATAGCTTGTCTAACGACGTGTTTAACCATTATTGCTAGTTGTAGAGGTAGAATGTGGGTACAAATCTCACACGGATTGCGTTCACCGCATTCATGTTTGTTTCGGTCTAGTTAAGACAATGTGCGGGGCTGTGTTCCGCCAATCAACACTCTATGGTGTTTACGGTGATGTATGGATAGGAAATGTACTTAAAAGGCTGGATAATCTTCAAATTTTCATTATAATACATTTATCTACTCTATACTATACTATACTATACTAATACGAGTATTTACTCATTTTATACTAAATCAGTTATAAGATTAAATCACTCGTAACAACGTTATTATGCAATAAAATTTACTGTTACATCTAGAAAAGATTGAATGTCAGACTATAATAGTTTTTATAAATCCATGAAGCCTTTGAATAAACATTTGCCTTTTAGCCCTTTGTAGACGTAAAGGGATCAAGAACTATACCCGAAACTTGTTTAAAGTTCTATCCTAAAAATCCTTTTTGACGGCACTTTTTATGTACGAAAGTGTACCAACGAATGAAAGAGGCAAACTGTTTCAACTTAAAGGTAAAATACAAACAGACAAATAAAATTGAACGTAACTTAGCGAAAACATTTTAAAATAATATCAGTTTATGTAACGATATTTTTATTTCAGGTCTTTTGATTTGTAGTTTGTTTCGATTAATATTGAATATCTATTTTGTCTTTTTTATTCGATATTAATTTGATAACATTTTAGTTTAATTTTTTAATTGTTTTGAGTGAAAATAGTTAGATATGTGTAATGGCAATGGCGTAACTTTCGTTTATATTTTTACAAAAAATATTTTGGGCTTCACTTTTGTACGGCCATAGTATGTGCACGAATTGACTTACTGACTGATTGGTTGAAGTAGAAGCAAGATAAAAGAAAAGACTGATTCGTCGCTATAAATTTTATCGAAAGTAATATATGTTTACATATTTATTTAAAAAAAATACTACACTTTATTTTTATATAGCGTAATAACGCTACGTACAATGGAGAATACAAAATATTAATTTTAATTTTAACATAAAACAAGCTGCTATTACTTCCATTTTCTTAAATTACTTTCTATATATAACAAAGATTGAAAGCGACGAAGGGGCAAACCTAAGTAGCAACGTCAACATACAAGATCGGCCTTTCACTTTTCAAAGGGCAAAAACTTAAAGTTAGCCTGGAGGTATTTCATAGTACGTCAAGACGTTTTCCAATTTTAACTTTTCTAGAGTAGCGATTTTAGAACAATTTTCGTTATGACGGACTCATCAAATTTTGTTGATCTTTCAAAAGCCTTTTGAAATCGAGGCCAGATCTGATGTTAATTTTATAATAATCGTAATTTCAAACTCAAAGATATAAATACGTACTATAAAGTGAAAGTAAAAAAAAATAAAACCAATAAAAAAATTGGTAAAATATGACTAGAAATCTGAATTGAAAATACTAAGGAACTTACCTGGATATATATACCAGTATTACCATATGTAAAAATAGTTGATCCACCCTGGATTAAAGTGTCAACGGACAAGTGGAAAATCTAAATTTGGTGCAAGGAGCCATGCCAGCCATGTCTGTGTGTCATTGTTTAGAGATCTGGGGAACGTCGTTGGAGTCAATATGCGGAACATTTCCTATTACACGCCCACTTCTTCTCGGGAACTTGCGGATGTTTGAGGAGTTGATACAACTTTAGATAATTAAATTATAGAAAATATTAAATTCGTATATAGCTGTTCTGTATACTCGTATATAAAGAAATTATAAAATGATCGCGAAGAATATTATTTTCTAATATTGTGCTCGTACGTAATAAATAAATAAAGAATAACTGTTAAATAATATAATAATAAACTACTAAAGTGTATATTTTCTTAAGTAGCCATTAATTCAACTTCTTTATTAATTGCTGCAGTGTTATTATTAAATAATATAATAACAAAATTAGTCCAAGCAACTTTATAACGACTAATTCGAGAACAAATGAGTGCGCAAAATGAAGTTATAAAACACTATAAAATTAGTTTACGCTACTCTTTCTTTGTTGGAAGTCTATTTAAAATTCAAAGTTCCGGGGAGGAGCGCGATAATAAATCCGCATTAGCAACTCCATGGAGTTCTGAGCATATTTTTATTCCAACACAATTTGTAATGGAAGCGACACGCGGAGACAAGAGAGCACGGCGAGGGTGGAAGGTCGGAGGCGGCAAAATTACTTGCAAATTCCATTTACGAAGTCGGCTAGGCGACGTCAAAAGAAACTGGTGACTTGCTTGCTTGTTACTCTATGATTTTAGCTAATTCCACAAACTTCCTCTACTTTCATTAATTTAAATATATTGTTTATTATATATTTTGAAATTATATTTTATGATTTTATTGCGATTATCAAGTATATAAAGCGCTTTAGCCTGATTGCAAACGAAAAGCTTGTGGATTCGAATCTCACTCGGAAATGAATTGATTTAATTTCCACGATTATCATGTAAATATGTCAAAACTAAAACGTAAAGTTAAAAAAAATAAGATATTAATTGGCTTTCTTTTTCTTTGCATTAATTTTTAAGTTGTATATTCTTTTTAAAAACTACAATGCTTATTTCGCTAAAGCCATTATTGTTGCAGAAAAAATGTTTTTCCCTCGCGTAATGTGGATTAGACAGCAAGTTGGATTTTGCATGAGGATTAATGGATAACGCTAGCAAGATATTAAGCTAGATTTAGTAATTTTATAGGTAACGCCGCACTTCACGGTGTTTGGTGGTTTTTTTACTATATTTTTAACTTTTCTTAAATTTGCACGGAAGATAAACAAGTTTCAATTTTTCTGTAATGTTCTCTCATTAGACAAATTTCTGGAATTGCGATTTGTCAAATGATATATCTATTTTGAAAGAAATAATCTAATAAAACTAATAAATTATTAACGTAAATGAAAGAAAAAAATAATATTTAAGATGAAGTAATACACCTTTATGTGGAGAAAATTTATAAAAAACAGAGAAAACTACAATATGTTAATATTTTAAAGTGAAACAGACACCCTTTAAATATTCAATATAAATAACTAAATACTCAATACAAATTCAATATTTATATATTAAAATTGAAAGCTAACACTTCAGAACAAAGGAAGCATCGAGGGAAAATGGAAAATTCAATACGAAAATAACAAACCGCTTCCTTCATTCCACAAGGCTTGGCTCTACACGTCCGACACCGTCTAATAAGTGTAGACGCGAATGAAGTAAAAATTTCTACCATTGTCATTCAGTGAACGTAGCAGTGGTAATGAGCTAAGTTCGCCGTTACGTTCCGTAACTTACATACCAATCGGACTCACCAGCTATATTGGTAATCATGCCGCAAACATTGAAAACAGAAAACTTCTAATTATGTTCTTTGATGGGCATCATCTGTAATTTTATTCTTTTCAGTGTTTACAGCACTGGTTTGGTATTTGGTATTTCTTTTTTTGCTTAATGTTAACACGCTATGTTTTTTTGCCAAATTGGATAGATATTGCGTAGTTAGTGTCGGAACTAAACGCCGTGGTTTGTCTTGTTACCTGAGCTAGGAAATAAAAATAATTCATACTCCAGAGCGAGAATTGAATCCATAACCTTCACGTTTTGCAGGCGGCTTCAGATAATGATATATTGATTTTACTCGTGTTTTCAGGCTAAATCTAAATCATAACTAACACATAACATAACATATCTAAATCTAAATTAATATAATGTAGATTGTAGATATTACTTCTTATTATTTTAATATTAACTTCAGAAATTTTAATATATAATTCTAATATCAGATTTTTAGAAATTTATTTATATAAGAAAATATATTTCAGAGACATTTTAATTTCAATTTATGAATATTCTATGTATATATTAAAATAATAATGAATTTAGGAATCGGACAAACACCTTTATGAAAAATATTATATACATTAGATTCCTGTAATATGATTAGTGTTCATTATCATAATTAAGATATTCCTTTTTGTATTTTCAACTTTGTCGTAAAGATGATCTCGGGTAGTGGATTATTTCTTCTACTTTGTGATTTAAATAAATTAAGATAGTTGTAAGGTTTATCACGAATATGATAATAAAAGTTAAAATATTCATTTGTCACTCCGACGGTTGGGGCTTCGTTTCTTACCCGGGGAAATGAATAGTTATTTATAAACATTTTTATTTCATCGCTCTGGTCATAAGGCAAAGCGCGGCGTTGTGTTCCGCCACTCAACACGACATGTCCCTAAAATTCGGTGGAAAATGGGGAAAGGAATGCCCTCAAACTAGGCAAAGTGTGCCTACATTCCTGTATGCGGGATATAGCGTGAAGCTGAAAAAGAAAAAAGAAAGTAAAATGATCTTACATAAGTGTCCCTGAATTAACTGGATTGAAGAGAGAAGAGAAAATATGTTTGAATTAAGAACAATATTATTGTGAGTTCAACAAAAAATCGATACTACCGAATCCCGACATCTTTTTTTGATAAAGATTCGGCAATAGGTAGACAGTAGAGATGAGAATTAGATAACACTCTCTTTCTCGCCGAAAAATATTTGACAACTAAAGAAATAACTAGGATTCTTAATGTGTTATTCAAAGTTAATACGTATGTGAGTCGCTGCTATTATGACAGGTGGTCGTTGTTCTAAAATTTATAATGCAATAACGAGACGAATATATTTAAATAACACAAAATTTTTATTTCAATTACTAATGGTTTAGTATGAAAATGTTTCTATTGTATAGACTTTACTTTATTATAATATAAATCACTGTCCACTCGTATTTGCATTGCATGATCTTAATAAGAATTTATTAGACTATATATTAAGATTTACAGTTGCAGATGTGAGCTAGTATTAAGATAAATAACATTATAAAATAATAATTTTATAGTAATAGTAATCTAGAATTTTTTAATCTTCACGCTGTATCAGGGTAGGTAGAGGAAGGCTAGTGTTATGACACTTCTCTCTTCACTTTCCACCGTATCCTGGAGACATTGCGTGTTGAGTGGTAATGCTCAATGCAGCGTTTTGCCTCGACACCAGAGTGAAGAAATGAAAATATTAAATATTTAATTTCCTCGAGTGGGACTCGAACCCACAACCTGCCGCGTTTCTATAGTCATACCCTTGTGATATAAAGTTATAAGTAAACATTTCTACTTGTTGAAGAAAGTAGCTAGAGTTGGATATTTATGGTAACCAAGGATGACTCCTTTTATAAGCCTACGACCCATGAATATTACATATATGAGCCCGCAAAGTGTTTATTGTGATAGTATACCTCGGTTCACATCACGACCGCAGTCTCATGCGAAATAAAACATCTAGATTTTTCCTCTCGATCTCCCAAAGTACGTCTGCCCAAGTTTTTTGACTTAAAACATCAAAATAACTTACATTTCTTTCGCAATATTGAATCATATAAACGTCTTCATACGTTTCATATTCTAAGGCTCTCAGAGCCACTTACGTTGTCTCCTTTGAAACGAACCCCGAGGATGTAAGGAGTTAAAGAGTAGATTAAAGTAAACAATTTAGTATCGAACGTCGTAGCTATAAGGTTCATAATAACTTGTGGGAGTCGCACTCTTGGCTAGCAAGAGTAGAAATTGAGGGAAGGTGGCAGTAAATAACAAGCGAGATCGGATTATTTCGATAAGATCGTAAAATGAAACAAGGCTTGCCTCTACGGGACGTTTTCTAGAATATGTTCCACTGAACACGTTAACCACGTATGCATGAAGGAGCAATATTTGACTGCATATTTATTATTCAATTCTCGTGCCTTTTAAGGTCTGTTTGGATCTATTCTACAGTCTATTTTATATTATAGTATATTTTTAGAAATAAGTTCAGATAGGTATATTCAAAATTACAATTAACAATTAAAACTAAAAACATATATAAACAAGTTAATTAAGAGAAATTACTAATATATTTCAAATGAAGACGTGATCAATGTATTTACACCCAAGAGTAAGAGACTACTGGGACCTGTGACCGACGAGCGCGGTATGTGGCGGCACGCGCGGGTCACGGAGGCGGCGTCCGAGTCCAATCTTATTTTTCTGAGCGGCTTTGGCTTGGTGCCGGGGGCTTATTGCCTACGTGCTGGCGGCCCGCTCCTGAACGTCATATTATTCTATCGAGCGGCTATCGCGTACGCCCACACCGCCGATATTAGTATACCCGGAGCTGCCTCCTTCAGATATTGGCCGGGATCGTAAATAAAACTGCCACTGGCGGTGCTAGTTGCGGTCCATAATGCTTATCACCTTCAGAACTCGTGCAAGAATGTTCCACGTTCATATTTTTGCTTTACAAATTGTTGTATTTACTATTTTTGGTATCAGGTTTTAAAATTCAAATTCTCTTTTGCAGCTTATTTTTAAATGGTTATTTAAATGTTGTTTTAGTTGACTAAATTTTTATTTATATATAGTATAGAAATATTATTAATAACAATAACTGTGTAGCATATATGTAGGTCAGCTATAATAGTATAGGCAGTGTTATTGTCGCGAATGTCGCCGTAGAGAGTTGGTGGAAAAAGTGAAAGTTTTTATCTGCACGGTCCCCGGCCGCCCGTTCTCATTTCCACGGGATCGTTCTTGATCGCAATCGCTGTAGGGTTGAACCACTGGGTAATTGCTGATTTGCCGATATAACTGACAGTCGATTCTGTAAATGATGGTGATGATGACTTTTATATTATATATTTTGTTTTGTTATTATATTTGTTAGACGATCAGAACCTAATTTGTGTTAACTTTTTTATATCTTTCGTTTCAGTTTTTTGAATTGAAGCCTCTGTCTGTTTAATGGCGGAGGTAAACACGGTAACAAGAATCTCAGCCTTGATAAAGAAAGTAATTAGTTTTTATTATCGATTTTTCCATGTCTTCAGTTTTAGGAATATATAGGAAACAAGTTTGTTTCAATTAACTTTAACGATAGATATAATAGAACTAAATACAGTGAAAATATTTTAGAATTTGAAAGACAAAACACGAAATTAACAACCCTACAATAATAAGCTGTGAAAAACAAAGAAACACACACTCGAGGGGCGAATGTATCTAAAAATAGATGTATCGTATCATCGTACGGGGGGTTCATGAAATGAAATGCTTAAAAAATATCAAGTTATAATTTATAGCTATCTTTCAGATAATATAATTTAGAGTAATATATTTAGGACTTGAAGTGACTCGTACTTTACTAGTATAAACATTTAAATTAACATTTTTATTTATTACTTAACGATACTCTATTTTTATTTTTGGTTAGCACAAAAATAATCACCATAAATTCTGACTTTTCTTCTGAATTGAAGCGCTAAATAAATTTTATTTTAGTAATTACAAATACGAATAACTTTCAGTACAGAACAAAAACATTTTCACCTATCCATATAGTTGAATCCACATGAAAACAGGCCAGAAAGAAGCCCGAATCCACGTTATTAGCATATCGCGTTAGTGGTTAGCGCGGACCCCTAATAAAACGCCGAGGTAACGCCGTGTTTGCCGTGACGCCCTCGAGATGACAGATAGGGCACGCCACCTCGCTCGTTCCTATAAACTAACGCCAGCGAAACTAGACAAGTAGAAATGTTTTAAATATTATTATATTTATATTCATGCTTATATTTCTGTGACTATATATATTTCGTGTGGCCACGAGGCCAGTCGTGGTTTAGGGGAAGAAAGTGTGCCCATAAACGTAACTGGTTGTAGGTTCGATCCCCACTCTAGGAAATGAAATATTTATCTAAATTTATACATTGATTTCTTTGTTCTGGTGTCTAGGAAAAGCGCGGCAGAAACTGGGGAACGGTGTACCCTCTGCTTACCTTACTGTGTGCGGGATATAACGGGAAGCTGATTTTTTTAATATTAATTTATATTACGTAATGCCCAAGTGTAACCACACTTAGTTTTATTCTTGTGTGGTACGTTTTTCATAGCAACTTCACAAGTTTATTTAAAACTATAACTTAATTCCAAGTTATATAAGTCGCCCGCTATAATAATTCACGTAAACTGCATTGGGAACTAACACGAATTTTACTTCTCGGAACCTTTCTGTACATAAATCAACAGTTTAATATCATTAAGCGGCTGTGCCTAAAGTACGCTTTAAAACTTCCCGCTTTTAATTCGCTTGTGAGAGATTTTAATTTAGCGCGAAACTGTTTCCTCGAACTCTACTCATTATTATGCACTCATATTATATTAACAAAAATGTTGTATTAAATTCTAGGCACGTCTGGTGAAATATTATGTATTATTCAAACAAATAAACAATTATTTTGTGCATGAACAACTTCCGATTTATTAGATTATTTTTTTATTTATTTGTATTTTGCGATATTTAAATAGGGACGAAGAGAATGAGAGCCGTCAGTCTTGAATATTTTTCAAAAAGGCATCACATATAATTAAATATTTCTTGAAGTCAGTCGTGGCGCAGGCACAAATAAAACGCAACAGATAGCGGGTTCGATGCCCACTCGAGGAAATGAAATATTTAATATTTTTATTACCTCGCTCCAGAGCGCCCCAAAGTCAAACTTTGACCCGTTGCTACTGGCACAGAATTTGGCGGAAACGGAATCTCTTAACACCCGTTTTCAGGCTCTCACTGTCGCGTGAATAAATTTGTTTTTTCCACTGTAATAAACGCACTGTTTATGTATATTAAATAAATTAGCTGAAGATACTCTCAGAGAAGATGAAAATTTTAGCAGAACCCACGTTGGCGAAGTCTATTTTGTTTCTGAATGTTTTTGGTGCTAAATTAGTTTATAAAAACTTGCGGTGCCGGCGACCCATTTTCAAAACAAGAAAGCATTACTTTACATTGCAGTAATATTTTTCTTTATAAACTTTTTCCTTGTTTTTATTAATTTCTTTTCTTGAAAACCCAAAGAACAGTGTTTTATATGCTTTGAATAAAATAAAGATGTACAGCTTGGAAAATTCAGAAGGTCATTACTGTAAGTTTTAGTAAAAGCCTGTATTACTATTTTTTTACAGTTTGACGCTTTACCCTCATGGAGCAGGATGGGCAGAGGGAGCCTAGTGTTAAGACACTCCGCAAATTATCCAAATTATGGAGGCATGCGAGTGGCGGAATTCAACGCCGCATTTTGCCAACCAGTACACCAGTAAGAAATTATTCATTTCCTCGAGTGGGATTTCCTCGATTCTTCCTCTCACTACTATTATGTGATATCGATTTTACATTCATAAATCTGTATCGTTCTTCAGTCAACAAATGTTGCACAAATGTTTATGTAGAAAAAAACTAACTGGTTGATTGAAAAAGTTTGAGCTTTCATTTGATACTACAAACGGTTAGTCGAGCTATGATTAGTTTTTTTCAGTATTGCGAAACACAACATCTGCTATATTGAATTTTGTTTGTGACAAACAAAAGCTGCGGTTAGAACAAATTTAGTTTTTTTTAAGCTTTAAATAAACCAAAAAGAAATAAAAAACTTTTTTTCATATTGCTCTGTACAGTAAGTAAGTTCTAAAATTTTGGAAAAACCATTTTAAAGTGGGTGGAATAAGAGATTTTCATCTTCTTGGCTTCAAACCAAAAAAAAAAATATTACACCAATCACATGTACATTTGTAACATGGTCTATGGGAAAATATTTTTGTATTTTATTCTCTTTATAAAAGTCAATGTAAATCGATAGCTATTTTACAGTTATATAACTGACGTTTTAATCTGCGGGGTGAAACTTGTTTCATTGGAATGTGACGTCAGGGAGCAGAGTTAGAGAATTTTGTAACAAGAGTAGCAGTAAAGAATGATACTACTGACGGTAAACCCCGTCCAATTATTTTGAAAATGCAGTCGCGTTATAAAAAAGACGACTTTCTCTCATCAATACGCAAGCTGAAGGGACTACTTGCGTCTGACGTGGGCTTCACCGGCATAAATAATCCCATATATGTCAATGACCACCTATCTACATATAATAAGGCTTTACTGAATAATGCTAGGCGCAGAAGTAAGGAGAAAGGGTACATGTATTGCTGGGTCCGAAATTGTACTGTTATGGTCCGTAAAACACATAATTCTCCGGTTATCCATATCTCTTCTAATGACTGTTTAAAAAAAATCTCGTAAGAACTATAGTGATATTGATATACGATTATTGTGTTTGTGTTATTTTGTTAATTAGTTTTTATTTTATTTACAATTGTTGCTTTATGGAAGTGTTAAGGTGTCTCTATTTGGGCTATTATAATTATTTTCATCTTTATTCTTGCGTTTCGTTGGTTTACTGCAATTATACTCAGTCAATTAATGTGATATGTC
>HE670504.1:105536-148417 GCA_000313835.2 Heliconius melpomene melpomene | reverse complement strand
TTATAGGAAAAGCATATAAAATGCTCGGTTTTATATTTAGACAGGGGAGTGATTTTAAGAACATACATACATTTAAGCTTTTGTATAATTCATATGTTAGACCTTACTTAGAGTATGCCTCGCCAGTCTGGAACCCACAGTATGATAAATATGTATTTGCAATTGAAAGTGTCCAAAATAAATTTATACGGCGATTACTTTACAAATTTAAATTAGATAACTCTCATAACCTAAATATACTATCATTAAAAAACGAAGAGGATATAGAGATCAAATTTTTTTGTATAAATTGTTACACAATCTTATAGATTCCAATTATCTGCTAAGTAATATTCACATAAAATGTCCAACTTTTAGTGCCAGATCTAGGGACACCTTTTACATTTCTGCTACGAAAAACCAATTATGCCCAAAATTGTTTTATACTAAGATCTTGTAGGGCATACAATAATTGCTTTAGTGATATTGACATTTTTCATAGTAGTTTGATGCAGTTTTCATGTAAGATCATTGACAAAATTCAAAATTCTGTAAATCCTAACCTAATGTAAACCTTAACCTTTCATTCGTAAAAATCTTTGTTTTTTTTTTTCTCTTTAGACAGTAAATTTAATTTTTAATTGTTAATTAGCAACATATTCACTCCATGTTTTATGTATAAGTGGAAACTTTATTGGCAGTTGGAATATGGATATGTATTATACTAAAAAGTACTGTAAAATGCTGTTTGTTTCCCAACTTAAAATAAATAAATAAATAAATAAATAAATCATAAGTCACAGAATACTGATATCGCATAGAAAAGGGGACAAAGGAACAAATATTATTTTTAGTATTATTAATAAAAGTGTCGCCGTTATGTCTTCTTTAAAAATATGTGTTAGTAAATTTGCACATAATAAAATAAAATCCTATATTTTTTTTATTTGAGTCTAGTCAAATAAGGTCAATCGTAGCAAGGGAGGGAATTATCTTAGTGGGAACGGAGTATCTTAACATTAAAAACCTGATATATTTAGGATACAGTATGAAACTAAGAAAAGAAAAAAAAAATATTGTACCATTATTTTCACATAATTCCAAATGACTTGTACTAGATAATATCACAATTTCATTTGAGAAATTTTGAGGTTCATGACGAATCGATACGACAACTTAACGACTCATTTGAGAAGTCGTAAAGTTGGGGTGTTTCACTGTTTAATATAGCCGCGTGCAAGAAACAATTAGACACGGGTATACTCATAGACTCTCACACTGTTACAGTGTAGGAATACATCTGGCCTTTGGATGTGGTATTAATTATTTAATTCTTAGAGTATCTTCTAGTGTATGTACTTAGGGCACCAAGAAGGTACACAGCAGGGTAGGCAGAGGGAACTTAGTGTTAGGACACTCCGTTCCCCACTTTCTGCCGAATTCTGGAGGCATTCTGTGTCAAAAGGCAGAACTCAGTGTCGCGCTTTGCCTCGATACCAGAGAGAAGAATGTAAATTAATATTTCATCTCCTTAAGTGGGAATCGAACCCACAACCAGTCGGTTTTACAGTTACACTTTGTGCCCCTACGCCACTACTGGCCTCTGAATAATTATAAAAAAAATATTTAATCTACTAATAAATTTTAGAGACTACCTCCCATAAAATTCGCACATCCGCGTAAGAAACACGCTAACGTGTAGAATGACATGTAATACTCGGTTATAAATCCTGGAGACACGGAGACACGGTGACGGGAGGAGGCGCTTACGTAGAATGCTCTCATTCTGTATATCTGCTCTCAATGTACACCCTCTCCACTAAATTTCCTTTTAATTATACCTTTGAATATATGAGCCATCCGTATTACCCAATATAGGTTCTATTTGTATTTACCGTTACTTTCAAAAAAAATTTATCAGCTTCATGCTGTATCCTGCACGCAGTAGGGTAGGCAGACGAACCTAGTCTCCGTTTCCAAACTTCATTTAAATTAATATTTCAATTTCTTGAGTGGGGGTCGAATCCACAATCAGTTGCGATCACAGGCACACTTTGTGCCCCTACACCCCAACTGCCCTCAAATATTACCGTTATTACCAATATCAATTAACGCTATTCACATGCTAATGCCGCTAGTGATACTACTTTTATTAGCACTTTGTATTTAAAGTGCTTCAGTTAGGACGATAACGCGGGATAACAGTCGACTTGCACAATATTCAAATGAAATTGCATCTTTGCCAAAACTACCGAGAGAATAGCGTCGCTAACATTACAATAATATATAATAGCATATTTGACCCTCCCCGTGTCGCGGTCGTCTCTTTATTTTTATAGGTCTTTGAATAGCAAAGTATTAACTAAGTAATCCGTAGGCAGGTACAGGTTGTAAGTAGCTTTAGATATAGATGTGTATTTATCCTAAAATTCTCTGGTGAGTGCTGTATAGTCGAAATATTAGGAGCATTACTGTAAAATCCAGAATATTGTCTGGTCCTAACCTCAATGTTTGGAACAGAGGGCAATTAAAACATGTATTGTTAAAAGTCTTATGTGGTTTTATATATCACAAGCGTATACTTGGAACAATAGAAATAGTAATGTGGCAAATAGTTCCGTTTTTACTTGAAAATTGCTAGCTTAATTCTCGAAGTAAAACTCGACTACTATTTAGTTTGTTTTTATGTTTAAATAAATGAGAACAAAATCAAACCTGTGCTTCCTGAATACGACAGGGTTCATTGCGTCGTAGCTAAGGTATTTGCAAATAGGTTTGTGGCGTGTTATTTGACTATGGCTTTATTAATTTCACGTTATATTCCGTAGGGGGAACCTAGGAACCTAATAAGACCCATTAAAACACTTCCGTTCCTCATTTTTCGAGGATCTGGAGGCATTGCGTGTTGAATGGCGGAAGTCAACAGTTCCCCTGCACCATAACTGATCTCAAATAATATAACAAGCAAATGTATACAGATATATTTTGTAAAACAATGAATATTAATAAAATAATCTTAAAAATAATGTAAATGATTTATATTGTATAACACCATCAAACCTGCTGCTTTGGGCTAACTCTTATAACGCTAATAATTTACTAATGTAGGCATTCGTCGGATCCGGCTTTCATTGCATCTATAGGTCTGTATCAATATAGTAAACGCAATTAGTTGGAGTGCACCCTTTTTGATGTAGCACGGAGTGCGGACAGTACAGTACAGGTTCGTGTGTGAATTGAGACCAGACGTAGTATAGGAAATATATTTATTTTATACATATTATGTTTGCTTGTAATAGTAATTAAATTTGTAGAAATTTAGTATGTTACTTTTTTTTTATTAAAAAAATTAAAGATTAATAATGTATTAAGTTCGTGTAACTTATAATTTTTATGTCGAATATTTAAATTGAAGTAAAAATGTTCTTAGCTTAAGTGAAAATTATTTTCTCATAATAAAATAATAAATTACTACTTTATAATAAAAGTGAAAAAGGGAGTGTCTTGACACAAGTGTCTCTACATACTTTACTATAAGCATATTATGAGTCTCCACAAATAAAACTAGTACATAAAGTAGATGATAATAAATTTTAATTTGAAGTTGAGGTGCGCTATAACTACAAAGTTTTCTTATCTATCTTAAAAAGTAACTGATATAATGTCAAATATATATTTTCACTATCATATTCAAAAACTTATCCTAAAACAATCCTCTAAGAAAAGCAAACTTGATGATGTCGTCAATGCCAATGTTACGTATTAAATTTTAGACAATTTTCTTTGAAGCTATTTTCACCTACCAATATTTATAACTTTTTTAAAAACGCGTCATAATCTTTTATCTCTATCAAAATTCTAACTAAAAGGTAAACATTGGGAATTTACGATTGGAAAAATGTTTGTTTTTAGTATTTCTTTTAACGAATGAAACGATAAAAGTTTTACAGTTAGTTATATTTTTAATTTGCCGTGAGTATATACTATGATACAAAATGCATATTTCCACTTTGAAATTTTTATTAATAAATAATCTATATAAGCCGAGGGAAATGTTTCAAAGCGAAATGTTTCCCAGTTGAAAATCTGTCGATATATGTTCAACGTTGTTGATTTACGATTTCATTAGTTGCGTGCAACTCGACGAGACAGAAACAATATGAACATACGTACATCTATTGGACAATGGTATCTGCATCTATGTACACGTGCTCGCGGTGTATGAAACTATGTGGTTTGTTATATATAAAGAGAGAGAAGAAAATAAGTTTTGGCAAATCTATAAATATATTGTAATTGTAAAAGAAGTCAATTCTATACATAAATTTTGAACTATAATTTATTTTGAGGGTAATATTAAAGAAGAATATACGTAATGTGAAAGAAGTTTGCCTTATCATAAAGAAACTGAAGTTTAATCTGAGCAGCTGAACCTTAAGAAATATCAGTATATCTATCAGTAATTCAGTATGTTATTCAGTGATGTTAGAAAATAGAAAGTCTAGAACAACTAACGTGAAAATCCAGGATCTCGAAGAAATCTAGGAGGTTTGGTATATGCGGCCGCTTATATTAATAGCAAAAGAATCTATCAAAAATATTGACTTTATAAAGTTTAGGAAATATAATTAAAAACAATTTTTGTAACCTCGTTAGCTTTCATTGTTGAGCTTGAAAAGTCCGAAGACAAAGATGTTTTTTAACATTTTAAGCACGACAGATGGTAAATGGAAACAGCGTACAGTCCAAACAACCGAAGTTGCGAGCGGCTACTAGTTACGAATAGGAGAACAAAATGTTAGTTTTATCACGAAAAGGATCTATAAATTATCATTTGTGAATTTATGAACTAAAAATTTGGTGGCAATTAGAAGAGGCACTAATCTTGTCGTATTTATAAGTACTCACTTTAATTACTTTTACGAAGCTTACTATATTAAAATTTGGAAATTGGAAATTTCGAATAATATGTCAGTTATATTTTATATTCGAAAACATGATTAAAATCATTTATAATATGGATCCTTCAAAATTGAAAGTACTTATTTATATTTCGAAGAAAACTAATTTAAATTTTTTGTTTGATTAATTTATTTTGTACCAAAATAATAATATTAAGCTCTCGTAGCAATTTAAAAGACATAGTTACTCTGTAGGTGGTTGGTTGAAAACGAACTTTGGTTGAGAACATTGAACCACTCCAAAAATTAATGTTAATTTTTAAATTCTTAATAAATTGATAAATTTATTATCATTATAGCTGTTTAATAAGAATAAATAATTCAGTCGTTCCCAAAAGTACTATAGTCGCAGGTTCAAAACCTAAATAAAAACATCAAGGCTTATGCCAATGAATGTCGTGTCTTCTTACACTGAGACGTACTTTTTATCGCTAGTTGGGGAACCGTTACGTTCCAGGCAGAGTAAATAGGTGCTTACTTGAAATGGTGCGATTCATAAGGGCCCACGTTGTTTCGACTTAAGAGGATGGCCGTAGTGATAAATGGGGTAAGTAGGTTGTAGTGGAACAGGAAAACACGACGCTTTTCCTATTTAAAACAATGTTATGTTGTACTATGCATTAAGTTTTACTTACATTAAAATGAGAAAAAATAACTGAATATTTATGTTTTGTAATGAAATATCTAAGTAAAAATACCCATTTATTGTAAAATAGGAGCTCAAAAGTCCTTTGAAACTCATGTCGTCAAATCTTAAAAAACATGTTTTCTAAAAATTTTTTTTCATTACAACTTTATTATTCATATTAAATATGCAATGTGGATATTATGTTAGCTTGACGTTATTAACTTTGTAGTCATATTAAGATGTGAAATTCTAGATTTTTTCAGCTTCATGCTTTACATATAGGTACTCGACTATTTTTGCAGTGCACGCGTTCAAAGTAATTCGATGGCGTTCCTTATTATAGTTATTTCGTTATTTAAGGCTAACTAAGACTTACACCGTAGTGTTATATACCCTATAGCGCTTCTGAAAAATGTAGCTTAAAAAGAAAGTAAATCTGATTAGTAGGTCCAGAGATCTTAGCGTTTAAACAAACAAACCAATTCTTTCGCTTTATTATATTAGTATAGGTTCAAATTCGTTCCACTGCCAAGCTCTTTAGTCTTACTTAACAAGTGTAAAATGATTTATCAAACAAAATTTACTTCCACAATAAGTAAGTACTGCATAACTTTTCGTGGCTCGATTACCATGCCGTACACATTATCATTTAAAATTGAACGGATGTGAAACAACGTCCAAAGCCCTGAAGGCAGCTACCTAAAAGGCTCTAACGATCTATACAAGAACCTGGATAATGGGTATTACGAAACATAACTTTTGTTCCTCCTAAATTGATGTATTATACCTGTTACCGCTGTTACTCTCTTATCAGCAATGTTTTTATTTACTGTTAAATATCTGATAGATTTGAATTATATACGTAAACCTTAAACATATTTTTATTATATTCGTTTCGTTTAATATTAGAATATTTATCAAAATTATTTTACTGTAATACAATATAATAAGTATGTATAAATGTGGCGAGTTCCGCCACTCAAAATGCAATGCCATCAGAATTCGGCGGAAAGTGTGGTGCCTGTCTTAACACTGGACCCCCTCTGCCTACCCCGCTGGGTGCGAGATACAGCGGGAAGCTGATTTATTTATTTTCTGTATAAAACACTGTGTACTGTTTGTTATCTTTCACATTTGCCACTTATTTCGAATATTTTTTAATATTTTTTTTATGTTCTAATTGAATTTGAGGAGAAGCCACAAACAAAACTTTTTCTTAGTTGTTTTTACGATCGTTATTTACAGTACGATGACTCTCAAAATTGTTAAGAACAATGACTGCTAACTATAATATAAATATATTTTTAAAGTAATTCCCAGAAACCAGAAAAAATGAAATCAATTTTTTCTAATAAACACTAGAACGCAAACTCTCTACAATTAATATACAATAATAAAACAAAAAAACACGAATATATATTCGAAATCGATTTTAACACAAAGGTACTTTAAACGAAATTGCATCCCAATAAGTGTAAGTATTTTCTATCCATCATTTAAAATAATTCCCACAAATGAATCTATGAAAAAAAAAAAAAACAAAAAAATGTAAATCATTTTTTTCTAATAAACACTAGAACGTCATAACCCCTCTACAATCAAACAAAAAAAACGAATATATAATCGAAATCGATTTTAATACAAAGGTACTTTAAACGGAATTGCATTTCAGCCAATAGGTGTAAGTATTCGCCATCCGTCATATTATTTGTCACGGCCCGTCATCGGCAGGCGCCGCCGACCGTCGAGTGCGAGCGACGCATAGCGTGTCCAATTACGCATTCGCTATATTTTCTATGCCACGCCGTGACGCTTGCGGGAATGCAATCAATCTGTATGTATGACTCAAATACTCGTATATGTGTGGGTATTGCCGATTGGTTAATTCAATTATTGTTGAACTAGTCTTTATTTAGTAAAATTTAAGATTTATTCATTTCTTTTTTTTGTGTTTTCGCTGTATTCCGTTGCAGGGTAGGCAGAGGGAAACTAGTGTTAAGACATTCCGTTCTCCATTTTCCATCGGATTATGAAGGCAATTTAAATTATTAAATACTTATTTCATTTCCTCGACTGGAAATCGAACCTACATGGTGTAATTTTTACAGTCACACAGCTGTAGTAGTATTAGTTTTAGAGTACAGATATACATATGCAAGGTATAAAATATAAATAGATCAGATGCAACTCGCGAGCAGAAAAGCCACTTCAGCAGCCAATTTAGATGTGAACTAAAGCCCGTTACACATACTATCATGTATAAAATAAGGGTTATTGATTATTTTACAGATTACGTTTTATCTACGGCTGCATTAAATATTTATAATTATTAAATATGTAATAAAAACAGGATTGGGCTTATTTTATATAATTATTTCACGTAGAATTTTAGGGCAGCTAAAATAACAGGGCCTGGCCTTCAGAGAAATAGTGCTTATTTGAAAGCTTAAGGTCCTAAATAAACAAACTAAGCAATTATCAATAAAGAAAGATATAAAAAAGTTCAAAGGTAAAATATATGTGAACCTAACATAAATACATATAATATATGAAAATATTGTTTCATAAAAAATTTTTTTTCTTACTTTATTATAATAGAAGATATAAAACATGCTTGCTATGCCTTGACCAAATTATATATAATAAAAACATAATGTAGTTCTCTTTCAAATCATCGGCCTTGAACTAAAGGCGGAAAAGCCATCTAGTTTTCTATTTGGTTTCACGCCTGGCCAGTGTGTCCCTAGCGTGCGATAGCAAAAATAGTCTCACACTTAAAGCAAGGTGGGGTCGATTGAATCGAATATTCGCCAGTTGTAAAATACACGGGTATAGCTGACTTCCGAGTCGATTTCTGGTTACGACATGTTGACAATACCTTTACGTTTATCTACGTTTCTCTACAACTTACTCTTTCAATTTTTTAAATTATGCTGAATCCCGCTGTATCCCGCATGTAGCACGGTAGGCCGAAGGAGCCTAGTGTTAAGACATACCGTTTCTCACTATGGGCATTGCGTGTTGAGTGGCCGAACTCAATTCCGCACTTAGCCTTAACACCAGGGGGAAGAAATGCAAATATTAAATAATTTATTTTCTCTAGTCGGAATCGAACCCATAACATGTCGCGTTCACACGCTTGAGGCCATACGCCACGCCTGGTCTCTTGTATCAAAATATTTCATATAAAACGAAATTTTCCCAAACATTTTATTTAAGTACACGTACGATTAAAGTAAAACGTTGCGTATTAGATTGAAGGTTGGTTGCTATATGCTTTGGTATGCTATGAGTGATTCTTTTATTTTTTAAGTCCCGGTAAAATGTTTTGAAAGGACCGATTTTACTTCTCCTCTCTCCCCACTCTCCGTCGCCCGCATGTCTCGTCGCCAACTCCTATTGTGGAAGTAACTACAATCGCACATTATTGTTTCGACGGCAGTGTACGCATTCCTTTTTATACCAGCTTCCATGCAAAACCGTATCTTTATACGCTTGAGTAATGGAAATGAAATTAAAACGGGCTTTTAGTCAGGTGTATTGTTTCCATCATCGCTGACTTGGATGCTGGGATACATTTATTTAAGAGTATTCTACTAATTTAGTTACGTTTGGGATGCAATTTCGAAATGTGTACGTTTATGTAATATGAACAGGTTAAAATTAAAGTAGTTTTGTTTTGTGTATTTTTAATACATTACTAGTACTGACATTTCTATCCCACATGATGACAATCTCGTGAAGGTCAAAAAGAAAAATTATATAAACATTTGAAGTTAGCGAATGAACTTGCTGTCGTTCGTGATTTCAGTTAACGGTTCTATAGGAAAAAGCCACGACCAAAATCTTTAGGTTATCGCTTAGCTGTTGTGTCAAGAACCGGATGCAGAAGGCAGTATTACTGGAGTTCTCTCTGGAGCCTTAGCCAGTACCTGTGTACCACCGTCCGAAGAGTATGCTTTTATAATTTTAAATGTATTTTTTTATATTAATTTATAAAAGTATATATTGTTATATTGTCATATATATTAAGTGTAACTCACAAACGCTTGAATAAAATATGGAATACCAAAGTAACTAAAAGAAAATGAAATGAACATTACAAAATGACGTTATATAAGTAACGCATATATTAGTTTAGTTTAGGATATTTCTGTCTGCTGGTTTGTATAGCTGCACTGCAAATCATTAGCTGGGTAGAGACGGCTGCGGCCGACCACACTCGCTGTTTGCATTTGTAATTAATACACTGTTTGCACTCCTGATTTACGATACCGTCGTTCTACACTCCCAATGTGTTAATAGCTTTGATAATTAACTCTTATAAACTTAAACTTTATAAAATACCAGCTAGCCAAACGCGGCTTCACCCGCTTGTACTATAACCAAATTATGAAATCTATTTATACACAATTTAGAGGCTATGTGTTATTCTGATATATAAGCAATATTACTGTAAAGTTTCATTCAAATCCGTTCAGTAGTTTTTGCGAAAAAAGCACATTTATTATATTAGAAGCACATCATGAAAAGTAGCTTCGTTGATTAACATAAAATTTTATTAAACTTGGTAAATAACAACCAACTAGAAATCTATTATAAGAAACGTTACTTCAGACTTGTTAACATTAACTGTAAGTCTTGGAAAATATATTTAGTTAGACAATACAGATTCTCAGGGGTGTGGCTTGCTCTTCCTATCCTGGTGAAAAATTATCCTCTTTCCCGACTCGAGTCAACTGCTGGCGCTACATCGTATCGCGGGGGCGTGGTGTCAGTTCAAACAATTTGCATTTTTAGCGAAAGTACTAAGACGCGCGTCTCCAGCAGACAGATTGTGTACGAGACAAATGATCCTTGGAACACGAAAGATATAAATATTTTCTATAATAATACTACATTTATTATGGCAATGCGTTACAATTCTAATTGGTATCAAAATTAACTAGCCATTATGCAAATTATAATTCAATAAGCTCTGAAAGGGCTTATAAATCCATTCGGTAAATGATTCAACTGTTGAAATCGTGTCATAGATTACTGTAAGTTGAGAGAAGAAAATTGAATTTATGAAACAATATGAATGCGGGGTGGAAGCCAAGTTTACATCTTACCTCACAACTTTGATCTTCGCAGTAATATTCATACATAGTCAGTAAAATTTTAATATTATTGCGTCTCACGTTCTCTAAAAGCAATAAAAATCTAAAACTTAGTTTTGCGTGGAAAGTTTTGCTTTGCTTTCAGCTTACGCGGCCCGACTGGAGTGGAACGCAACCCGAAGCCCTACAAGGAGTAGGCGTGTGCGGAATGCATAATATGAAGGAGATTAAAAACTACAAAAAAATGTCAATACCACCCCCAGTTTTGCAGGCAATTTGTCATTGACGGATGACTTTTTTATTTTAGGGCGTTTTTGTATATAAAATCTTATTTACTGTTTGTTTATTGTCATGTGAAAGTATAGATATGTATATTTATTTTTATTTTTAATTTGATCATATAACTATAGATTAATTGATATAAAGCCTTAATACATAAATATATATTAGTTTTTAGGACCCAAATTGTTCTAAAAAAAAGAGAATAAAAAATAAGGAATAGCAAATGTGAATATTTCAACTGATGAGCAACAATTATATGACATTTCAAACTTTAATCTAATAAAAGTACAGATTCATATAACGACGACAAAAATATAATTCCACATGAAGTTTTTCAACCGCGTCTAAGGCAAATTGAAATTGACTGCACTGGTTGGTTCAAGAATAACATTAATATTGGGTTTCTCTTCGGAGTCTCCCGGACTCTTGGTCACATACATTTTTAATCGCAGCAACCAAAAAATGGAGCATAGTAACGACGTCGCTTTTGGAAACCATTACCTTAAGTGCATGTTTCGTATATCGATCGATCTCACTTTAGTCGTAAGGAGTTAAAGAAATTTATGACTATTTATATTCTTCTAGCGTAGAAAACGCTATATTTTGTCTAGCTTTGTGCTGGTAGGTTGCCTCTTTGTGAAATACTTTGAGATATTTTATTTTTGGTATTTGGCTTGGGTTATGGAAGTACGTACTTGACCTAGTTCAAGTAAAAGAAATGTTTTAAGAAAGTAGGCATGTTCAGCCTTTTAAGCGAGTAGCTGGGACAATTAGATCTAAATATAATAATTATTTAGATACAAAACTATTTTTGTCTAATTTGCGTAACAAAATTCAATACTGCAATTCTACTTGGGTAGATAAGTGTGGCACTTATATTTCCATTGCAATTGAATTTGAACTGGCGACCACTGGATTTACCAGTTTTTTTTTGTAAATAAGGTATGGATCATAAGTTAAAAAAATATATTTTTCAAGATTTAAATTACAATGCCATCAAGAAAAATAGGATTAGATTACGGAGTCCGTTTTCGTACAATATTTTTTCCTGTTCACACTGCGTTTTTATTAAAGCATTCATGATTTTCGTACGAAACTTGTTGTTTATTTTCTTATTTAGACATTTAAAAATGAAATGGTGTTACTTTTACTTAATAATGCTTAGTCTTGTCATAAATATTGTTACTAAAAATATTTCTTTTATTGTACGTAACATTTATTACTATTGCAGTATGCTAGCTTAATACATTAATATAAAACTATTAAAAATATATAAAGCTTCTTCGAAGTGGTCTTCATTAGCTACAATACAGTTCTTTAAACGTGCAGGGCAGTTATCAATAGCAGCACGCACTCTTTCCATAGGAAAATTCTTCAATGCAAATCATGTAAATTTTTTTAGGGACTTTAAACTATCAAGGCGTTTAGGGCAAGGCTTACTCGTACTAAGCATATAAAAATGATTAAGAATTATAATAATCAATAAAAAAAAATTACTGAAGGTAATTTTATAAGAAATTGAAACTTTTTTATCTTATATCATATCATAAAATTATCCAATTTTGGACTTTAATTATCACAAAAACGTGTAAAGAATAGACAACATTTTCCTCTCCAAACCATTCATCATTTCATACGTCGCCTGCTCGCTTGAAGTATAGGTAGGTATTCTCTGGAATAATGATATATGAAATATTGAAACGCAAATTGAAAGAGTCGTTATGTATCTGTGTACAAGAAATAAACTGCGTTTTCATTTACAAGAAAGCAATATAATAAGCATTTTTCAATCGAAACGCGATGTCCCAGGTGTTGGCCCCCATTTCAATATTGGAGCGAGTGTGATGAGAATCGAGATGCAGTTTTATTATCATATCGTGAAACGATATACCTATTATTATTGTTAAATGTTATTTTTATTCTTCAAAATTTGTACAGAATATGTTTTTATAAGTAGAATATTTTTTCATTTCTTTCGGAGTTTGAGGAAGATAAGATAATAGTAAAAAAGTCTGTTCTAATGGTGATTTGCTCAGTCATGCCAAATAACCTAAAATAGTCTTTTAAATACTAATGTTTCTTCGCAAGGTATTTTCAGTTGGAACCATCAGTACTCGAGAATTTATCGTAAACTATGCTACAATGATATTAATGTTTTATTATTATCAATGTTATTAAATACTAGAGGTTTTGTTTTTGCTTCGCTGTAAAGGGAACCTGGGAACCTAGATTTAAGACACACTATTCTCATCAAGATTCCTCCATTCCCGACTTTCTGTAGGCATTGCGTGTTGAGCAGCTGAACTCAAAACCGCACGTTGCATCATTACTAGAACGGTGAAATGAAAATATTAAATATTTAATTTCCATCGAGTAAGAATCGAATCCACAACCTATGGCGTTTACAGTCGCACGCTTGGGCCCCTGCACCACCACCAGTCTCGTGTTACTGTTAATTTGTATAAAATAACAAAATTAACTTTATTACAAACAGTATTAAACTATTCTCCGAGCTAGGATTGAGGAAATGAGCTGCTGTATCTTCGGATTCACACGCGACTGAGCCACCTCGCAGATTGTTACGAAATGTGGCGTCACTAATGTAGTTAATGTCGTATGAAAGGGGCCGCTTATCGACATCGCGACTTTTCATGTGTCGCCTATGAATTACTATGTCTTTATTGTGTTAGAACAATCCGACTTCATATATTTAATAATTATTATAATTTTTAACAAAAAAAACTAATTTTTCAATTTTAACCGGATCTCATAATCAAAACCTGACCAAAATTTCATGAAATTAACTGTTGAAGTGTTTGTATCATTTCCAATAAAATCAACTTCGAAATGGGTTGACGGGATATTGAGTTATGTGACTTTTTTCTTGGATACCATTGTCAGAAATGGTCCAAATTAAAATCAGACCACACAGCGAGCACTATTTTTCTAATAAATTAATGATGAATTATCAAAATCGGTTCATCCAGACAAAAGTGCTGGTAATAAACATAATTAAAAAAAATACTATAGTCTATAGCCTCAGGTATTTCTCGTCTTTCTCGTGACTCCTATAGTCACTTTGAAATCATTTTTATAGATTTTTCATATTGATGTCGGAACCAAATATTGCCAGAGATGAAATATTTAATATTTTCATTTCTTCGCTCTGGTCTCGAGTCAAAACGCGGGGTTGAGTTCAGCTACTCAGCACTAGGCTCCCTCTTCCTATCCTAATAAGTGCGGCATACAGCGTGACGCTAAAAAAAATAAGTTTTTAAAGTATTTATGTCAATTAAATTAAATTACCTTATAAATTTCAGTACCAAATGAAATATTCTTATGTAAGTTTACTACACAATTTCGATGTCTTGTATTCTGTGTAATAGAAATACTCTTAAAATGTAAAATGTAGTCAGATAAATGGAAAAATTCTTTAGTGAAATAAATTAAGATTTCATTTGTACTTGTATTGTACCAACTAGAATACAATTTTATAATGGTTATTTTTAACCAACTGCGCTACGCAAGGAGTATAATGTGTTTATGAGTCTATGTATGGATGTATATAATCGTATGTGTGTTCCTATGTGGCGTTGTAGAGACCTAACGCCTTGGCATTTTGATGATTCTTATTCTCATTTTAATTAATAATTTAGCATATATAACCATTTCAAATTGTTTTAACAACCATTCTTACAATTTTTTATACTTATAACATTACTTTAGCTTCCAATTATTATATGGGGGTAGTAGCAGTGACAGTTTTTCATCTTATAATCTTAATAACAAAGCTAAGCTAAGCTTTTTTATATTTTTAAATGTATTTTTTTTATAATAAAAATGTAAAATTGATTCACTAATTTAATTAAAGTATATGCTGGTAAGCTAATATATAATAATAAGTTCTAAAAAAGATAACATGAGGAAAATAAATTTGAATATAAACAAACACACACCACCTCTATGCATTAATTGCTTTCATCTTTGACTACGAGCGGCAATACATCAATCAGCCTGTTGTCGTGACGGGCTTGCAATCAAATAAAATTTAACTCAAAAGCGACCGTCGAGCGCTCGCGTAAGCTGTTTAATGCAGGTGGTTCCATTCACTTTTAATATAGATAATAACAGTTATAGATGGATTACTGTCAATTATGTTTATTATCAATTTTAATTATAAATTAATTGAGGCCATCGTGGCGTAGCGGCAAAAGGGTGTGACTGTAACGCGACGGTTGTGGGTTCGATCCCCACTCGAGGAAGTGAAATATTTATTTATGTTTATATTTCCATTTCTTCGCTCTGGGTGTTAAGATTTTTTTCTAAAATTTCTATTCTAAATTTACGATAGAAAAATACTTATTTAGTAAACATATAAAAATGCTTTTATATGTTTACATAAAGAATTTTGACGTAGACGAGAAACCGTAAGAGGCGCGGGTTCAAATCTCGATACGTTTAAAACTGTAGCGTTTTCTAAATAAGTATAGGTAATTTAATGCCATTCCATTCCAAAAGTAAAACAAGTATTTTAATATTAAAACAGAAAAAATCTTTTATAATTGTAATAAATTGCATTCCAGCACTGTAAAATACATAGACGGCACAACGATGCATTTGCTAATTAATATTTCTGTGAATCAATACGCATTGATAGCAGCTTATTCATTAGAGCCCGAGGGGTTGCCGCCTAATTGTACCTACGAATAACGAATAATTTCGCTACATTTGTACCACTACGATGTTTGATATTAGCGATTAACTCTTAATGAACTTGCACATAAACTAAAGTAACTATTGACGATACAGTGTGTTTGCTGTGGCATGGTTCTGGTCTCATTAATTCTCATTGTTCACGGAGATTAGGAGAAATAAACAAATACTTATATAAATAAATAATACATTTGCAAGTATTTCGCATGTCATATCTTTTTATTAATATTTGAATTTTGTAGCGAATTCAAATATATTTTTTTTGCTTCATTCTTTTGTTTTTACTTAAATGGCGTTACAACTAATTATATTTGACACAAGCACATATACTAATTATGCATACTATACAACCAAATTAGAACTGAGTCAAAATCGTATTTTAAGTAATTAAGGATTATTCCTTTGAGAATTCAAGGGCTGTGCCTCATTTCAATAATTTATATATTTCTTCAGTGTTAATAAGAAAGATAATATAAAGTAAACAGAGATTTATCAGTACTATGGAACTAATTTAAGTGTATAATAAGTACGTGCTGAAGCCACGAGGCCAGTCGTGGGGCAGGGGCACAAAGTGTGACTGTAAAATCAATTGGTTGTTGGACCGATCCCCACTCGTAGAAATTAAATATTTACTTAAATTTATAATTCCATTTCTTCGTTCAGGTGTAGAGGCAAAGCGCGGCGTTGAGTTCTGCCAATCAACACGCAATGAATCCTGAATTCGGCGGAAAGTGGGAAACGGAGTGTCTTAACACTAGGTTCCCTCTGCCTACTACTGTGTGCGGGATACAGCACGACGCTGTTTTTAATTTTAACACGTGTACAGTTATTTTATCAATGTAATGTATATTCTACGCGATATTTAAAAAAATATTAGCATTCTGCAGTCTACATTAACTAAAACTCTACCAAATTTCATACTCTCGCACCCACAGTTTTCGTAAAAATGAAAAAAGTTACTTCCTTCACGCACTAATATATTGATTATCAGAAGTAAATAAATATAAACGTAATAATATACAGCCAGATACATAATATTATACACCGCCAGATTTGTTCGAAACAATGTTCGACAGTCGCCGCGAGCGAGGATAACGGACATCCCTCTAATCACGGACTACCTCGTTCCGAACTAACTTAATTGTTCAAGTTCATACGTTAACTTTTCGGCATCTAATATTTAACTTACAAATGATCGACGAAGTAGCGTAATTATGCCGCATTCATAAGTTTATTTCGATGACCAATATTGAGAGTTAAGTACATAGAACTGTGGTTATATGCTCTGCTGGTAAGTTTAAAAGCTATTGATAGATTGGATATATTGTCTCATCTAATTTCTTCATAATTTAATTTATGTATATTTTATTGAAGCTTATCAGATTCATTTGTTATAAATAAAATAATTTCAGTAGCTGCATTCTCACTTGTTTCTCTATTTTTTAAATATAGTATAACTAATAGGGAAGGAAAAGCTGTGTTCCTACTTCCCCACCATTATACAGTAAATAAGTGTATGAAATAAAACAATTTTCATACATTAATTAAAAAAAACCCCACCAATACAATCATCAAAGGAAACACGTAAAAATGAACAACGAAAACATTTCACGCTTATTAACCCCGTTCAATCGGTGGTCGTAATCGACAAAGTCGCAATCCATCGAGTCGCGCGCACCACTGGCTTTAAATGTATATTGCGCACATATTATCGTCAAACGTCAGAGGCCTGTCGGTTACACAACGGGGCCGATGAGAGGTCATGACGTCTGACGTTAACTGCCACTAATGCGAGTACTTGTGTCGCGTCACTATGACAATTTGTCACTAATTATAATAATTAAGTGGTGCATAAAAGTAGTGATAATACGATTTTATGCGTTATGCCTAATTGTATAAATTATTATATTGTTATTTGCTATCTGGATTGAGTTATTTATTTCTATGGGAATTTGATTATAATTGAATGCTTTGAATTTTTATTTTCTAATGAAATAAAATATCTCATTTTTTATTTTTCTATATATTCTAAATAGGTACATTCAAATGGTATAAAAATTACCATAACGAAAAAACAACAAATGGATATATGGTCTTTCTACAAAATCAAGATAGATTTTTTTGTTTAAATTAATTAAATAAGCATAATTTATTTAGAAGAAATTTTTAAGACTTTTTCACAAAGAAACATAGCTGGCTGTTCGCAATATGAGATTTCAAGAAAACCTGTCCGTGAAATAGCCCCGCAACGTTTCACTTTATTCTTTGTATTATATTCTTTCATGGGGCTCCAAGATGCGTATCCAGCCTCTTCTAGAGTTTGGCCTATAAAATATTATAGTATAACATATAGAGTGGTACAATAATTTGAAATTTGACATTTTTGTGAGAGATATTATGTTAACCCTTTATGAATTTAAAGAATGTTGTGAAGAACTGCTAAACAGAAGGCGAAACTGAAATAAAGGGTAACGTGGTCTCAGGGAGTTAATTACCAATTTTTAAACCAATCGATATACCAAAACTTTTTTCGGATGCATATTAGGAATTTGTTAACAGTGTATGTTTAATATCATATATTAAATATTAGGTTTTCAGTCGAAATATAAATCTACCTTCGATAGTTCTGTATTGATAAGGGAACATTAGATCACTATATCCAAGATATAAAATGTTAGGATCAGGAGTTTTGCTATTTAAATGTTCTCCCAGGAAGCCGACAATTACACTCGCTTCTTTCGCCGAGTTGATAATAGCAAGACGTCCTTCTTCCAATTTGCAAGCCAAGTAGGCGTCATGCCAAGACAATGGTTCAGCGTGAAACTTATAGCATTTATTGTTTATCGCTTGTTGAGGAACATAGCCTGTTAAAAATAATGCATTTAAATTTTATAGGTTATAAGTGTTGAAATTTCGACCGGTGGCATATCTATTTAGGTGATTTTGCAGTCTTGTTAAACAAATTAATGATTCTTTAAAAGTTTTACTAACACATGTATTTTGAATTTTACTTCACGCTATATCCAGCACACAACATAGTAGATAGAAGGAATCTAGTGTTAAGATACTCCGTTCCCCATTTTCCGCCGAATTCTGGAGACATTGCGGATTGAGTGGCTGAACTCAACGCCGCGCTTTGCCTCGGTATTGTGAAATTAAATGTTATTAAAATGAATTCAGAGTGTGCTGTACACTAAATGAGTTATCTTTGGCTTCTTCACCCTATTCCACTAAATACAAATTATTCATGAAATAAATAAAATAAATATAAAACAAACCTTCATCATAATTATCACATGCCTCATTATATTTTGTTTCATTTCCGAATATTTTACATACAAATGGATGCACGTCGGAACACGGTCTATCGTCTAACAGACCCTCTCTTGTCATAACGACGCAGTGTTCCGTACCATTGGCATTATTTGGCCTACCTTCCGCCCAAAGGAGCTCTAAGATAGTTCCAGATATAGGTTCCCCTGTAAGTAAGTACAATCAGACGATATAGTCTATAAATTTATGTGAATGGAATTTATTATATACACATTTATCAGATATTTGCTTCGTGATTGATAAATTTGACGTATTAGAAAATAGAATTAGATAGAGTGTAAATGACTTCCTCATAAACATAATTTTTTTTCACCTTTACGCCGTATCATATGCTGCTGTCTGTAGAGGCAGGATAGGCAGAGAGAGCCTACCACTACGACACTCCGTTCCTTACTTTCTGATGAATTCTGGAGGCAAAACGCGTTGAGTAGAGACACTAGAGTGAAGGAATGCTCTCTCCAATTCCCTCTGCCTAACCTGCTGTGAGCGGGATACAGCGTGATTTTTTTAATATATTAAAAACTGTACCTCTAACTGTAACATAGTATCCCACAGCAAATTTATCATGTATCCCCACGAATATAGCAGTGTAGTGCGCTTTCATATTGCTCATTAGTAGCTTTAAGTTTTCTATTTCGTCCAATGTGTCTGGAATAAGCAATGTTGTGCCTTCTGCTTCACACATTTGTCGGGCTTGTTGCCAATCGGTTGCCAAGTCGTGTAATCTATAGAAAGTCTTGTAGGCATGAGCCCACATATAGTCCATTCGAAATTTTTGCGCTGAAATAATATCTTTTGTTATTTCATTGTAACAACTTTTTAGACGCCAGTCATAGTGCAGGGGTACAAGTGTGTGTAAACGCGTCAGGTTGTCGGTTCGAGCCCAAAGCGCGGCGTTGAGTACCGCCACTCAACACGCAATGCTTCCAATATTCGGTAGAATATTCCGGATATAGCGTGAGTCTGAAAAAAGGTTTAGAAAAATATGTCATTCATAAAAATGCACTTATAACATGTAGAAATTACATTGAGTTGTTCAAGTACACATAATAATTATAATTTATAAAGTTTTCTCTTACCATTTGAATAATGCAGACAGATTAAATTAAATATTTGTAATACCCATCTATATACGAACATTATTTTAGTTACATATATCTAGTTTAATTAACTTAAACTTTTTTTTTCAAAGTCAATGATTTTTTTATTGGTTCAAGTACAATTTACATTTCCGACTTGTTTTATTGTATACACTTTATGAGGTCGTAAACATGACGATCGGTTTTTATTATTGATACAAAGTTAAAGTTCAAACTCAAATATTAAAAGAAAAAAGCAAGCAAATAAATTTTAATTGGAATAATGCTATAAAATTTAAATTCACCAGATTCAATCTACCTTTCTCACGCACTTGTGAGATATCGCAGTACAAGTTATTTTTTCGTGATAAAGGCGAAGGCCGCTCGCATCACTTGGTCCTTCGACCACGCTTATTTGAATCTTCGTTCTAAGAGACTTCCTTTTCTGTGAGTGTCAGGTAATTATCTGTGTGGCATTCCAATTTTCCGATCGAACGGTTAATTCAGTTTAAATCTCTTCGTGTAATACGTAGTCTGCTTTAGGAATTGCCTAATCCTAGTCCCTCGGAGCCAGTTCGAGAGTTTGTAAGCCAGTGTCTACGTAACATGGAAACGGCTTCTGTATTCTGTAGTGAAAATAAATTTATTATGTTATTTATTGAAGTTGGATGACGAGATGTAAATAATAATTATAACATAAAGTAAATTAATTTCAAGAACAAACTCATTAGGTTTGTATGGTTTCAAAACAAAGTGAAGAAATTTAAAACCTCCAGGTAAGAACTCTGATAAAATTAATTTTAAAGGGTAATTTAATTAATATTTCCTGATGTTGGAAAATAAAACGGCTCTATTTCCTTTCTATTCCAATTTGAGTTGTTTGTTTTAAATATTTTATATTATTTCCATAAATAATTATAAATTTTTCGCTAAGCTGTTCTGTCTCCATGGAGTCGGATCATCGTTTAGGGTTGGTAAATAAAGTTCAGTACAACTTATCAGCCGCAGTGGGTGGATCTGATAAAAGTTGTTGAAAACTTTCTTTTGCGATATCGCCACCTTCGTCATGTAAATTGGACAAGTTGTGGCCGTACTGATGCTTGTTTCATTGGCAAATATAGATTAGCTCTTAATCTCAGTACTTTTCCCACCAAATTGTTTTCAGATGAGTGGAGAAAGTTTAATCAGTTCGGTAGGAATAAGTTATTTTACTTTATTGATATTGAATACATCGGGCCACTTTTATTGTGTAGCTTATCTTTAAAACATAATTATATTTATAAAATAATATAAAATATTATGTTAAAATATATTTGACATGGAATTTGTAATAACATTTAAGCAGTCATATTCTAAACTTGAAAGCGTTATCTAAATGATTGAATAGCGTTATCTAAATGAGATTTTTGATGCAAACGATTTTTTAATGTTCTACGAGTTTTAGTAAAAAGTTTATCCATTTCTTTGTCTAATGACGCGAGTGTCTTCAAAGGATTTAAAGTTTATATTGAACGGATCCAAAAAGTAAATAACTGCTGATACTTTCAACCTTTTCAGGCGGGTTAACCCGTAAACCATCTCAGTTTAAGGAGGCATTAAATCGCAACTCAAACAAGAACCGTTACAGTGAAGTTAACTCACATATTGCTTTGTGTCACGAACGCTGAAACGAACAAAGTATAGCTGAGGAGATGCGTTGCCAGAGAGAGATGGTGAACACTGATGGGAGAATGGGTGTGGAGGGTGTAAAAGGAGAAAAACTACATCGCTAAAAGTGAATGCGGTCGAAAGGCGCGCTTATTTCAGCACTAAGTGCATGGATTTTTTTCAAGTGATTCTATGAGTGCGCGGCGCACGTCGCGATACTTTCGCGCGAAACGACTGCATTCATCAACTTATCGGTCGACTTTAGATCACATTTCATTTGTAAAGTATAAAAAGAGCAAGCTTATTGCAGTCTATGATAATATTTTTTTTAACTTTATGTTCTTTTGTATTTCAAGGTGACCTTTATAAATTCTGATAGTGATGTTAACTAAACCGTCCTTTCTTTTTTTGCAACCTGGGAATCTAGTGTTAAGACACTCCGTCCCCATTAAGAAATGTAGTGCCTCACTTTAAATAGATAATTCTGGAGGCGATGAGTGTTGAGTGGCAGAACTCAACGCATGGCTTTGCCTCGTTATCGGAGGGAAGAAATGAAAAAAATAAACATTTAATTTCCTCAAGTGAATGAGAGTTAGTTGATATTGAATGAAAAGGGAATCCAATCCACAACCAGTAACGTTTACAGTCACACGCTTGTACCCTTGCACCACGACTGACCTTTTAATATTCTATAAATTATTATTGGGTATTTTATTATAAAAGTAGGTACCTACAATTATAATACATCGGTATGGTAAGGACATTGCCATAAATGCCTAAAGAGTTAAGGGTCCAACGTGATGAGAATTTTGGTTGTACAAACTCATAATAACATAAGGTAAGTAAATTATAATAACATAACATTACATTTTCTATACTTTTTAACTATATGTTACTATAAATATATTTACAAAAATAACTCATAAACTAAATAGATATTTTAACGCAATATAATATTAAATTATGATCTTCATGCACCGCATGCAATAAGCTTGTTTATCCAATATCTAGTTAATTACGTACAATGTAGGCTGCGGTCAATCGGCTGTGACGTCGGTAATTGTGCTTTTAAACTTGGATCAGATACCTAATTGATCAGTCATTAAAATGCGTGGCTTTATTTATGCATGGGCCGAGTGCTGGTCCGTTACATTGGGTGATTCTCGTGCACGGAATGTTTTGTATTATATGAAATTAAGTTGTTGAATTTATTTGTTTATATTAATAGGTAGGTAGAGTGTTTTATAATGTCTTTTATTTTGCAGCTCTCTGTTTTTGCCAAACTTAAAAGTTTGGATCGTACTATTAGTATTAAAATAAAGCAAATAAAACAGACATTTCGAGGTTTGTGATTTTTTTTTACTCAGCATTCAGTCTTTTTGAAATGTGAAGAGTGGAAAACAAATTCACTATTTATTGATAATTCTCTTACTCTAAGACTAATATGAAAAATTAAGTATTTAATTTAAAAAATATTTTTGAGTTTTAATTTTATTTTGTATTATTTCATTCAAAAATTATATGTTTCATACTGAGATGCTTAGAAGACCACCAGGATATCAATGAGACTGATATATTAATTATTGAACAGAATTTAATATATTTATTTTGGATTTCGTAGCTTTACAATGTCACGCAAACTGATCTGATAATCCGAAAAAGGGTCCAAATAATATATTTTTAAGCGCACTTACAACAGTTTTCCTCAATACTTTACCTATTGTTTATTAACACGTTTTGGCAACAATGCGATAAAAAGAGGGGTAAATAAAGGTATTTTTGACATTCATAGGGTTATTTTAGGAGAATGGATGAGGGCAGCACCTGGGCCCGAGGAGCTCACAATGGGCCCACACAATATGCCTGCGAAGTGAACTGAATAACTTTGTTTAAGAACACAATAAACCACTTTTTCAGCAAAGTATTTTGTATTCGAAACTGAAAAATAACGGCCGATAATAGAGTTACCGAACGAATAATGAAAATTTGTTTTTGTGTATTTATTAGCAGTATTAAATCAGAGTTGATAATTAATTTGTTTTAAATTTGTTCCCCACAGCCATTCAATGTAAAACTGTCGTATATGGAGAGATACGATCGCTATAGTGCAATGGATGAGTAATTATTATACTACTATGGCAATCAATAAAAACAATTATTTTCATAATAATATGTCGTTTGTAGTTTCAAATAATGATGGAAATTTATTATTTCATGAACAAAAAATGTTCATTTTGTTAAATTTTCTACTGGTTTTTTATTGTTTTCTGTTTCTTCGTACTTATTTTGTAAAAATAATTATCTTTAACAATATTAAAACAAATTTACAGTATTAGTATTAAATAATGTATTTGAAGTAGGTTTAATTTTTTTATTTTTTTTGTATGGTCTTTGACACACCGGATCGTAATACAATGTGATGTTGTGTGAATGTATTTCTACAGACCCTGTGTGCAAACTTACTCTAAACAAAAATAACATGCACTACGGTAGAATAACATTTCATTTACAATGTAGGTGTGATAAAGCAGTGCTTCATAATAGATGTTGAAGTTTTACTGCATAAATCATTTTATATTTTCTAGGATTTTTTTTAGGTTTTTATCAGATAGATATTATACTCGTGTATGTGCTGGTGTTTTTATATTCTTTCCGATAACATTCATTTGTGTTGGGTTCTTTTTAGGGTTCCGTTACCTTAAAAGAAAGAAACGAAACCATTATAGGATCATTTTTTGCCCCTCTGCCAATCTGTCTAGATTAGACCATTTATCTCAAGATCACGTGGAATTATCGATGTAAAACTAATATCAAACATTCAGATCTACGTTTCAGAAAGATCTAGCTTATAAGTTAAGATAGAATATAGCCTCTCTCGATAGATGGACATAAATGAAAATTCATCTGTCTTCTCATAATATTTTTTCTTTTGAAATTATATTTTTTAAAGGTCTAAATATTTCAAAACTCTTATGTTCATTAGGATATGAATTATGTATAATATCTACGTAGAACGGGAAACTACAGGCGTTATTGTCATGCAAATTGTAACCGGACGTCCCGCTAAGGGTATTCCCGGGATGACGTACTTGTAAACAAATATACGTCAATACAAGTCTGTGTGCAGTGAATATTGTTAGACTTGATGCAATGGTCATAATTGTAGGACTGTTGTAACTGTTACAATTCTATAGCATTGTATATTTCAATTTACGAGAAAAGTTATATCAACCATACATAAATTTATCTCATATAGACGGGCACTCATGTCGAGAGTATACCCAGATAGTCCAATGCTAGCCACAAGTTTTAGCCACAGTTCTGTCAGATTCTGGAGGCATTACTTGTTGAGTGGCGAAACTTAACGCCGCGTTTCGCCTCGACACCAGATCAAAGACAAAAAATATAAATTTAAATAAATATTTCATTTCCTAAATTGTTCCCATGTTCATATTATATATGTAGGTTTTGTAACATCTACTCAAGAGCTAGCTTCAATTTGAAATTCCGGCTATCCGGCTATCAATGTGCTTTGGGAAAATTACCTTCCGTCTAATTCTCCTGCGATCCTTTGAGTACTTGTTATATACTATACTATACTAGACTATAGTACAGACGGACAGCCGTAGCTGGTGAGACGGATGCAAACTGTAGCCATTTGTACTCGAGGGACGTTAGGAAGTGTACCTGTATTGGGTAACTCGATCTATTTCCTATGACGACAATAATAATTGTGTATGTCTTTGACAGTTCCTTATCGTATTTATAGAAATTTCGAGGTATTTTGTTGGTATGGATTGCTTATCTGAAATAGCTCCTTTTAGTTTAAGAGATATGTATAGTAAAAGTAACTATGTCTGTGCGTTGGGCGTTATTTATATTTAATATATGTATAACAAGCTGATAAAAATGTTTAATTTTTTATGAACAATTTCTTTTTAACTACTTTTTTTAAAAAACTCGGTGGTTCCTATACTCGTTAAATATTTTTTATGTTTGTCCGTGGACTTTTCTGTCAATTTCTGATTTTAAATGTTCTTTTATTATTTTAAAGAGGGTACAGAGGAGGGTAAAGAAGGCTTATATTGGTCCTATTACCATCAAGTCAGAATCAGATGTTGGAATCTCGTGGAAATAGAAGTAATCGGGGAAAAAAATTATAGACAAGTAAGTAAGTGTGTAGTGTTTCATATAATTTCTCAAGAGGCAATCGTGGTGAGGTGGCACAAGCGTAAGGCTGTAACGCTGTGTATATACGCTGACGATTGTGGGTTCAAATCCCACTCAAGGGAATGAATTATTTAATATTTTCATTTCCTTGCTCTGGTAACAAAGCAAGGTTGCGTTTCGCCGCTCAACATGAATAAAATATGTATTTGACGTCGTATGAGAGACGTAGCAACATCACCATACTGTTCTGTTCTTTGATTATGGCTTTCCGAGCGTGCCAGTTGAGCACTAATCACTTCGCCAATGTCTCCTTGTATGGAAGTACCATACAATTGGAAAAAGGGCACAAAGTAATTTATTGTTAGGCCTTCTGCCCATCTAATACTAGGAATGCGATATACTTAAATGAAAAGGTAAAATTTTGTGAATTTTATTCGTTCTTCATTATTCAGCGACTGCTTGATGAAACTATATTTGGAAACAATATCTTCAACTAAATATTAAAAGAAAAAAATAGCTTCACGCTGTATCCCGCACACAGCAGGGCAGGCAAATGGAACCTAATTTTTGGTACACTCCGTTCCCCATTTTCTGCCGAATTCCGCAGATATTTCGTTTTGCATGGTAAAGCTCAACGCCGCTCTATGCGTGCTCTATGAAGAAATAAAAATATAATTTAAAATAAATATGTCACTTCCTCAAGTGAGGATCGAACCCACAACCAGTTCTGTTTACAATCACACTTGCGCCACGACTGGCCTCAAATTATATAAATAATTTGTATCTTCCCAAACGTAATGTACCTATCGCTATTGAGTTTCCACCCCTTTATTACTCCCGAAACTCTTAGCTAGGGTTGACGCAATGAAAATAATAAAGCCGCAGGTAATTTCGCTAATGCACGCGGTTACACCCTATCTAGATCACACTTACATACCCCTACTGCTTCAAACGAAGACACTAGAGGCACCAATTATGTGAGATACTTAATGACATGTTGCTAAAGTGTTGATGCAAATGTTGTTAAATTAGTGGAAAATAATATTTATAGCAATATGTTGTTTTAATGTTTGGATATTTAAAATTTTATGTAGTGATAGTTTTAGATATGGGATAAGTCTTATATATTTTTTAAAAATATACTAAATTAGTTAGTCCAAAATTATAATATACATAGATAGATATATATCTACTGTATCTATGTCTTTGTAATGTTAATATAACAATCTATTAATGACAATAGAAGAATGATTTTCATTGTGTGTTTTTCAATTTCTATTAAACTTATGTTATTATTTATTTTATTATTATAAAAATACTTTAAAAAATTGCAATTATGTTAAGTAATATTCTCTAGCCAAATTTTAATTCTACTTTACGACGCAAGATCTACACTGTTTGTGTAGACCAAAACAATTAGCAAATTAGTGCTGAAACTCCTTAGCTTTAATTATAATTGAAAGAGAAGTTAGATTGCTTCAACACATTAAAACACACATATGTATGTATGTACATGCTATGACGTAGTTAAGCCGTTGTTATGAGAAGTAAAGCTTTTTAATAGATGTGTATATGGCGTTGAACTCCGCCACTAAACAGGCAACGCCTCCAGAATTCGGCGAAAAATGGGTAACGGAGTGTCTTTTCACTAGTTTCCTTATTTCTCACCGCGATGTAACCCCGTACACAGCATTATAGGCGCAGGAAAGGAAGGAAACTGGAACCTAGTGTTAAGATGACAGACGTTACCATTAAAAATTTCCCTACATTCCGCTGAATTCTCGAATTAATAATATACTATTAAAAATATAATTTACAGACCATAGTTTTAAATTTTGGTTTTATTATTATTTAAAAAAAAATGTAGAATTTCAAGTTCAATTTATATAAAACATCGGTGATTCATTCTCTTTGGTAAAATATTTTGCTAACCGTCCACATGCAATATCCATATCGAAGTATTCTGTTTATACGAGTATATTCGTTTTTGTTTTAGCGATCCTAAAGCAATTTTTGTTTCCTTTGCAACGGTTATACTGTCGAATACAGATTTTATACTGCAAAAGTCTGTAAATATAGAAATTAAAATATGGGAATATTAATATATAGAAATTAAATGTAAAAATAGAATACTTATCTACGATATCTAGTATAATTATGATACTATACGATAATGATCGTCTTTCGTCGGATTAAAAATTATATTTTTATTTCTTCGCTCTGGTGTAGAGAGAAAGCGCGGCGTTAAGTTCCGTCACTCAACGCACGATACCTCCAGAATTCGGGAGGTAAATGGGAAACGGAGTGTCTTAACACTAGGATTCCTCTGCTTACCCTGTCATGTTTGGGATACAGCATGAATCTCTGATCTGATCGTCAGTAGTTTTGGTTATATTAATTGTTGTTAAGGAATAAGGAATGAAAGGTAGGTGGAGGAATAAGTAGGAATAAATGCTTCTAGCAATAGTCTTCTTGGAGTAGGTGGTGCTGTGGTATCGATTGTGCTATTATTGATTTATAAAGGGACCGTCTATACGATGTGCGGTAATGAATTTATTAAAGGTTCTATAATCGTATTTCATAAGATATTCCCTCACGTTAAAAGGTCATTGACGTACTCGTGTTTTGTAATAGCAAGTACCTACATTTTAAATGTAGTACAATTATTGTCTGGTATTTTTTTTCAGCTTTACGCTGTATCCAGTAGGCAGTAGGCATAGGAAACTTAGTGTTAAGGGACTCCATTCCCCACTTTCCACCCGGGGGAATAAATTATTATTTATTAAAATTTCTTCGCTCTGGCACCAAAGCAAAAGATCCTCGATAAATTGATCTAATCTGATATATGCGGGAAACAGCGTGATTTCATTTTATTTTATGTATTTAGTTTATGTAGGCTGACTTTTTATCTTATATAAATGGGACTTGAAATGGGAAATTATTATAGTCTTGACAAAAACAACAGTTAGGTAGGTATGTATATTTATAATGATTTGCAGGTATATTATACATTCATTACAAGACTGTACGTAGTAGACATTGGCAGCAAAATTACATAATACGTTTCGTTTATAATAAATTTAACAAAGAATTGCATAAAACAACATCTGGCTGAAGTTCATACAGTTCTATAAACATAACTACTGCTAATAATTTTCTTATTATTTTATCCATAGCTTACAAATGTTGGTTCACAAATTCAACAATATTATATGTAACAATTATATAATTACTTATTTTATAGCTTTGCAATATACATTAATATTCCTATAGGAATGCGAATCTGGGATCTAGATATTATAAATACAAATTTTACAAAATTACTAAAACTAACTAAATAATTTTGGGGAAAGCTAAATTTTACTCTTTTACGTATATACAAAAAATGTTATGTTCTGGTTTTAAGATTACATTCTGTATTATTTTCTAATGTCATTATCATTGTATGCTTATGATAATGTTAGTAGATTTCAAAATGTATGTGCTAAAGAAAACATCAAAGTTATATTATTAGGTTATTAAATTATAATAGCGCCGTAGAATCGTAGAAATGTCAACAAAGTTACTGATTATGAAACTTTTATTAAAATGATGATAGCAATAACCCAGTAACCTACAATTAGGTAATTTTAAAAAACAGTTTATTAATAAAATATATTAGTAAATAATTAATACATTTTTATAGCGAATTTTGACAGTATTTATTAATTTCATAATATCAAGCTATAATTTCGCAGGAGTATTACAACAGCTACTATGTTTTAATCTTAGGGGTTTAATATAATCAGAAAACTTAAAGTTAGTGCTATAATAAAAAATATGAATATCATACGAGTATATGTACTCGTAGCTCTAAAAATACCTGAAATAGACCGTGACAAACTTTGCATCTGCCTGCCAAAATCTGCTTTGGTATGTATAAATGTATAAAAGTTTATATTTCAAAAACATATTTTAGTTTCATTTCAACGATTTTTTTCATACAGTGAAATATCTGCGCTCAGATATAAAACTCTTTCATATTCCTTATATTAATAATAAAAATGATGAAAGTAAAAGATTTAATAAGACTTATACAAACATTAATGAAAATAATAATATATTAAAGTTTATCTTTCGAAATTGCCTATTAACAAGTTTTACTGGGTTACCGCTAAATTTAATTTGACTGTACCACAATTATCTAAGCATTTACAATGATTATAAGCTAACAGCTCTATACAATATACAGTTACATATTCACTTCCTTTTTGGTCACGACATTCATATACATTAGCAACATTGAATTCGATTAATACATACAAATTTATTTTATTAATTCATAATTAAACAAAAGGAATGTTAATAACGTTGAAATATGCTCATAATTATAAACGAGTATTAAAATATATTTAATTTTAATAAGGAAGGCTGGTGAGATTGGTCTTAAATGAATAGCAATATTCCAGGCAATTTTATCCTCAACTAGGTATATTACTTAGAAAGTGGGGGTAACGAGAAAATCATGTTTTAAACTTGGAAGAACAATAGATACGTGATATAGAGAGTTCTTTCGCAACTTGAATATGAGACAGTCAATATATAGTGGCCTAACTTCAGCATATGAAGAAAATAGGAAAATAAAAAAAAATATATTTGTACATTGTTAGGTTTAGGAACCAAAAAGGAATTTCTAGTATTAATGAACGAGAATTATAAATTGTTGAAAAAAATATATTCGAGAATCGTTTTGATTAATCATATATCTCGATCGTTTAACATTAACAACTAGAACACTTTGAAAATTGACATAAACAAGTCATAACCACTCGAAATTAAAAAAAAACATAATGTGGTTAGGCCACATCGAATTCGCTGCCTCATAAGGCTTGAAGGGAAAAGTTTAACATATGTAGACTAAGGCAGATATTAAAAAGGTTGCGTACGGAGCTACGTAAGGGGCGGAGGAGGGCAGCGGGCTTCCTCCGCCAAGGAACCCTGCATCATGAAGTCTTCCACCCTCCCGCAAGGAGCCCTGAAGACTGGATCGGACATCATTTGTTTCTTCTAACTCCGCATCACGATCATCGTCGTTACGGTTCTTGCGATACGGCAGTTCCATTTCTATTATTGGAATTGTATAATGTAAGCTAGATATAACACAATTTCATAATTTAGACTAATAGGAAGCCAACTGAAGTTATAGTTTGAATTAATAAATAAGTATTGGTGCATGTTATTATTATATCTAACTGACCCTTTTTACTTTTAGGATTTTGTTTCACCTTGGTGAGTTAACTAAAATATATTATTAAATTTAAAGATGATGCTTCCAAAGAAATATGTATTAAGTAAAATAAAATATTAAAAAACCAGAACAATATCCAAAAAAAAAATCTTTAAGTGAAAACTCACCGTACAATCTAATATTGCCTTCAGCGTCCCCTATAGAGTTTTTAGAGATGCACTTGTACCCTCCCAGGTCATTTTCCTGTATATTTCTAACGACGAGACGCATTTGAACACTGTATGCGGAGCTGTTAATTTCACTCATTTGGTACTTGTCATTTGTTATGATCATTTCACCTGTTTGAAAATTAAAGTTATGTAAGTATTTTAGTAAACTATTATACAATTAAATATTTGTGCTTGTGGTCGAGACCAGTTGTGGCGTAGGTGCGATTGTAAACGTGACAGGAAATTAGATATTAAATATGTCCATTTTTTTCGCTCTGGTATAGACACAAATCGCAGTGCTAAGATCCGCCACACAACATGAATGCCACGAGAATTGGATGAAAATAGGGAACGGAGTATCTTAACATTAGGTTCCCGCTTTCCCGCCGTTTAGCGTGACGCTAAAAGAATGCTTGTGATATTAAGGTATAAAGCAAAATACAAAATCCCAATTGAACTAAATATCCCTATATCCCAAATATAATATATCATTTATTTGGACGTTTGTGTAATCCTATATCTTATAAAACAAAGTCGCTTTTCGTGTCTGTCTGTTGTTTCTAACTCTTCTTCTTCTAAACCACCCAACGGATTTTGATGCGGTCTTCACCATTAAGTCGGGTGTTTTTCGTAGAAGGTTTATATATAGTTTATTATTTGTACATTCTTATGTAAATTAACATAAATACGATAAATGTGTATAAAGTCCTACCCGTTGAGACACTTTCGCGCATGCGCTGCTTTAATGGTAAGTACTACATGAAAAAAATGTACTGGAGTATTGTTCCTCTTAATAAGATCTACAAAAAAGTCCGCGACGGCATATTCATATCTTTTAAGAATAACGTGTAGTGATCATTTTTCTGTCTAAAAATAATAATTTCAATATATTTTTATTGTGAGTCATATTTTTCCATAATGGTATTAATCCTTATCCTTTAAAATACTTTATTAATTTTCTACGTTAAACGAAGATAAAATTTGCTTTTTACAATATTTCGAAATTGCAAATAGTTTTACAGAAAAACGCATTTAATTGTTGACACATCCCGCCGTTGACACATCAGCTGTATGTTACTCAAGTTTCACTTATCCCTTACTCTCAGCATATAAATAAGTATATTAGTTACGTTGACCATTTAATGTAGATCAAAACTGTCTTTTACTGTTTTTCATTTTAATAAGTACTTTAGAAGTTGTTACATTATCAAAAAAAATCCTTGCTGCGAAACGGCTCGCCACTCGCCATGCGTCCGCCGCGCCCGCCTGCCTTACACGCATCGGTAGTTCAGTGGTAGAATGCTCGCCTGCCTGCCACGCGGGCGGCCCGGGTTCGATTCCCGGCCCATGCATTCTATTTAATTTTCCTCACAGGCAGCCACGTCGTGCTTGCTTTTCATCAGGGACAGAATACCCCCTTCAGCATTAACCACAAGCTCGAAAAAAAAACCCGGCTGCTTGCTATAGCAACGAAGATTTAGTTAGATGCGTTTGCACGTATTGGATAATTGGAGTTGAATGTATTATTTAAGCGCGATATATTTGGTTTCACATTTTTTGTAGTAGTTATTAGTAGGTAGGTTTTTGTTTATAATTTCTTCCGTTTAAAAATAGTCATTTAACTATCTAAAAATAGTCATTTAAATATATTTTAATAAATACTTGAAAAGATTAGTAGCACAGACTTAAAATTACGGTACCTACTAAAAAATCCTTGCTGTGTAAAACAATTGGAAAATCCTTATTGAAACTACAAAAATGCGGGTTGCATTTTCACATTATCTTAAGTGCTTTGCAAACATACATTACATGAATAATCCAGTAGTTAAAGCGGGCGAAGCCGCAAGAGGGTCGCTAGTTTTAAATAAGAAAAAGATTTTCAATACTATTATATAGATCTTCCTTTATTCGATATGCGTATGCCTTTCCGATATAACGATACGTTTAAATTCATAATATCCATATTCATAACATCCATTATTTTCGGGTACTTCCGACCATTGTCCGCCCGATATCGGTGTGAAATATGTTGTTTCAACATATCCTACAAGTAATATTATGCTACTATGAGCTACATATACTAAATGCATGAACAAAATACAGATAAAAATATAAAGGAAACAACCATCCATTTTGTTATAAAATTTGAATAATTAAATATATATATATAGTTTAAAGGAAAAATGTTATTTAAATGCAGCATTGCGAAAATCCCCCATCGTATTTATTCTCATAAATATCATAACAGCAACGCGAGTAGATAACCTTTATCCACAGTATTGTAAGTACCTCGTTACTTTATCCGTTGAGAACGTTTAAAATGTGTAAAGAGCGAGTCGGTCCAACGATTCGTTGAATTTTCGTTGTTAGCTACATTATTACCGCGGTGGAGGGTCGCGCTGCTTTCTACTCGTTCCACATTAAAAATTGCTTGCATTCTTCTTGTCTCGTTTATTTTTGCGGCTGGATTTTTTTTTTCATTTTTATTACCATCCGACCGCTACGGTTTATTTTCTTGAACATCTAATTGAATTTATATCTGAGGAATAAACATTCCGTTTCTGGAATTTGTATAATTTTTTTTATTAAGAAACTTTGTTGTTTTTTTGTTTATATATTAGAATCGAGTAAGTAATTTCTTGCAAAAATCTACTTAATATTTTCTATTTTCTTTCTTGATATTTAATATTTTAGTAAGTCTTATAAAGTTTTGAAGTCCATTTAAAACGAACTACGGTAGCTGATAGCTTCGCTGTAGTTGGGTTTGATGTATACGAAGGAGATAGTGTCGCGAATTTTAACATGATGTTAAGAACTGTCTTTTAATTTAAATAAAATTTATATTCGTCATAAATAAAAATAAAAATATATTTACTTCCTAACTAGGAATGTATCGATATAGATACTACTACTACATTACGATACTACTTTCGTAATCTCTCGTGGTGGATTTTAATATTTTCACGATAAATGGTTCAACTCCATATAGTATAATCCTATCAAGACTCTTGGACCTGGAATTCGAATTCACAACTGAAACTAAATTTATGTTATTGACCACAAATCATTCGTTATATACGTTGTAACTGACGTCCTGCTATGGGTCTTTGCTTGTGGCAGACACTCTATTGTATCAAACAATAACAATAAATATATAAACTAGCATAATAATTATATTTATTTTTGTTTTCAGCTTCACGCTGTATCCCGCCTGTAACGGGTTAGGCAGAGGGAGCCGAGTGTTACAACATTCCGCTACCCACTTTCCCCCGAATTCTGGAGGCATTGCTTATTGATTCGTGGAACTCAACGCCGTGTATCGCTCTTAGTATATCCTTTATAAATGTTACTTATGTTTATTATTGTCATTGAATATATTTATTTATAATAAATACATCAATATATTACAATTATATCGTACTTCAATTATAAATTACATAAAAGTAATTAATAAATGTTCTTAACATTGACCAAACAGGATTGGAGCTCGTGTGAATTGGCCACAAATCTGCGGCTCTTGCGGTGCAACTGACACCTTACTTGACGCTTGCGACGCGACGGGCCCGCCCTCTTTTGTTTATCCCTCGACAACCATATTAATTAATTATTTATTGTCCAGTATCGAAATCAAGAATATTAATAAACTTGAATTATGATTTGGCTAATTTAATATTTTCCTAGTCTGTTAAATACTATTTACTTATATCTATTTTTTAATTTTTTTACTTTTATGAAAAAATGTTTTTATCTTAGATCTACGTTAGTCCTTTTTTTTTTAAATATTCATAAAACAATCAACTTGTTATAAAGGTATTTAATTATAATATGAGATGTTAATTTTTTTAATAATAGCATCTAACTAATAAAGTGTCTAATAAAATCTATCTATCTAATAAAGTGAAATTTTAATGGGCTAAATAAATAAGTATATATCAAAAAGTGCGGAGGCAGCGTTGCCGGCACCGGCGACATCGGTCACACCCATTCCATGTCAACTGCGGCCGCCCTGCCGCTTGTCCGTGCTCGTCACGCCTGTGTATTACCTAATTTAATTTGTACTCCTGGCAATTTATGGCCTACAAACTGCCGTCTGCCCGTCCATCACCTATATTTGTGGCTATAGTAAGCCAGATAAACAGATCGGGCTGTATGAGTATATCTAAATGAACCTGCTAGACCTATTTTATTCTCTTCTATTCTAGCTTCGCTGTATCTCTAGCGGGGTAGTCAGAGAAAAAGGAGCGCCAAACGCTACGGTCTCTACATACCTCTTTCGCCTCATCTGCTGTCATCAACCTCTTCATCCTCCATGGGATCCTCCCGGTATCTTTGGTAATGTGTCTTCGAAGGTCAACTGAGGCCTCCCCCTACCTCACTTACCGCTTAATTTTCCATCATAAATTTTTTAACCTAGCTTATCTGCTTCTCTAGCTTCTAGCTCTGATATTGAAAAGATAGTATAAAATAGTATTTTATTTGCAGGAATATCGCGGCATGTATAAGTAAATATCGCGACTGTAGCCTAAAGCAATTTGAAGCGGGCGAGCCAGCGGTCTTTGTTGCATATCGGGCGGTAATAGAATTTGGTCCGCTTTTTGCGCGGTCGGTCGCTCCGGCCGCGTAATGGCGGGCTCGGTTGCCTTTGTAACTGCATCTAAATCTGCCCTAACTATACATCTGCCTGCTTACGATATATGACTCTATGTTTAATTTATTATTTTTCATGATATTGGAGGTAAAAAAGCAAAAGCGGTTTTCAACTGAACACACTATTTCTCAATTCAATTAATTAATAAAATAAATTTATAAATAAAAGTAATGTAATTATAATTTATTTTGGTTACTTAGTGTCATTTGAGTAACTTATTCTGATGGAAAGACTAACATCGGATTCTAATAGAAATACTATTTAATACGATAAAGTAGAAATTTCCAGTAATGTTACGGTATTTGATGACTGAAACGCCTATGCTTTTATATCCCTCAATTAATTTTATGAAGCTAAGCTATAAGGTTTTTTTTAGCAATTGTTTTTGCTTTTAGCAAACAGGATAAAAAAAATAAATCTTGGAAGGCACTTATGCAAAACGGTCCGAAACTCATCGGTTTAAAAACAATTTAAGGACCGCATTGCGAAAAACTTTTATACGTTTTGTCGGTTGGGGGCAGCTGCTTTTCCCCCACATATGTAGTGGGCACCGAGCAACGTAAATCCTTTCCTAACTCGAGTTTAGTGGCCAGGCGTTGTCGCGCAAAACGCACCATTCGGGGATATTGGCGCTTCTGGAATGCTCCCGGTTTGCATTAGCTATGCTCGAAAATTGTTTCACTTTCACATTTCGGTATGCATCTCTTTGTTTATTTTATATGGAATGTTACGTGCTATTTACTTTTATTTTATTAAAATTGTATTCCTTTTTCAGTACTTTTAGATAAATAATTGCAAGTAAATAATTTCTAAGAAATCGGTATATATTTTTAAAGCTTTATTTAAGCTTATTTTCTTATCTACGCGGTTATGAATTTAATGTCCCGTTAACATTTTAATTAAACAATCGTTTGCTTACGTAGAAAAAAATGGTCTCTCTTATTGCAGTTTATTTAATTCTCCAGTGGTATTTTTGTCCATCTGTCACGTGGTACTGAATAAACAACTTTCATCCTTAGGGTGTCATTATAATGAGAAGTAATGAAGTTACCGACCCCTCTAGGTTTTCTTAGGCTGAGAGCCTTATTTGTATTAGTTAGCGCGTGTTTTTGTATAATTTTCTTTATTTGAAATAATTTACAAAAATATATTAAATAATGTAAATTCATAGGTACATGTATTCATATGGAACTTTTTATTTATCTTACTTTTATTTATTATTGGAAAATATAATTATAATATAAGTACAGTTTTTAAGATTTGGTGATGATATTAACAAAGGTACCAGATATCCCCATCATATTTTTATATCAGTACATAAAATTATACTTATTTATATTTATTTTCTGTGGATATTCTAACAGTTTAAATATGATAACACGGTTATAATATTTATTTAATTTTAAAATAGCCTTCAGGTTATTAATTTTTCCCGCTTCAGCAATATTTTACGTTGTCATCCCTTCGCGTAATTACGGGCCGTTAATAAGCCGTAACATTGACGCGGTGTAATCAAAGTCAAAATAAATCGTCACGAAATGAAAAACGGACATGAAAACAGAGCATATTTCATCTTTTAAAATATACGCGTAAAAATGTAGTATCTCGTAAGCTAGCTAGCCTCGTGGCATGTCAAGGAAGATAGTAGAAATATGAATAACGGCCTTTTTAATGACTACTTTAACGCTTTCAATGTGCTCTATGAATAATGAAATTAGTTGCTTATTCCGTTCTTGAGTTTCGTGTCCGGGACTTAATAAGCTTTATGAATTACGAGGAGCTCGTTAAATATCTGCCTGGTCTTTATGCTAAGTTTTATCAAAGATTATTTTTTTTCTGCGAGGTTGTATATCTTTTAATAAATTGTTTATGATAAATATTATGATAATGTTGTTATATGAAAATATATCTAGTTTTAATATAATGGTGTTTATGTAATTAAACGTTTTCTCACCATTCTCTCTGGTCCAGTAGTTGATAGCTTTTGGTGAGGCTTCCACGTGACATTGTAAAGTCACATCCGTGCCGGTCGGAGCGCCCACAAGCTGATTTGGGACTTGCACTAGAGGATGAACTGAAAAAAAATATGCTAATATAGTAAATTATTAATTTATATGTTATTCTATATATTAATATTTAAAACGCGCGGAGCGCGTGCCAAGTCTCTGGGTTTCAGAACTGGCGAGCAGCACCGTGTGTTATTTTACACGAACCATTTGAAGCCACTTTTTACCTATTCGTAACTCAAAAACTATTCCACCTAAAGCTGTCATATTTGGCTCAAATGTTTAGACCCCCTACCTGTATACGTACATAAAATTTCATAAACACAGCTCAAACAGTTATTTAGATAATGACGTCCAAAAATCGTAAATTTTTAGGGGGGTGACTGACCTATAGACCTTAATGTTAACCAAGTTCCAGATGATCTAGAATGGTGAAATTTAGCATCCGGTTAAGTAATTGGGTGTATGTCAAGGGAAAAATCCGAAACTAGTATTTTTTCAAATATTTTCTTATAATTTTTCAATAAATAGATTCAATTAGGAACATTTACTTATAGCACCTGTAATGAAAGCATAGCAATCAAAGTTAATGATAACTGATTTTTAGGCATAGCGCCTGCCAACAAAATAAGAGCAATGCATTATTTATATATATTTGTTTTTATTTATGTCACACGTTAGTAAATATTTTATTTGTTTTGTAGACTAACTTCACTATTACTTACGTAAGCCATCTCAAACAACACGATGCTTTCAAGTATACTTTAAGATAAGATATGTCTCCATTTGTAGCTGAAAATGACTCTAATTTATGTCCTGAGAAAGCCTGTCATCATGTGGACTTCAAGGGCTTCACGTAAAAATATAAAAATATAATAAATGGATTAACATCCTTCATTATTATTTATTACTAGCGGACGCGCGCAGCTTCGCTTGCCTATTTAAGGGTGAATTCTAATAACCCATAAAACATGTGTTCAATGAAATATTTTTAAGTCTAAATTTCAAATTTTATAATAATCGGTGGCGTTTTAAATATTTTTCTATATAAACTTTCAACCCCTTATTTGCACCCTTAGGGGGTGAATTCTAGAAAACCATACAACATATGTTTAATTATATATGTTTAATTATATACGTTTAAGAGTCTGAATTTCAAATTTTATGAATATTTATGAATATTTGCACCCCTAAAGGTTCTCTCTAGGGGGGGAATAATAAGAGGGGAGAATTCTAGAAAACGATGAAACACGTGTTCAATTAAATAGCTTTAAAAATCTAAATTTCAAATTTTATAAAAATCGGTGCCGATTTAAATTTTTTGCCATAAAAACTTTGAACCGCTATTTCATCTCTTTAAGGTTAAAATTTTTCGAAATCCCTTCTTAGTGGATGTCCAGATTACGAAAGTAAACTTTTGTCCAAATTTAACGTTTCTACCATCAGCGGTTACGGCTGTGCGTGCGTCTTATCTCAGTCAGTGAGGACAAGTCCTTTTATATATATAGATAATTTAAACATTTTAGTACTTATTATACTAAGAGCATTTGCATAGTCGATTAACGTATTTGATATTAAATACCTGAAGAACTTTTATTAAATTAGTGAATCACTTTTACATTTTTAAATATAATTTATTATAAAAAAGATACAGATATAATTTATTATAAAAAAGATACATTTAAAAATATAAAAAAACCACTCTTCCGAGGGCGGGACAAGGGTCCAAGCCATCGGTGGCTAGGGCTCCAGAGAGAGGAACCTCCGCACAATACGTGCCGTCTCAAGTAACACTGCCTTCTGTATCCGGTTCTTGATCCAACAGCTAAGCGATAGCCTCTTAAGGTGTTGGTCGAGGCTTTTCGCTATTAAACCGTTAACCGAAACCACTATCGGCACAATGATAACAAATAACAAATTATTATAACAAATTATTATTACAATATTTAAGTACTAAGTCCTATAAGGGTTCTGTTTTATTGCTTTCGAGGTACAGAATACCTAAAACAAGAAAAAAATAACAACTAAAAAATAAATATAAATAAAAGCTTTTAAAAAGTAATTATATTGATAGAAATATATATAAAATTTAATAATAATATACTATCTGTAAGGTCAGTCGTGGGACAGGGGCATAAAGTGTGACTGTAAAACCTGACTGGTTACTGGTTACTAGTTACTGAGTGTTTTAACACTAGGTTCTCTCTGTCTACTCTTCTGTGTGCGGGATACAGAGTGAAGCTGATTTGATTTTTATTTTGAAACATTGTCAGCCTACCAGCTATCTTAACAGAAGTAATTATAAAGTAATTATTAACAGTAAAAATTTAAGTAATTGTTAATAAAAAAATAAGAGAAAAAAAGAGAAAATTAAAAATTACTTAAACAAAATAATAAAAAAAACCAAAATGTGGTGTCGTGGGACACCAGTCAGGAACGAAGTTCGACGAACGACGAGTCCTTCGGCTAATGTAGAATCGACACAAATTGCAAAAAAAGTCGTGCTCAATTTTATATAAGGTTTTCTTGATTTTTCTCTTAAATTTTGCTGATTTGTTTTTATTTAAGTACAAGAAAGTATTTAGAAAATTCAGTATTTTAGGAAATAATAAATTACTTAAAATAAAAAAACATCGTAATTCAAATTATCAACTAAAAAAAGAAAGAGGGAGAAAGAGAAAGTTATTATACATTACTCGTCTGTGTATGCGACTGTCGCGCCTGCGCACGTCTCATTTAACGGTTTTATTCCACGCATTTTTCTTACGGTTTTATTATCACATTTTTTTCAGTTCGTTCACGCAGCGAAATCCCTATCCCTTCCAAGCCTGCCGTAAGGAACTTCGTTCCAATAAATAAATCCGCTTTACGGTGTATCCCACACATAGCGGGGTAGACAGAGGGAACCTAGTGTTAAGACACTCAGTTCCCCTCTTTCCATCGAACTCTGGAGGCATTGCGTGTTGAGTTATTCCAACAAAATAATAAAATTAGAAAAAAATAATAATAAATTTATCAGATTTCTAAACGCAGCATACATTAATTACTTTATAATCTGACAACTGTCATTTAATCAACAAAATAAAAACTATAGTCGATGAAGCTGATTTGATTTTTATTTTGAAACATTGTCAGCCTACCAGCTATCTTAACAGAAGTAATTATAAAGTAATTATTAACAGTAAAAATTTAAGTAATTGTTAATAAAAAATAAGAAGAAAAAAGAGAAAATTAAAAATTACTTAAACAAAATAATAAAAAAACCAAAATGTGGTGTCGTGGGACACCAGTCAGGAACGAAGTTCGACGAACGACGAGTCCTTCGGCTAATGTAGAATCGACACAAATTGCAAAAAAAGTCGTGCTCAATTTTATATAAGGTTTTCTTGATTTTTCTCTTAAATTTTGCTGATTTGTTTTTATTTAAGTACAAGAAAGTATTTAGAAAATTCAGTATTTTAGGAAATAATAAATTACTGAAAATAAAAAACATCGTAATTCAAATTATCAACTAAAAAAAGAAAGAGGGAGAAAGAGAAAGGTATTATACATTACTCGTCTGTGTATGCGACTGTCGCGCCTGCGCACGTCTCATTTAACGGTTTTATTCCACGCATTTTTCTTACGGTTTTACTATCACATTTTTTTCAGTTCGTTCACGCAGCGAAATCCCTATCCCTTCCAAGCCTGCCGTAAGGAACTTCGTTCCAATAAATAAATCCGCTTTACGGTGTATCCCACACATAGCGGGGTAGATAGAGGGAACCTAGTGTTAAGACACTCAGTTCCCCTCTTTCCATCGAACTCTGGAGGCATTGCGTGTTGAGTTATTCCAACAAAATAATAAAATTAGAAAAAATAATAATAAATTTATCAGATTTCTAAACGCAGCATACATTAATTACTTTATAATCTGACAACTGTCATTTAATCAACAAAATAAAAACTATAGTCGAGACTCATAGATAAATATAATCTAAATTCATATATAATTAAATATCATCTTAAGAGTAATAAAACATAATATTATTGACTATAATAAAAAAAGTAAATACCTAATTATATTAGATACATTTTATTGTACGAAGGCGCTCATATTTTAATGGTTTTTTTGGCCTGGGTTTCATGATTTTACTGGTTTTAGGAACACTTGTGAAAACGGCAGAGAACGAAGTTAACCTTGGGATCATATCAATTCAGATTGGTACCGTCAGCACTTAATAAACTTATTGTTTATATTTTTTCCAAGACATGTTGAACAATGAGTCGTTCAATAGAATTGCTTGTGGGTGAAACAAGAACCTTACACCGAATTGTTCCAATGCCTCCCGATGGGAGCTGTCTCTTCCATGCTATTGCATATTCTTCGTTTGAGCGTATTGATATACAACAAACTAATAAATTGCGCGAGACTATAGTAGAGTACGTATGTCGTAACTGGAATGATTTAAGTATCTACACTAGCGCTCGAAACGGGAATCCTTACTCTTCTAAAGAAGACATGCTTTGCTTAACTACGTACGGAGCTACTTCCGAAATAAAGGCTGCAGTAGATTTGTACAATATTAAGATAGAAGTGTATTATCACAATGGTGTCCTACTTGGTTTATTCGGCGAAGAGAAATGTCCTATGAAGCGCTTACTCTAAACTATGTTTTAAAAAGAGCAACTCTTGAGTTTCTTGCTATAGTAGCTTCCTATAGGAAAAGTACTTGTAATGGCCAAATTGAATAAAGAATATTTTGATTTTGATAACATTATGAACCTTCCTACTTATAATTTCTGTACAAAAAGTAATGATATCCCATCAAAAACATAAATGTAAAAAGAAAGCCAAGTTCTGTAATAAAACGTATGCTTTCAGCGATAAAAGAAGTGAGATGTAAATGTATGCCAA
>HE670504.1:0-97251 GCA_000313835.2 Heliconius melpomene melpomene | reverse complement strand
TATTTTTATATTTTTACGTGAAGCCCTTGAAGTCCACATGATGACAGGCTTTCTCAGGACATAAATTAGAGTCATTTTCAGCTACAAATGGAGACATATCTTATCTTAAAATATACTTGAAAGCATCATGTTGTTGTAGATGGCTTACGTAAGTAATAGTGAAGTTAGTCTACAAAACAAATAAAATATTTACTAACGTGTGACATAAATAAAAGCAACAATATATAAATAATGCATTGCTCTTATATTATGCCAGGCGCTACACTATAAGTAAATGTTCCTAATTGAATCTATTTATTGAAAAATTATAAGAAAATGTTAAAAAAATACTAGTTTCGGATTTTTTCCTTTACATACACCCAATTACTTAACCGGATGCTAAATTTCACCATTCCAGGTCATCTGGAACTTGGTTAACATTAAGGTCTATAGGTCAGTCACTCCCCTAAAAATTTACGATTTTTGGACGTCATTATCTAAATAACTGTTTGAGCTGTGTTTATGAAATTTAATGCACGTATACAGGTAGGGGATCTAAATATTTGAGCCAAATATGATAGGTTTAGGTGGAATAGTTTTTGAGTTACGAATAGGTAAAAAGTGGCTTCAAATGGTTCGTGTAAAATAACACACGGTGCTGCTCGCCAGTTCTGTTCGTAAAAAAATTTGGCCACGCGCTCCGCGCGTTTTAAATTAAATCAAATAAGTCAATATTGTAGTAGTGGGTAGGAATTCGAATAATAGTCTTTATTTTACAATCATAACATATATCACCCTTCAAAATATGATGAACACGACATTGCTATCACAAAATGAAATACGTACATAATAGGTAATTGATTACTTTATTAAACTGCTATTTATTGTTTACATTATATGAAAATAATTAATAATTACAGTATTATTATAGGTTCAATTTAAAGGTATTTTCATCTGCATGCAGATATGATTGAACGCTTTGTTAAATTAAAACAAAATTTTATGAACTCGTGAGCAGTGATGGATCGTCTCGTGGATGGATAGATGGATGATTTTTATTTCATATTTCGGGCTTCCGTAAATTATTAAAGGTTTTCAAATGTTTAATTTATTACTATAAATATTTATTAGTATTATATATAATTTATTATTATTTAGTAAATTTTCCAATATTTTGCTTAAGTTCGTTGTTATATTTTTTTAACGTAGTGCTAGTATATTCTGTCCCGGCTCACGTTCAGGTCCTTTGCTGATGATTGGTGCCGATGACATTTAATATTTACACCTGAAGGTTGAAATACTAAGCAAGTAAGCATAGCAAGTAATAAATAATTTTAAACAAAAAAAAAATATTGCAGAATTATTGAAATGATTGTACCGTCAAGTATATCATTAAATAAAGTGTAATTTTTATTCATATTTTAAAATATAAATGAAAATGCGTACAACAGTGTATTATTCCGTTTCCATGATCGACCTCTGAATGAGAAATGTTGAGATAAAAGATTCATTTATTTTAGTGCAACTACCTGAAAAGAATATATTTATCATTTGTTTTCATTGAACTGAAAGCTTTGTTTTATTCTATAAAGTAACAAAAACAGTGTTATAATGGGGTAAAATATTATTTCTGAAATACAGCTTCGCAATATTTTTAGTTCGTATATTGAAATTCATTCAGTATTTTTTGTTATAATAACTTCAATATCATTAATAAGAACAAGGTATAGTGAAAACATAATAACAAAGGCGTGCTTTACCTAAACCTCCCCAGCTCCCCGTATGAAACCAGGGTAAGCTAAGGGAGCCTAGTATTAAAATACTACACTCCCTACTTTCCGTTGAATTCCGTTGAATGGAGGCATTGCGTGTTGAGTCGCGGAACTCAACGCCGACTTTTTGCCTCGAGACCAGATCAAAGAAACGAAATAATGCTATAATACCTAAATGATATAACACATAACAGTAAACACGCGAACTACAAACGACAGCCTCATTGAGATGCGCGGCACGCCTCGAAGATGATACGTGATAACGCGAAAATCTCAATTGCTTACGTGTTCGAAATGTCGAGCCCAGGTCTACACCTCCCGACCATCGAGCATTCAATAACTCCGTTATAAATTAGCTTCGAGATCCTCTGATAAGAGTTCGCGAGGCTTTTTGCTCATTGGTACAGCACGCAGGTGAGATTTTATCGCTGGATGAATTGATTCATGCCCTGAATACGTAATGTGATTCGCTTCATCTTCCAGCTCCTTAAAGGTTGGGTTGACGAATGAGAGGTTATATTAAATTGAAAACGTTTTATAAATGGATGTGGTATCGGGTGATTTAGTGAGTGGGTAGGTTATGTAATAGAAACCACTGCATTTGAATGTTAAATCATTATTTAAAGGAAGAAAGTTTAATTAATGTTTTTAGGGTTTCGTAGCTCAAAAGGAAAAGTGGAACTCTTATAAGACCGCTTTGTTGTCCGTCTGTCCGTCTATTAAGATCAAATAAATCAATATTTTTGATTCATTTGGTATGAAATTCGCCATAATCAACACCCATGATATATGTATGTATGTGTAACTACTTACAATGTACATGCAGCATTATCCTCTTGCTCACAGAGGGCGGCACGCCGTTGGCTGCAATACACAGATAGGCTCCCATCTCTGATCTCGTCACCTTCGTTAAGTTCACGATCTCCCCTTCTAATGACGAGACTGTTAAAAATAAACAAGTTTTTACAACTGTGTTACAATTTGCTTAATAAAACTTTTTTTACAATACTATTTATTCCAGACGTCGCAGGTTTAATTCTCCTTGGAGTAAATTAGTTATTATCGTGCTATACTATAGCTATAATACAAGCGAAATTATTATAATTTGCAATAAAATATTATTATCAACAAATAAATTATAATGTACTGAACTGAACTGTAATTGTTTTGTACTGAAATAAAAGGATAATTACTTAAAATTAACAATTTTTGTTTAAATTTGTAATTTAATTAATTTTTTTGTGAAACATTGAATATATTTGCGAAATAAGAATGCAGAGTAATATCACAATATTTAGAAAATGTGAACTTGATGAGCTATTTATATCGACCCGCACATAGCAGGGTAGGCAGAGAGAATTTAGTGTTATGACTCTCCCCTCCTGATTTTCAACTCTCAACGCCGACTGAGGGAAGAAATGAAAATAGTAATAAATAATAATTTATTCCCCCGAGTAGGAGTAGGGATCGAACCCATAACCGTCGTTACACTCACACCCTTGTGTCCCTACGCTACAACGGCCTATTACGCTATAAAAATAAAGAGCGAAAACTAACATTTTTCTATGATCGCGATGTGCTTGTTTTACATTTGTACAAGAAGCCTTGGAAAACACTTTCAAATGCCAAAGTAGACAGGCTTTGATAAACAAGCGAGGTTAGTGGTTCGAACTCGAGCTGTTTTCTTGACACCTTGCTCAAATGGCGTCGAAGTACGTTTAAAGGCATTATTCAAACAAGACGATAAAAAGAAGGGCAATATTTTCCGAAGGAGCCGAAGGGAGTGATGGTTTAAAGTGTAGAGCTCTCGGTCGACCGACTTGCCACGCTTCGTTAGCAAACAATAGCAGGCCAATACTACTGTAGAGAGGACTCTTTCTAATTTTTTATTTTTATTATAGTTTATATAAAAAATGGATAATTTTGAATATTTATAGTCTTAGTCATATTGTACAGGATTTATTGATTAATTGAATTTTTACTTTTAAATTTTGTGCCCAATACATTTTTTTTTATCTTGCATGACAAGAGCAAAAATATTACAGTTCATTAATAAATTACTACCTCTAATATTATATAGTATATACAAAATATATAAGAAGACAAAGAGTGTTATGCTACATTTAAAAAAAAACAAATTAAAATCAAAATAATTTCGCGACTTCATGGAATTTATGCTCTCCATCTTTGAAGCGGGCCGCTGAACAAACTTGGGCTGTCGATGTGTCACAAGTCAAGTGACTCTCAAGCCCCTCGGACCCGGAGCTCAAGCTTCGAAATGTCAGGCGACAGAAATTTTGTAAAATTGTCATCATACTTAATTCAACTTATTATTTGATCATCTTTAAAAATATTTTTTTTCATAGAGAGGATTTATAAAATGTAAAAAAAACCTCTTAATATTTATCTTACTATATGTATATACTATCTATATCTATCTATACTAATATTATGAAGCTGAAGTGTTTATTTTGTTGAACGCGCTGATCTCAGGAACTATTGGATCGAGTTGAGTTGAGTTGTTACAGTTAACGCGACAGATTGTAAGTTCGATTTTCACTCAAAGAAATAAAATATTTATCTAATATTTTCATTTTCATCGCTCTGGTGGCGAGGCAAAGCGCGGCGTTGAAGTCCACCACTCAACTCCAGAATTCGGCGAAAAGTGGAAAACGGAGAGTGCTAGTAGTTAGAGATACAGCGAAAAAAAAATTGAGAAAGGGTTTATGCTATTCCTAAGTAGAATTAGAATCCGGAATCAACGCATGAAATATTTTTAAACTGAGCAATTATAAAGTCACTTCCTAACTTAAACTAATACATTAAATGGAGAAATTTCATAAAATATGTTCAAAATTGATTAATATTCTGCGAATAAAACGTAAAATTTGCCTGAAGCAAGATGAAAAAGCAACATCTATCCATTGATCCGCTCCTCAAAGTTAAATTTTAATTAGAAGTCGAATACTTTGTTAACTACTAATTACTATTTTTGTTTAGTGTTTTAAATTTGTTTACCAGAGCTTGTACTATAAGAGTATGAAGTATCCAATACCAAATTTTAAAGACTTTTTTAACTTAGGGCCGTCGTGGCACAGCGCCACAAGGGTGTGACTGTAACGCGACGGTGGTAGGTTCGATTCCCAGTCGAGGAAGTGAAATATTTATTTACGTTTATATTTCCATTTATTCGTTTTGGAGTCGAGACAAAGCGCGGCGTTGAGTTCTGCCACCCAACACGCAATGCCTCCAGAATTCGGCAGAAAGTTCAGAACAAAATGTCTTAATACTAGGTTCCCTCTGCCTACCCCGCTGTGTGCGGGATACAGCGTGAAGTTGATTTAATTTTTATTTAAAAACACAAATTATACATTATTATTAGATATCTAGCATACACTTTTATTAAAGGATACAAAAGTAGGAAATAAATAAATAATTTATATATGTCTCAGTCTTAGTCTAAGTCCCACTACAGAATGTATGGAAGCTACTTAACTTATATGCATAATTTGGTATAGAACGTAAGACAATTAGGTTCCCTCGCCATTGTCACTAAGACATGTTTTATGTGCCAATAAGGAACAATTTTGGATAAAACACCATTGTTTAGACAATGAAATGATTGTCATTACAATTATGACGATATCTTGTTCATTTTAGTGAATAATAACACAATTATCGTACTTCATACTAATATTAATTTGATTGTAAGTTTGTTTGTTTCACTTACACGCCAAAACAACTTAACTAATGATTATAAAAATTTGTATACATTTTTTAAAAATCTATATTTTAATCTATAATAAGTTTAAGCGAGCGAAGTCACGTTTAAGTTTCTAGTGTATTTCCATACCTATATTATAAATTCGAAAGTAACTCTGTCTGTCTGTCTGTCTGCCTTTTACGCAATCAGGGCCAAACCGCTAATTTAATTGTGATAAAATACTCATATAGAGATACTTGAGGATCTCGGGATGAACATAGGATACTTTTTTTCTTATATTTGTAATATTTTCGATATATATATCAATATATTAAAATACTTATTAATTTGACATGCAATTAATTCGGCCATGTTAATAACAACCGACCGTTGCACCTACGCAACGATTTGCAAAGTTTGTTGTTAGAAAACGTCACAAAAAATGAGCTTGCTTAACGCATCTCTCTATTGAAAACTAAAAATAATTTCATAAATATTCGTATAGTTCAAGCGGGCGTAGCCGCGTTCGGGTCCACTAGTACGTATATAAAAACACAAATGAACCGCTCGTAATGAATACAACAACTCCTTATACATTAAATTGCTATATGTCAAAAGTTTCGAGTCCAAATAATGTATTTTAAATCTACTTGAAGTTGTAAGTGATTTATGCAGCCATACCTCCCAGAAACTTGGGTATAACAAATTTGTGAGTGCCGCTTGGCGCCGTTGAAAAACTATATTTGTCGTGTCCGACACCCCAAGAACTTTCCTCATTGGAATATTCCGTAAAGTACCATTGGCCCACGTAATGGATAGCCTGTATTGTTTTCTGAACAGATTTATGGAGGTAACTTGTAACGGCTTCTTTAATTAGACTTCTTCAGTCAAATTGATGATTGTTGCTGACGTTAGTAATTTAAAACTGGTGCGTGAAAGTTTTCACTGATCCTCAATTATGTAGTGTCTGCGAAGATACTAAATTACAATTACTTGGAAAACGGTTGAAATTTAAGACGTACGAAATAGAAATTTAGCATTTAGCACTTTGATGTATAAAAGAGGTTCTTATACGAGGGAATTAGAATTCTCTAATCTTAACAGCTACGAGTATATAGCAGTACTCGCTCTCTGCAGAAGTCATTACCGGTGGTACTTTGTTAGCTTAATGAATTGACTGATGGCAGAAGGCGGTCTGAACAGTGGTGGGGTTAAGTAGGACCTGCCGATTAATCACCCTGTCAGTACAGTTTCCAATTGCCACTCGTCACGAATTCCCCTTAGTAGTCGATATAATTGAAGTTTCTTGTATCAATAACAAGGATGTATCCTACAATACGGTGAAAGAAAACGAGTTATATAATATCATTAATTTTATATATAATGATGTTGTTATGGAATAGTTGTATATTTGAGGAACGTAGTGTTAAGACACTCAGTTTCAACTTTCCGCCGATTTCTGGAGGCATTTGTCTCGACACATAGTGAAGAAAGAGAAATAGAAATTTAAATAAATATTTAATTTCCTGGAGTTGAACCCACAACCAGTCACGTTACAGTCACGCTTTAAGCCACGCCACAACTGGCCTCAATTTTAATTTACCAAGTGTAAAGGTGTATAACTGAGTAATTATCCCATCGTGGTATAGAGATTGTAATCCAGCGGGATTAGAAAGGGCGGTGTGAATAGTAATAGAACCTCCCCGTGGTGCTCTGATCTGAGTTACTGCCAAGATTCAATACTGAATAATTTAAAGCTTTGATTTATTCGTTGCTCACTTATTAAACTCTTTAGACATTTAATGCATTTTAATAAAAACTGTCTTAGTATATCTAAAAGTTGTAATATTTAATTTCCTCGAATGGGAATCGAACTCACAGCCTGTCACGTTTACACAATTCGTGGCCACGACTGGCCTCAATTTAAATATGTATATTAATATTGTCTTCATAATAAATTATTGTGGGTACTTTGAGAAAAAGAATTTATATTTAAACAAGAAATATTCATTCGAGTTAGCAGAGGGAATGTTAATGGTGTTTATATTGCTCTATATGCGATTTATATCGGATTTCCTTATCCAGTATTGGTTTAACCTATTTAATATATGCATAACGGATCTCCTCTGTTGAGGGTCAAGCTCCCTCATGTAAGTTGTATGAGCCGGCATACTCTACATGTTTTGAAGTTTTAATTAAATAATCGCTATGGTATAATTCTACTTATTTAGTTTGTATTGTAATACTATAAATAATTATATTTGAATAGAAATTATTATTTGGATGTATCAACAATAATGAAGCCAGGCGTGGCGCAGGGGAACAAAATGTGACTTTAAACGCGTCAGATTGTGGGTTCGATTCCCACATGAGGAAATGAAATATTGAATATTTTCATTTCTTTGCTCTGGTGTCGAAACGGCGTTGAGTTCCGCTGCTCAATTCGCAATGCCTTCAGAATTTGGCAGAAAATGGGGAACGGAGTGTCTTAACTCTAGGTTTCCACCTAAAAAAAAACCATAACAAATCTAACCAAACGTATATCTATTATATGTAAGTCTAATGAGATAAATATAAGGAAAACTTAACACAACCGCTAAGCTTGTGATAGAGATCTTTATAAACATATATTTCCTTTAGGTTCCTTATTAATAATAGCAAAGCACGCAAACAGTTAGCCATTAAATTTGCATGATATTTCTAGAACTATAAATTTTATGTTATTTCATGATTTATTTTAAATAACCCTTGTTTGTTCCATTTGTTTATGCTTATAAAATTTAATTTTATTTGTTAGAGACTAACAGAAATGTATTTAGTTTTATTATTATTGTTTAATGTTCTAATTTAATTTATTGAAAAAAAAGTGATGTGACAACTGGTGTCATTCGTAAAATTATTTCCTTTCCATAATTTCATCAGAATTTAAAATTTTAATATGTTAGTCAATATAGTTTATTACTTATTTTATAATGTAGATTATAGAATATAGCCGTTTTATGTGGAAACCAAATATATGTTACAGTCACACCTTCATGTCATCCCGGGAATGAATTATTATTTATTAATATTTTTAATTTCTTTGCTCTGGCAAGGCAAAAAAGTCACTCAACACGCAATGCCTCTTAAAATCGTGGAGTGTCTTAACACTAGGTTTCTTTCTCTACCCAGCTATAAAAAATGTAAATGATATATTTGATTTTATGGGAAATTTAACCCCCCTAAGATACAAGCACATTTCCCATGGTAATGATATAAAAGACAATAATAAATGACGGTTTGAAAAAAATATTAACCTCGATCACCATCTATTGTTCTATTTCCGTGTCAATATTTGTATAACGTCGTAACATTTGTATCGAATATTCTTATCTGGTGCCTTGTCCATTGACAGTTACAAGACGATATGAATAAAAGGATTATTATATAACTTTTTATTCATATGTAGGATGTGAGCTGCTAATATTTCTTTGTTAATTGTTGATATATAAGAAAAAACTATATAATATTACTACTACTAGTAACTATTATTTACAGTTTTAATTATGGATTTGATCGTCGGACTTTTTTTTCAGTTTTTTCGCTGTATATCGCATGTAGCAAGGTAGGCAGAGGGAGTGTAGTGTTAAGGTGTTGCGTGTTGAGTGGCGGAACTCAGCGCCGCATTTCGAATCTGACACAAGAAGCGAAAAAAAGAAAACATTTAATATTTAATTTCCTTGCAAAAGAATCGAACCCACAACCTGTCGCGTTTACAGGTGCACGTTTGTGCTCATGCACCACGATGTTTAATATGTAAAATATTAATCATAGTATATTGTATCAACATTTGATTTACCTTTCGTTTTCCCCTGCGGTCCGCCTCTAGATATAATATCACCACCATCTTCTCTTCTCCATACAATTTTAGGCGGTGGATATCCGCGCGCCTTACATACGAGCTTGGCGGAACCACCTTCTGGTACCATCATATCACCAGACGTCTCTTCATAAATTATATCTGGAGGTATGACCACTTCTAAAAATGCAGTCTGAAAATAAATAATCAGCATTATTCCTCATGATGACCAAAAGTATTAAAAAAAAATTGGACAATAAAAATATAATAAAATAACATATGTTTTTAAAATATTAGTTTATTCTATTTTAAAATATTATATATCGTGTAGGTTTAGGTCTAATCCACATAAATATAATATAATAGGAGTTTTAGGTACGACTAAATGCGACCGGGGGCTTCGTTGTTTAGCATGCAATATACGAGTATATCTTTATTTACGGAAAATAAGCAAAGACATGATAATATAATAAATCCAAAACAAAATCCATGACAAAAAATACCCAAGAAACACAAAAATACACCCCAATTATTTCACCTGCATTTTCATTGGATCCGTATTAACTTGGCACATGTACTGTCCCCGGTCCTCCCGCTTCACCCCCCGAATGTTCAGCGTCCACGTGTTGTAGTCGTTGTGCGTGACACTCAGGCGGGCGTTGTTCGTGATCACGTGCTCGTGAATCGCCAGGATCGCCTTTGTGTCCGCCTTGATCCATGCTACCTGCCTCGGGGAATACAGTCGAATATTCTTTACATATGTTTGTTACACATAATAACAATATCTCAGGAACTTTCGAATTACAACCGAAGTTAATATTATTTCCTGTTATCTATAGAAGAACGTTAGCGGTTGCAAAAATGTAAACGATGAAGACTTTTACAGCGCACAAGTCTAATTACACGCGAATACTTCCCAAGAGGCAGTCATGACAACGATCCTCGAGCGCCGGCAACACTATCTTGTTGCGAGCGCCTCGCAAAATGCTCTCGGAATTTTTAATTACATTTTCGTCTGGTCGCCGCTATGGCGTACTGCGGGCGCACTGAGAACGCCCTCGTTTTGCCCGCTTTACCAAGCGACGACATCGCAATAGAAGCTAATTTCCTGCATAGCGTGTTATAAAAAACGATGAAAATATCCATGAAAATATGACGCTTTTGACACTTCTTTGTATGACAATATTTTTATTTTACATTAAAATTATATTTATAGCCTGTTTTCTAAATTTAATTGCATTGATTCAAGTAATTATTTTATTATTAAATTAATATTAGGGTACATCTATAATAGGGTGCAAGAAAGAGTGGACTACAAGAAGTAGGTGCTACCAGGAAAGTGTTCTACACAGACTTGAACCATAAAGTGCGTGTGCATCAAACACTAATTTGTGCACTTCACTAAGGTGAACCTCTACGATAGTGGTATAATAAAACTATTTTTCTTAAACAAATAGAAAAATATAATTTTCCTGTCCTTTGCAGCAATGTTTGTAAAATTATGGCAATACTGCGAGCAAAGGCCAGGATAATTGATGTTGATGCAATTTTTGTACCATTTCAAGAAAAATTATAAATTGATATTACAAAAATAAAATTCGAAATTTATTTTCACAAAAATTACATCATATGGTGCATTGCTTAAAATTAAAAGCTGTTCAATATTTACCAGTTTCCAAACTCATCCATACCAGCGGTGCATATCGGAGTATTGTAATTGGTATTTGATTATGAGAAGTGTGTATTCATATTGTATGATTAACTTTACTAATTATATTCTTATTAAAAATGGCAGTTTCTTAGCAAATTGGAATAAATTTTTGTATTTCGTACCTCAAAAGAAACAAAACAGGTCCCACCCTTTTTCTGCCTGTCTGTTCGTCTGTCAATAACCTTTTTCTCAAAAGCTTAAATTTAAAATAATATTAAATGTTAACATAATTCAACGCATCAAAATATACTAGTGTATTATGCTTCGTTTTCGCTGCATATAGTATGCTATACACCGCAATACCAAAACCTAGAGGGTAGTTCCTGTTGACCTACAAAATGTTTCTATTTCAGTACATACCGTATAAATAAAGGAAAAAATTTTTTACAGGTATATCACAGAAAAAAAAACCATTCCAAACTTCCAAACTTGTAATTTGTAGCTCATTTTGTACAAAATTAGCGCGTACGCCTGCAAACTTAAGTTTCAAAAGTTTTACGTGTTACAACATATCTCGTTTTCCTAACCAATAAATTGGCACAGGGCTCACGGTAGGCAAATTTAACTCGCACTGTACTGTTTTTATTTCTTATTTAGAAAATCCAAGTTTTCAATACCTAACTTAAATCAGTCAAAGATCTCTAGCCGACAGAAACATAATAAAATAAGAGGTATTGGGGAGGTGGTAGGTAACCACAGTTTTCTATATACCTCGTTGTTCATCGATAAGTTCACCTTGTTAAATCCCACGAGTTCATTTCTAACTACATATACTGTCTATTTCTATTTCTCATTCTAAATTGGATAGTGATACAAATATGTAACTAGGTTTTTCTCAAGGGAATGTACCATAATTCGTATATGTGTAATTACAGTATATTCTCAATATATAAAGCAAACGATTGTATCGGTTTGGGGACTTCTTCGGTAACGGAAATCCACTGACCTGTTTCTTGTTAGAATATTCGGTCTCAGTGGCCACATGGGAGCTAGATATAAATGATTGTATCGGAAAGAAAGAAATAGTAGTACGTCGATATTTCATCTTTAGTTATATATGAGGAAATATTAATTGATGTCATCATTGTGCAGTAGTGTTGTGTTTTTTAACACAATGGTTGTGGATTCAATTCTGAATAGGTTGAAAATGGATAATTTCAAAGACTTTTATACCGCTGTAATCGATCGTTTTGTGGGATGTACTATTGTAACTTATTACGTCTATATAAGTATGTCACAAACTTTGTTTTAAATTACTAGCAAAAGTAAAAATATAGATAGATATACTACTAATGTAGCACAGAACCTCGTCGAAATTTTTAAAATATTTTTAAAAAATAGCCGTCTTTAATCTATATAAATGCCGCCTTTTTTTGAAGTATCAGTCCGGTCTTAACTACAAGCTCACGCATTATGTCGAACAATTCGACAATACAATACCAGATGTAGATTAACAGTGGGGACAGTCGAGCACCGCCTCTCGAAATGATTGAACGGGGACTAAGGGGGTTTGTCCTGGCTTTATTTTAATTTCGTAAAGTGACTGTTTTGCAAGGTTCTCCTCTCCTTGCCTAAATGGAATAGCCTCGTAGTGGATTAGCGGTTTCGCTTTGCAAATTAATTGATACTGGAATGCACACTACATTTCCGTTCGTTTGATATGGTTCTCGCAATGTGTTTTATTTAAATTTTTATTTAGGTGACTATTTTAGTCTAGTACTTTTTTTATATTTATAGTGTAATAGAATAGGCAGGATTTTGTTATTTTAACTTTAGTTTTATATGTGGAGGGTAACAGCTAGTGCTCTTAATTTACATGCTCATTTAACCGACGTAGCAAGTGGAATTGTGCATAATATACATATCATAAAACTCAAGAATATGTTTCTCTTTGGTAGAATAGTTGCAATAGTATATTAGATATTCTTGAGTCTTTATTCTATGTGCAGGTGTAGGTGTCGGTGCAAGTTGTGCTTTGTTTTGCTAACTATGCTACAGTGAACAAACTTATAAGACTGTGCAGTCAAGTTAGTGTTATACTCTATTCTAAGATAGAGATAGTCTCTATAAGGTGAGTGAAAGAAGTGCATTGAAGATTGTGTGCTAAGAAGTGTGGAAGTAGGTGCAGCTGTCTATTCTTGAGATCTATAATTATAATGCTAATTATTTATTTATTTCTTAACTTATATTTCAAAAATATTATATTTTTACTTATGTAAAACGTATATAAAATGATATTAGTGACAGTTAATTTAAAGAATACAATAATAATATATTTTGTTACACACGTTTAATTTAATATACCATCTTTAAGAGGAATTCTATTCTTGAAGAGAAATAATTGAAAAATAACATTCCTAAATATCTATTAATAAAATAATAACAATTCTTCTTAATGCTTGACTTTTAGTTATAAAAATTATAGATCTCAAACAAAGTGCTCAGTGAAAGTGCTCGTCTATTTGATAGCTGTATTGAGTAGGTTTGATACACACCCTGGCGGTGGCGGAGTCGCCACTCACCCTGTAACCACCCAGGTTATTGACCACACAGGTGAAGGTCGCGTCCCTTCCCTGCGCAATCGTCACGTTCTCCAGAGGGTACAAGAAGTCCGGCTCCAGACCTAAAGCTGTAAATACATAGGAAATATTAGATAATTCACTCTAAAAAAAAACATGAGCGTTTAGAAAATTAATCTTTGCTGTTTATTAACTTTATAGTTAAATGTCTCTATTTCAAGTTTCACGAGTATCCCATATTTAGCTGGGTAGGTAGAATGTTCCTAATGATAAGGTACTCTCTTCTCCACTTTCCGTCTGAATTGGTGGAACTCAACGTCACGCCTTGTTTTACAAGAACATTAACGTTTACCAGTTTTGTGAAGATAGAATCCAGCACCATCACGCTAAACGTCGGACATGGCCTTGCTGGACGAAAATGACTCTTCCAAAGTCAAATAATTTTATTCAAAATAAGAAATTTGTCAAATTTCATTTTACAACGTTAAATAATTAACCACTAGTTCACTAAAGTTGTTAAATTGGTTTTAGTTTAATATTTAAATTATTTTGTTTATAACATATTTTTTTCTACGGCATCAATTTTCTTTATAAAGATACACTCTATGTTCTCTCGTTATTATGAATGAAATTAATAAATTTTAAATAATAAATGCATGCTGTAAAAATCTTACATTTTTCGCAAAAAAAGGTAAAGCGACGTTTTTAATCGACGTAATCAGTACGTGTCCGTATTTAAATAGGTGTATCTTCACATTAAGGTTAATCGAAATGAGCGCAATCGGTTTCGTATCGTTCATTCGATCTGATAATTTATTGTTGTTGTTTTATTTGTTTTTTTAAAACCTACTTAAGCTATCATAAAGTAATGTTCGTAAATAAATATCAGCACGTGAATGTTGTTTTCATTATTAAGGGAGACAAAAGATACCTATTTAAAAAAATAGTATAACTTGTATAGATCTTTTCTTTACATTGTTCTAAAAGTCTATAAATACGAAATTACAAATAGGTGAACAGAAATATAAATATAATGTTTCTCAATAAAATCAACATGTAACACACGTAATAAATGTTTGATCTATTATGCATTTGTTAATGATTAACGAGCCTGTCATAGTGAGTATTCAACGAATTTGTATTAGGATTTATACAGATAGAACTTCAACTGAAATTAAATTATTGTTGAGAACGTTTTAAAGAAAGTCTGGAAATATTTTGTGCAATTTAATAATAAATTTTCATTAATTTTATAAAAAAATATTTCCGCATATAGGGGGGAGTCTAGTATTAAAACACTCCACTCCTCATTTCCTTTTGGAGGAATTGCGAGTTTCGTGGCCTAACGCCGCCCTTTTGTTTCGACACTGTGGCGAAGAAATGAAAATATTAAAAATTAATTCATTTCCTCGAGTAAGAATCGAATCCACAACCTGTCACGTTTACAAAACGCCTGTGCCACTCCACCACATTTGATGAGTTCAAATTACATATTCTTTGTAAATATTATGAAACAAGGTTCATTTTAAAGCTTAAAAATAACATATCTTGGCTCAGATAGTATATTTTCTCCGGCGAATGGATGGCTGGAGGCGTCAATATTCTACGTGACCAGTGCCTTGTGTCGTGTCCGAGGAAACATGTGTCGGAAGTGAAGACTATCTATTTGGTCATAGAATAGCGATGGCTGAATTATTTGTAGACATCGAGAGGAAGATTGAATCTACTGGTGACTTCTGTATGCTACACTGACTTGCAATGGTTTTTGTGTGTACTAATGTGATTATGAATCTATGGGCTATTGTATATTGATATTTATTTTAGATGCAACCTTTTTTAACTGATTCAGCATTGTCTAATGTAGACTGTGATCACGGATTACTTTATAATTTCGTATATTGATTATTTTTTCTACACTTAATATTGATTATATAAAGTAATATTTAACATTTTTAAAACTAAGAATATATGTATAATGTATTATCAGAAGGCGTTAAAATTTCGAACATTGATTCGTATTCTAATCTATGTGAAATAAAATAAAGTTTTTTTAAATTTTTGTCTATCTTCGAATGTCATTAAAATTGCCATAACAAAAATATAAAATAGATTTAGCAGGTTTCCACTCCAAGCCAATGATTTACTTTTTATTTGTTAAGTTATAATTATAATTTAAACTGACAAGTAAGTTTTGACTTTCATGTACATTTTTAATGATCTGTGTATAATATAAGACGTTATTAATTGTAATATTATATAGTGTATTAGATTAGCAACTAATTAAAATTAAATTATATATCATGCAATATTTATTTTTTAAAACCAAAAAAAAATAAAATAATAATTATGAAGAACTTTTTTTGTAATAAAAGCTTAAATTAGACTCAACTACATTTAGTATATATATGAACGTACTTAATATATTATGAATGAAATAGCACCGTACACGTAAAGTTAAGCTATAGAATGAAAATAGAAACTAAAATTAGTCAGTTAGAAAGTCGGATCGTTATTGCGAACGTTGCTTTACATACTTTGTGCTCTGCATACATTTTCAGTATACGAAATGATTCCGGAATTCCTGTGAATAGCAAGTGTCTGCCTCTTGGTGATGCTCTTTGTGGAAACAGGATTACCATGACTGACCGGAACCGAAATGTTGGCCAGTAAATAATCTTAATGTTATTAGAATACACAATTCTTAACTTGTTGGACGAAGTTACTAGTTACTATAAAAATTAACGTTTTGAGTAGGTCTGTTAATATGTATGTAAGTTAAACGATTTTTAGTGTACTGTAGAGCTCAGCTTGCAATAGATTTTGTGAAACAAATCCAATTGAATATTTAGTCTGTTTATATAATATTAATTTAATAAAATCATATTTTAAATAATTTCTGCGAGAAACAATCACAGTAAATAAGTCTATCCGAAATTTTAAATATACTTTCGATGCTAATTTTAATAATTGCTGCTTTACAAAAAAATGCAAAAGCAATCCAGCCATTGGAAATATAAAATTTTGCAATTAAGGTAATGTAAGTATCAAATATAATTAAACGCGGACCTGAAGACTCGATACAGGAACAAAACGACTGTTTCATTTACATTTTGGTTCAGTGATTCCGTTCAGATTCTCGACGGGGCGGGTCGTGAATTATGCCCTATTGTTGTTGCCAGTAAAGGATGGCCTACTGTACATCATTAAAGATTCGACTAGGAAAATGTTTTAGCTAGGAAAATGCTGAACTGCTTTAAGCGAAGCACCGAGCAACCTAAGTTTTGTTTGGTGGTAGATTTTATTTTTGTTTTAGTTAGTTAGTTAGTTACTTTTTGGACTTGTAAATAAATAGAAAAAAATATAGTAATTTCTGAGCTATAGACTTAATCAAGATATCTCTATCTTAGATAGGTATGTAAACCAGTTTATATAGATATGTACATATAACTATTTCATTTACCACCCCCCCCCCCCACTGAGTGGATTTCCAACCTAATAAAAATTATGTTTTACCAGCTGTATTATAAGTCCGTACTGTAAGCACCTAAATGCGTTATGGTACACTACAAACACAGTACACGTACAATCACATCAAATTGTAAACCAATCCTCGATGCTGAACAAGTTCATGCTTATCAGAACTGGACCAATTTGTATAATTTCGTAAGACAAGAAAAATTTAGCTAACAATATTCAAGCAAAATAGTAAAAGGAGGAAACAAAACGAGCAGCAAACGAGCAGAATTATGTTATTCCCACATCTTATCTCCAGTGGAGATCGCTAAGTTTGTCTTGTAAGTCTCCGCTTTGGACTTCTCCGTACATCTCCGCTTTAGTGGAATCCGGGCCTTATAGTGCATTAAATGAAAAGTTATGTGTAAAATCCAATATATAAAAAATTGATACGGTCGTACAAAAATCTATCTAGTAAATTTTCTCTATAGCTTTTTGCGGAAGCGAAATTTGCATTTCAGTCCGAATAGTGTAGTTCAATATTTCATTTAGTCACAGCGAGTTACAATTTTTGAGATAATATTTGATACCAAAAATATGTCAATATTAACTGTATATTTTACATTTAGTTTAGCGTTTTCTTAAGCGCTCGTTGGGAAACTCAGTTAGAAGTTGGAGTTAAACGCTAACTAAATTAAGAATTTACGAATTAACTTTCCAAAGCAAAAGGCGGAGTTGGACACATCGTCGAACTTAACCAAAATTAAAAATCACAACATAAAAATACGAACATAGGATAAATACTAGTAGTACCTTTTGAGATTAGTTTGAAAAGAAAAAATGTTTCTTTAATAATTTCAATAAACTTCTTATAACTCATAAAAGCTCAAATTAATATAATTAAAAAAAGCTTAACAAGAAGGAAAGAAATCACTTAGCTTTTGACGCTAACTTAATAATATTTTTTCATCGGACTATGTAAAAGCAAACTATTCCACGTTACAAAATTTTGCAAAGTTTTTTGAAGTCGTTACGCTGTTTGAAGGAGGGTGGGCCGCAGTTCGTGCCACTAGAGTCACACTTGGATTTGTTTGCCACAACTAGTTAAATGTTGGCCCAAACTTTATTTCGGACGTCCAAGTATAAGAGACGTCGTAGTCTAGTTATTCTTGTATAGTCCATTTTAAGAGGGTCTGGAGTGAAGTTTGTTTATCGCCTATTGTATGGACAATCTCCTTAAACTATATTGGATATCCGACTCTTGAATTTAAAGTACTGTTTGTAGTTTTTGCTGATTCGAACTATAAACATAAGCATCGGAATAACATTATATTGTTAAATTTAAACGCAATAATATGTTCTAATATATCTAATATAACATTTACCCATACGAGTATGCATCAAAGTTATTAGAGTAAATCGTATTTGATTTGATGAAGCAAGAATAGAAATCGAAGGAAAATAAAAATTTTAAGATCAGGCAGGCAATAAACCTAAAACAATGTTATACGAAACCAAGAATTTTGGTTCTGGTAAGCAGAGCTCAGTCGAAGTACGGAAATTCTTCAACAACATTGTTTCTAAATTAAAACAATCTCATAATTGCACATTCTCCAACTTCTTTGATGCAGCATATTGTCCGAGGGAGTGCAAAGTGGAGGGGAGAGGTAGGGGGTTGGGTGTTTGGGTTAAGTTTTGAGGCAAAGTTAAGCCGATTAAGTGTCATTTCCGCCGCGGAACTAGCACTGTTCATTAAATATTTCGAGCGACTTAATTGCTGAGGTCGTCGTCTACTTGCTTTTGAAATTTGTATAGCTTGTATTTGATATTGATATTACAGTTTATACAGTTTACCTTCTAATTGACAAGCTACTGTTTTAGGTGTCGTTTCAGGAGAGCGGGTCTGGACGGTATACGCCAATGCCCTAAATATAGTGTAAGATTATTATTATAACAAAAATATATAAAGAGGTAAGGAAAGATACTTTCTTAATGTTTTACTAGTTTATTGACTTACAACTAATTATATACGTAATACGAAGCGTAAAGTAAATATCATGTTATAAGAAACATAATTATATATATTTTTTTGTATTTTTCATTATTCAACTACAACATGTCGATTAATAATTAAATACACGGAGCAATTACCAGCCAACTTTCCTTAGTAAATAAATCGAAAAGCTCAGAAAGTCCATTACAGTCAATTGGTCTAGACAAGGCACGTGTTGAAACTATTCTCACGAGAAAACGAATTATTTGTGTAAGATAAATAAAACAACCGCGGTACGAATATACTGAATAACAATTAAAAGGTGCGAAGGTGGAACATTTGTAATTCGTTTATTTTCTTATGCGAAGATAATATATAAGCCTCATGTACATACGTTATTATTGATCATAAAATATTAGATTATGTATTTTTTTTAACTTCGTGCTAGCTAGCAGCAGCAGGATAGCAGGTCGCTGTATCTGGATACAGATATCAGGGGAACCTAGTGTTAATATCTTAACTTAACGATGTATCCACCATTCCCCATTTATCGCCGTATTCTGGAGGCATTGCATATTGAGCGCAATACTAGAAAGATGAAATGAAAATATTAAATATTTAATTTCCTCGACTGGGAATCAAACCCACAACCTGTCACGTTACAGTTACAGTCACAACTTTCGAGTAATCCATCTAATATATTAAACACGATGTCTATCAATGAAAAGTAAACAATAAAGAAATAAATGATAAAACAAATAAAAAAATAAATATAAACTAACACTTTTAACATTGTGTTCAAAGACAGGGCGATGACTTATGAATTTATTTCCTCCGAGTGAGTACGACACAGTTTCCTCAACAAGAAGGCAACGGGAAGTCGCTGGAACCTTTAAGTAGCGTGTCTGGCATATCACTTTTTCAATATCCCGATCCCGTACCTAATGGCCGCCAGATGGCAAGTTGGGAAAGTGATGCTATCAAAAAGCGATAGGCGCGGTTTCGCCGGTTATCGAAGCACTTTGCGCCTCTGACGTGGGTCAACTTACACATGTTACGCGTGTAGAGGTTCATATAAATCAGTTTGCTCTGAAATTTACGAGAATAATACAATGTTTACTTAGGAAAAGCGGAAAGCGGAAAAAATCGGAAAAATCATAATATTTTTAAACGTGTTCAATACAAATGAAACTAGGTTATTGACAAACTTCTTAATATCAAGTATATAATATTTATGCATATATTCCTATGCAAGGTATTCAAAGTAGTTCATAGTATGTATTTTAATGATACTATCTTAAAAGGGTTTATTTTATTTCCATATTTGTATTGTTTATTTTATCTCTTTCCTTAAACCTTTCGAGTTAGTGTAGTGCATAACAGTTCCGTGGTGAAAGTGTAATCGTAAATATAAAGAACACATTAACTAAGTGTCTTCCCCTTAAATAGAGACAATAAGAAAAGTGCTGATGGACACAATCTTAGCATAGTATTGTTTATTATAAAAGTAGGTTAAAATTAAATTACTCATTAGTCAACGTAATGGCTAGATCGTAATATAACATTATTAGTGTAAGTAAGTTTTTATATGCTAATAATAAATATTAAAACAAAAAAAAAAATATCTCTTCATAAAAGCAATGAGAATTAAGTTACCCAGTTTAGAAAAGAATCAAGAATTTAGCACAAGTTCAGGCGAGTGAAAATTTAAAATATAAGTTTTTATGTTAAGTGACTTACGAATTTAAGTTAATATATTACTTTTCACAAACAAGAATACAATTGTATCGATCTCGTCGCGTCTACAATAGGTTGTATACCTACATAGATAAAAAATAAATTGAATTAAATAATAGACTTTAAAAATAGGAAAATATAACCTTCAAATATAAAAGATAATTATATATAATTAAAAAAAATAAAATAACTCTGGTAAAAAGCTTTTTGTATATTAAATTATTTCATTAACATGCGTCATTTAATAAAGTTCAACTTAGTTCCTTAAAGACTGCGATAAAAGTGTTCAGTGAATTAGGAAGCAAATTACATTTGCAGCTCAGCTTCAGCTTGTCTTAAGCTATATTATTTTTACGTAGCTTAGATACGATCAACTTTTTTCTTGTAAGTGAATTCTTTAACGTAATTTCATCTAACGTCAAGCTGGCGTCATTGTACTTCAAGTTCATTTTCTTCAGTAAATTGAAGTTAATATTTTTATATTCTATCGTGTTTTTCGCTATATACAGTATGTTCGAGAGAGAAGTGATACATCGATCTGTTTTTAGGTTTTGCTCATGTTTTTGTGAGATAACCAACCCAAGTTGCATTTCCACCTCCAACGGACCAGAGAATTGAACCCATATGCATTAAAAACGTAGGCAGCACCACGACTCCCAATAAATGTAAAATATTATGAGAAAAAAAAAAATACAAAAAATGTAATGTTTTTAAGTAAAATTGTAGTAATAATTTTCTTAAATAAGCGCAACATTTTAGGTGCCCGTATGCATTGTTATTCAGTCGACAGAGTCTAAGGCGCGCACGCCCCTCAGCTTATCGTCGGCCTCCAGTCGTTGTAAATTAAATAAATACTTCTAATGAGCGAAAATATAATGCATGACTCTCCTTTATAATTACTTTATTAAATGCAAGTTTATTCTTAGAATATCTTTGACCTTTTTAATTTCATTAGGTATATGTTTTTATTATTGTCTTTATTATCCTGGTTGTCTGTAGTTGGTTTGATTCGTTTCTGGCGGAATGTCTGTGTTTAATGTATTTTTGTTTTCATGGTCGGTTTTAATAAAGTATTTTTTATTCAAGACGGAGAATGGGGAGAGATTCTCCACAAATAATTTACCTCCGTCCGTATGTTTTAATAGTGTCACTCTTTAAATTAAAACAGAGAAAAACGGCAATGAAGTCTGGCAATGTGCTACTGACTACATGCCTATGGCTAATGAATAATTTTAATATAACGTCTTTTAATTAATCTGTAAGCTAGATATTTGTAAACTTTAAAATTATTATTTGGATTCAAATTTACATACTTTGTAGATTATTACATTTTGTGGATAAAAATTCAATGTACTGTGAATACAAAATTGAATCAAATAATATACTTAAAATTCAGGTGCAGTGCAGTTTCAAAGAAAACTCAAGGGTCTATGTAAGTTATGAAGGAGAATGACTTTTATGCTTATATTATAAGCGACCACCTTTGCTATACAGTTATTTTAATAATTTTTTAGCTATATAACTGTAATACTCCACCAGATTAGCGGGTTCAAATCCAGTCCTCTAACAAACATCTTTTTTCCTTCGAAAAGCCATTGTAACGTAATATAATATAATTTTTTCTTGTGCAATTTCTTAGTTAAAATTCAAGGAGAATGACTTCTTTGTTGTCTGGTGTTGAATAAATAGTGATTCGATTCTTTGTAGAAATATATTTATCGTTGTTCTTCTTCGCTTTGCGGTGCTTGTGATACATGGGTATATACGAGTACTTTTGCATAAGTCCTTGATAGGTCTCGTCCACTGATCCGGGAATGAAAGGCTTGTTTCGTATGTCGTATGAGCTTTGAACGGAGTAGTCTGCCTTTATCTAGTACATTTTGATAGTGCTATTGAATCCAACTATATTGAATAGATTTTTCCTTTATACTTTTCTCTTTGTAAGCTTAATATTTAGTTGTAGGCAGTAGTATACAAAGATTTATTTATTTTCCATAATAATACGATTTACAAGATATACGAGTAAAAGAATTTAAATAAATTTATTTTATTATTTTTCTATGTACTCTCGTTGCTGTTGGTCGATTTTTTCTTTGCAAGATAAAGATGGTTACTAATATAGTAATTAAGTTAGTTATATAAAATGATATGAGTTTATATGAGAGAAAGAGATTGAAAACCAATCTCCACTAATTCTATCACTTTTCTCTATATCGACAGCGTCATTTGCTTCATGCTGCTACAGAAGAACATACTAAAAACTTGTCTAGAACACAAGAACCCTTCAATTTTTATGCAACAAAAATATGTTTGATCGTATTAATCGAAAATTCTATTTGTCTTTTGGCTCATGACCCCGTCCCGTTTACGAAGGCATAGCGTTCGAGAATTTCAATTTAGGAGAAGAATGTGCCGACATAACGTGTGGCCCGAGATATTTTGATAGGACATGCTCTCCGTGAATAAATCTCTTTTAACATATTAAAACTTTTAAACGGTTTTGTTTAATACGAGTTAAAGGCGAGCTTACGCGTGTTAAAACCAATTTTAGTAATCGTATTTGCTTAGCGTTTAGTGGGTGTTGGCAAGACGATGTTAAACATACTAGTTGTTTGTTTTTACAAGTATTATAATCACTATGTTATTTTTGTCAGTAAACGTGATAGTTGTGGGTTCCATTCATACTCGAGAAAATATTTAATATTTTTGCTCCGGAGCGATTTCAAAGAACAAACAAATATTAAGTAATTTTCGCATAAATAGAACAAAAGAAAGTATTTTTAATTTTAATGTATTGACTTTCATCAAGTATAAAGTTATGTCTTTAAGGATAACCCTCTGGAATTTTCAATTTGATGACGGTATGCGACCACACACAAGGAAAGGCTGAGATCTGCATTTGGGAACAAACCACAAAATGGATAAGAATTCAATTTGGAAATAGCTATTTTGGGTGGAGATTCACTTTAATAGTTAAGTATGATGAAGACCCTACACTAGTACTACGATACACTTTTATTAATAAACTTAAAAAAAAATGTAAAATTAGTGAGCTTATATTCGTATTGCGTATTATACTTACGTATTGGAGTATTTTTTTTTTCTAATACAGTTTATATACTCTAGTTGACTAATGTAAGATATATACGTCCCTTACATCAATAAAATCATGCAATGTGATGTGTAACGGAAAGACATAAAATTTCGTTCTTAATTTCTTATCCTATATATAAATAAATTACTTATAAATATAATTATATCTTACTATCAAACTACTCCGTAAAAAACCTTTGTCTATCCATCATTGAGATTCCAATAGTAGAATCATAAAAATATTAGAAGTCACACACGAGCACTTTCGCTTTTGGTCACCTTTAACTCTTGCATTTTCTATGGTTACTCATATATGACTAGAGGTCGAATAGGGTCACGTAAAAAGTGACCATTCTATATGTAACCTATATAATTTTTAATCTATATCCCTTCGTAACCTTCCAAGATATTACCAAGAAAGTTTTTAACTTACCCTCTTCATAAACTAACAAGACATGGTTAAAAAGGCTAGGTCTCTAAAGTATAAACAAAATGAAAGAAAGATAATAAATTATAAGTGCAAATAAGGTGGTAAAATACATATATAGATAAGCATGTTTTCATAAGCCATATCAAATTCATTACGACAATAAACTCCCAAATGTATTTACAAGGGATCACGCCATGAATAAATTTCGTCAACGGAAAGTTTGATGCGTGAAATAGCGGTGGCAACTTAGACAAAGCTTAAATACACATTTATGAGCCATACAAGGCTGATATAAGTATTTTACATTTTTGCATCTATTATGGTTTTTTTATAGTATAAATAAAGAGGCCAGTTATTAGAGGCAAGTTGTGCGTTCGATTCCCACTCGAAGGAATGAAATATTTAATATTATCATTTCTTCGTTCTGGTGTCAAAGTAAATCGGCTTTGAGTTACGCCACGATCGCAAGTGAGGAGTGAATTGTCTTAACACTAGGCTCCCAAGGCCTATTCTGCTAAATGCGGGATTAAGCGTGAAATTGAAAAAAAAAATAAGTAAGTGTATTATGCTAAAGTTAATTAGTGAAGAGACAGTGGATAAAATGAAACGTGTCAGAGGTATACCGTAAAGTTTTAAAGTAATTGAATTCTTTGTGCGGCTGCTTGAAATGTTAATGTTATTCTTGAAAGTTACATAAACTATTTATTTAAACTTGCTTTTTTTGTCAATAACTGAAATAAATTTGTGAAACAATATTGAAACAATATTGAAAGTGTGGAGGAGGTTTAAACTACACTATAACGAAAATTAAAATTTAAATCCGCTTCACTCTGTATCCCGCATATACTCTGTCCTACTCCGAACTTCTCCACTTTCCGCCGAATTATTCGAGGCATTGCCTCAACGCCCGGCTTTTGCCTTGATGCCAAAGCGAAGAACTCAAAATATGTATTAAGAAATAATCATTCGTTCCCGCGAGTGGGAATCGAACCTACACCCCGTTACGTTTACAGCCCCACACTTATGTCCCACGACTGGCCTCACACTCTTTTTGCACTTATTTATACTCTTATTAAAACATACAAAAAAACAACAAAAAAACCCTTTATCACCAATGTCACGTAACATATTAATTAAAATTTAATTACTAGTCTAAAAGTAATAATCCTTTCAAAATTCACAAGTAAACACAAAACTTCGTTTCTAATAAACAGGGCTCATTGGTACGAGTGGTGTAGAGGAGATAAAGCCCCAGGGTGGTTGGACAAGTGACGACGGTCACGTTTTTAATTACCTCCACTCTGCCCCTATCCGTGACGTGTCACTAGCCGATTTTGACTGTACGTGGATCTCGCAGGCATTAGGTGCTGCTATTAATTATATTAGTAGCATTAGTTTAGGTCTCTATAATGTTTTTTTCATTGATTTTATCTTTAAGTAGTGATTTCCTAGTAAATTATTAATATAAAGAAATACAATTATTTTTTGTAATAAGTAGTTAAAAAAAGACTTATTAAAAATATAGAGATTAAATAATAATTTAATCTTAATGAGGCTATCGAGACGCAAACAGGACAGCACCTATCTGTAAACTGCTGGATCACCGGTTGGTGCAAAGAATTATTTAAATTTTTCGCAGTATCTTTAATTACGAAATGTGATAAACGGAGTGTTGCAACACTAAGTTCTCTCCGCCTATCCATGCGAAATAAGTTGTGAAGCTAAAATTCAATTTTCATATGTTGCACTTTAATATTCTACCCCCTACAGTTGGAAGAAAGAGCAGCATCACTAATTCTTTATATAACTAACTTTAAATTATAGCATTACATAAAACAATAAAACATCTTTTAAACACAGTCGTTAGCAACCCTATTATTTCTCAAACCAATGTTCTGTAATAAAATAGCTTATAGCTCGAGGGGGAAATTCTTAAATAGTCTTCTCGCTTTACAGGAAAACTTAACAGAGTATGAAGTAAAAAAATATCAGTCAGAAAGAAAAATATGTTGTTATCAGGCGTCGGGGCGTAAAACTATTTTCTAGATTATTTGTGTAACTAGGCTCTCGAAGTTGTTAAGAAAGAAATAATCGCTGTTGAATTTTTAAAAGCTTTTCATTCCAGCAGATAAAGTAGATGCATATTTAACGTCGTTTTCTTTTTTATTTAATGCAATATTAACTTGGCTTCTTAACATTTTTCAATATTTAAATATTGATCGTACTTTTTAGTGTACTTGCATCTGATGTACAAGAATGTCAAGAGTTGTGTAAAAAAACTTTAACTTTAACTAATTTGCTTAAAATATAAAACGTATTGACTATAAAATCTATTTAAGTTTTATATTAATAAAAATCTTCACAAGACGGTAAAAGGCAATTTGTACGTAATAGTAAAATATAAAAGTCATTCTGCCAGAAGTAAAAATAAAAATACATCATTTAAGTCTCCAGCTACAGAAGACTTATATCCTTTGTTTTTGAAATGAATCACGAACTGGGAAACAAGCTTCTTGTTTTGTTTACATCTACAATAATAAAACTCGTGCGGCTTGGACTTTATATTATATGAAAGTGTAAAATTACTTTATATAAATTTAATGTTGCCAGTTTTAATAACACAGGGAATTTTATCACATGTTTACTTTTTTAAAATATATAAATGTGATATGTATATTATTTTTTACATGAATTGTACCATTTTGTACAGGCCTCAGTCTCTTGCCATTGGGGCTTCTGAGATTTCTGACACTGAAGTCGGGGCTCAGTGACAGTCATGCGACAATCGGGCTGGTACTCGTAAAAGGATTTCTTCACGATAAAAAAGATACTAGCATTCTGTCCATATCAATGTAGACACGGTGATGAATACGACGAAGACTTACGAGAGACTATTTTTCACTTGCTTAAATATATGTAGGTATATATGTCATAGGATAGCTAAATATATAGTTATGCGAAATTGACTGTCACCAATATTTCTTTCATAAAATGCGCAAAATTACAATTTTATTATTTTATTCATATTATATCGCATGAAAGTTATTTATTTATAGCTTTATGTACATTTCGAATATACACACAAAAAATATCTTGATAGATTAATCATAAGAGATTTTGAGTCCATTAAGGATGTCAGTAATTGCAGAATATTAAACATTCATTTTCAAAAAATCGTCGTGCTATTAAAGAATTTTTAAATTAAAATTGACATACTTTTATCATAGTACTAAATATATACGAATCAGATTGCAAAGACAAATATATATATATTTTAGAAATTAATCCACGAATACACATGCGAATATAATTTGTAATTGATCCAATTAATAAGTCAAGCATTTTTTGGAGTGATTCCATCGACGTAAATCTGAAATGTCCCAAGTGTCAATATTTCATTGCGACGCCAAACTAAGTCAAGAGGGTAATAAATAAAATATCTCCCCTTTGCCTTTTTACATAAAAACGCGTCCCACCCGCAATCTGCATGTTTATGAGTAAATATTCTATAAACAAGTCGGAGGCTATACGAGTCATGGTAGTATGTAGTATGGCGTTAGGGGTAGCAATATTTCGGATTGCATGCAAATAAGATGACGGTTATAAATACTCGCATTGTTTCTGCATTTTTATTTCCTACACTTCCTTTCCTCTCGGGTTCGATGACCTCTCTATGACTTCTCTATTTGTGATATTTGTCTCGATATTTTGAATTCTAAAATATTTTAGAGCGAACGCAACTTTAATTTATCGCACTGTCTGTCTGTCTGTCTGCGTGGTGCCCACTGGGGAAGGATTACTCGTCAGATATTTCCAAACAAAACGGCTCATTGACTTTCTGATTAATTGCCAGAAAAGCCGCGGTGACATTCTGACGAAGAAAAATATGCACAACTTTGTTAATAGATTCAGAAGTCATAAATAATACTTTTTGACATTTCATATTCTTTTTTATTATTACAGAAATATTAAAATACAATGAAGCACATAATTTACATAGAAGAGAGTGAGTGCTTCAGCGAGAAGGCTTGTTATCAGTGATAGCACGTAGATACTTACTTGGTTATTATTTAAATTAGCCGAGTGTGTCGTGTTTCACATAGACGTAAGTAGGGATTTGTAAAAAGGTGGTAATAAGGTATGCAAGCCCTTTTTCCTTTGTCGGCCACTTGCTGACGACGTGAGCGGAATCTCCGCGCGAACGCGAGAGATTTCTAGACTCCCTCACGAGAAATTCCTCGAGTATAAAGTAAATGATGAATTTGCAAGAGTTGCATGCTTTGTTTTGTAAACTTATTCCGTCTATACTTTTGTTTATGGTGTCACTCAGTTTGTTATTCAAATAGACGAGGGTGATGCGTTCCCGAAATTATACGAGGGCCCGCTTATTATATATAGTCAAATTTGTATCACAGCGTAAAGGTAAAGGCGGGGTCGAATGGCCGCATCATTGTGCGGACCAGCCGCGGGTGCGCGATTACAATGCCGACGCTGTGACATTTTCGCTAATGGTTCCAGGGGTAGGCACAATAAAACGACAATACGACGAGAGATAAGGTGGCAAGTGAAAATTTTACAACGAGATTAATTTAATTTCGCCTTTCGTTTATACCAAGTTACACTCAGCTAAGCATCAGCTTTTTCCACGTCCTTTATTGCCTTAGGTAAAAAAACAGATTTTGGAATATTTTTTTTATATAAATGTAGACTGTAACTGTATAACATATTAAATTTATTGAAACTATGCTTCATCGAAGTTTATTTACGCTCTATTGCTGGCTGTTCTTTGTTCGTTGATTTCATTGGATCATAATAATTTTAATTTAAAAGTTATAATTGAAAAATATAAGGATTTTGAAATTTTGAGACTATAAAATATATTTTGAAACGAGTATATGAACGGACTACGATTAATGATATTTTTGTTAAAATTAATTTGTCATTAAAATAAACAACGAGTATCAATAATAGTAAGTAATAATGAAAACTTTTACAATGTTGATACTGTCCTCAGTTTTATAAGCTATCTGGTTCGACCCGTAGACCGTTTTTCAACGAGGATTTCAAGCATCCAGAGCTGCGAGCCCTGAAAGGGTTCATCCATGTTACTCTCCTGCTTTATATTTTTATCACCGCCGAATGAATTGCTTCAAAAGTGGCTAAAATATCCATTTGTAAATCAGCGTATTGTATATTTTATCCCTCCATTTTTACCCACAGAAAAGAATAACCGTTGCCATTACTGTTAACAATTGTATTTTTGTTTCAAATTTATTAAAAGTATTCATTACATTATTATTTATAGACAATGCTAATAATTGTATATTATATAGATATATTTTCAAGTATTGCGTTGTGGAGTATATTATGCGATGATTTTCATTAAAACTTCCAAATAGACTTAATGAAGTATGTACATAACAAATACGAAATATGTTTTCAGTTTCACGCTGTGTTATGCAAGTAGCAGGGTAAGCAGAGCCTAGTTAAGACACTCCGCTCCCTATTTTTCGCCGAATTCAGGAGACATTATGTGTTAAGTGACGGAACTCAACGCCGCGCTTTGTCCCGTCACAAGAATGAAGAGAAGAAAATATGAAATATTTCACTTCATAGAGTGTAAAAAAATCTGAAAAAACAGCTTAACGCTGTATTCCTCACAAGCAGGATAGATTGAGGGAATTAAGTGCTAAGGCATGTGCGGAACTAAACTCAAATTTATAATTTAATATATAAATAACAACAAAAATATAAATTTTAGGTTCTCAAACATGAGATTTCATTAAAACATGGCAACGATAGTACTGCGCTACGTGGACATCACCAAATAGATTCCGAAAAAAACTTATTTAATATTTATTTATGAAAATTTTTGTAAATTTAATTTATTTTAACCGTTTGCACCGATAAAAGATGTTACATCTGATGGTGTAAACTTTTGTGGTAATGTTTTTACAAACGTGCAAACGAGCTCTATATTGTCGTAAAGTAGAAATTCACGCACACTCCGCGAAAGCTTGCACTTTGTTAGATGAAAACTGCAAAACTCAGAATGGACTACGTAAATGTCGTAAATGTATGCCACTATATTATTTGGCAATCTTGCTGTAGAATTTGCGCTCGGTCTATATACTCTGTGCAGTAGAATGTAAATAACATCGTTTTGTGTCTGTGCTCATCATTTCATCTTGTGAGGGACGTAGATTGTTTATTTAGTTCATTTGTATTTATTTAATTATCTCTAATTTTTATAATGTATTAAATATTCTTAATTAACTATTAATACAGCAGGGCGGTCCGGTCAGGTCAGGAATTTTTTGAAGCATTCCGTTGTTGAATGGCGTAAATCAACGCCAGGCCTTGGTACAAGAGCAAGAAATTAAAATAATAATAAATAATAATTTATTTCCTCGAGTGGGGATCGAACCCACAGCTCTTGCGTTACAGTCACACTTTGTGCACTTGCGCCAAGACTGGCGATAATTTATTAATTAACATAATCGTAAACAATTATTACGTATTCTGGGCAATAAATATAATATTGTTATATATTTGTTCAGACAACAACAAATATTATACACATTATTACAATACAAAGATTACATTATTACGTCAACGTCAAAATTTCTATTGTATATTAATTACTTTCTAAAGCATCAGGCAAAGTCTCAAAGGTAAAAAAGTATATATGCTTCAAATATTAGCTAAAATCTTACAAAAATATTTGGATTAGTTGAGAGCTTGGCACACGTCCATCTACCTTGGCAGATGGACAGACAGATGGCCGCATGGAATGAATTAATACGGACACAGCGAAACGCTCACACGCGGAATACTAAAAAGTTTAAGCCGGTCAATAGATAACGATTGGTTTTTCAATCTGGACTTTGTTTACTAAAAATTTATACTATTCGCTTTTTTTGCTTTGGTTTGGTTATATATTTTGTAATTGTTATGTTGGGTATGGATTATGTATATTAAGAAATATTCTTTTCTTTTTTTTGTAAAGAATATTTACTTCTTTTTTACGGCAGATAATTGTTCATTATCTTTCTAAGTAAGACATAATAGACTATAGTCCATATAAATGCTTTAAAAATATAGTTTTTTTTTAAGCTTACCTACAAACTTGACTTGTAAGACAGCCAGCACCAGCAAGCGCGCGAGAGGTCCGCAGCCATCTTGCTTCAGCGGCCCGTCCAACGCTGCCATCTATCGCCGGCCTTTGGCTTTGCACATCTTTGTTTTTCCATTTCACCCCACAAATTTAAATGTCTTTTTGAGTCCATCACTGCATCCTGTGGATAAATTAAAATTATAACAAAGTAGAGATTAACTTATTTTTTTAGGGTTTATTCATTTCCACCCAGACTACAAGCATCAGTGTATCCCGCATACAATTGGGTAGCCAAAGGGAATTTGGGAACCTAGTGTTTAGATATTCCGTTCCCCACTTTTGCAAATATTAACGCCGCATATGGATAAATATCAGAAATATATTATTAAAAAAATTGGCGGTAATCAAGTTTACTGTACAGTATAATCATATAAGCAATTAAGCGTCGTTGGTATATATAGGTATTTATGATATCCAAATATTTCGTATAAAGCGTAAACACATTTTGTAAAACGTAAAAGGGTAAATGTGATGTGAAATTTTAATAATAACTTCAAAATAGAAATGCAAATTAGTTTATCCCAGTGAATTGAGTTTTATGTATCTCCATTTATTTCAGCGTTCCCATTATGGGAAATTATCCAACTGTGGAAATATGATATGCCTAAAAGTCACAAAAATAATTTCTAGAAGATTAGAGAAGTTATAATAATGGCATTAATTGCTGAACTAATTAATAACTTAAAATACTAATAGTATAGTAGTTGTGAGTAAGAATTTTCACTCCGTACTTTTTTTTTATAATTACTAAATAAATGAAATTATGTGATATAAAAGTAATTGGCTTACGAGACAGAGATGATCGCCCAAAATATAAATTTCGCGTTTTCGACCAATTTTCGCCGTTACGACGGATATATTTGATATTCAATTATTGACAGTGGAAATTTCAGTTGACAACTATACGTTTGATTTGCTGAATCAACAAGGGTAGAAGAGGTGGGTCAACTATCGACATTTATTAAATATAATTGAAATTTGTTACGAGCCCGCTCAACTTTTATTGCAATTTTTGATATAATTTTTACTGGGCCTTTCGCTTTACCGTGTTTAATACAAAATGTAAGCATTTTTTAATTACTAGGACACGAACCTGCTCCTAACACTAGGTTCAGAATTTTATATTTTCGAAGATGTAATTTCGCTACGTCTAAAACATCTATCTTCTATATAGATAAAATATTCTAGATTATTATTGCTTGTATTCGTTCATAAATATAGTTTTCTTATAAAATATTTTAGTACTATTATGAATTATATTCAAATTTACTCGCGATATGGTTATCGTAAAATATTTTTCACACATATATAGGGAAAGGAAAACAGTCGAACGTTATCTAGATATATGAGTGAATGCGGCGTGGGGACTACGTGCGGTCTGTTCTAAAGGAATTTGATATCAAAGATCCGCGTGTGAATGCTGAATAAATATAAAAAATATATTTAAAATTTGCGAGGTTTATGTAAATTATAGAAATGTGTAATATTTTAGGATAATTGAAATTATGTTTTTAATTGGATAATGCTTATTACTTTAAAAAATACTACAACACTATTTAGTTTAGTAAACACTATTTAGTTCCGCTATATTATTGTATAGTTACTTTTTATTTACATTGTATCATAAACGTTTGGGAGTTAGGCATATTAGGCAGTTTAGCTAAGTACTATGTTCTATCCACGGTATAATTTTGATATTTAAATCCATCTATAATATTTTACCTTAATTATATTACATTCTGGAGTTCAAAACTTAATTATTACAAACTCTAAGACAAAGGTTCAACATTGTTAAAGCTCTTCAAACAAAGTTATTTACAAATTAAAAATTTTCATAAATAAAAACCGGGGACCTAATTCACAAAGGTTTCTCTTATAAATAACATTGGTACGGCAATAACTGGAAAAAAAAAATAGTTATACGCATATTTAAATATTTTATTTAAAGGTTCATGCCAGATTAGTTTGACGCTATATTCTGCATATTGTAGGGTAGGCAGAGGGAATCTATTGTCAAGACTCTCTGTTTCCCATTTCGACTTTCCCGTTCCCCAATTTCCATCGAATTCCTGATACATTGCGTGATGAGTGCTGAACACTACATGGAAATATTAAATATTTCGTTGCCCTCAGTAAGAATCGAACCTACACCCGACGCACTTACAGTTACACCTTAGTGCAATTGTGCCATGACCGTCTGAATCATTCTTTTCGTGAGGCAAGCTGCGGGGCTGTGACTGTAAACAGGTTGTGGGTTCAATTCCCAGTCGAGGAAATGAAATATTTAAAATTGTCATTTCTTCCCTCAAGCACCAAGACAAATCGATTTCCGCCACTCAAAACGCAATGCCTCCAGAATTCGGCGAAAATGGGGAACGTAGTGTTTTAACTCCTAAACCCTCTGCCTACCCTGACTAAAAAAACATAAAGTTTAAACTTAAAATATGTATCATAACGATTCATTTCATATTGCGTGTACGGCACGACACTATCGTTTAAAACGCCTCGTCCCGCCCGCTAGTAAGTTACTTTAAAGTTATGCGCTCGGACAGGGTGAATTATTTCGATTTGCAAGAAATAGTTTCCAAGTAATAAAGTTTTTAGGGTTGTTTCGCATGACTTATTTTTGTTAGCACATAAAGGAGATTAAGATTTCGTATTCTCTTATCTGAAATTCCGTTAAACTTTAAGTTTTGGAAGCTATAAACGTGTAATACTGTATTAGTATGCGAAAATCGGAGCCCAACGCTGTAGGTACTCGTAATTGTTCCTTAATGAATACAGTGTTCAGATACATGTGTAATGTACTGATATAATTTTACTTGGAACTGATATGAAATATTGTTTATTTTGTTCAAGCATTGATGTATCATCGCTTTTGTAAGAATAATAAATAATTAAAAAAAATATTTCGTTCTACACTCCAAGATGGGATTTAGAGGCTATCGTTGCGCAGCAGGACAGCATTTGACGCAACGATTGTGGATTCAATTTCCATTTAGTGAAATAAATGATTTCTACTTTCTAGCAAGACGACACGTGGCGGCGAGTTTCTACCACACAATACAATGTCTTGAAATGAAGCAGAGGAAGGAATGTCTAGACACTGAGTTCTCCTTGCTTTCTCTGCCCTAAGTGTAATAAAACAAGGATCTGAAAAAAAAAACTAGAATTCATAATAATAATTTATTAATAACGTGATTACTTTACTGCGTATAAACTAATAACCACAACATATTAATCGCAATCTAAATAACAATGTAAAATCAGTCACAAAGCCGACCGCATTAATTAGACAAATGTTAAAATTGACACAATATACACAAATTAATGAACGATCAACTGAAAACATTTCGGTATCGGCGTTGGCAATTTCAACTCATTTGTAAGAGCAATTATAAAGCAGTGTAATCAGTACGGGCCTGGCCTGGTCTGGTGCTCCGACGCAATAAACAGATTAGTACATGGACTAGGGGAATAGGCTTTCGCGTATCTAAATATTGACAGACTATGTCCTCTTTTAGCTTTATTTACAGTATGATTTTCTAGTCACAGTCATAATCACAAATTGAAAATATTTTGTTTCATATGAAGAAAAAATTGTTTGTTTAATGAAAAACGTCTTTATATAGGTTTCCTGGATTAAGTAAATAATGTAATGTGATACAAAAATATACTTCTTGGTATTTTATGCTAGCAATAAAGGCAATAATACTGACAGATGTCATATTTTGTACTACATGTTTAATTTACGTCAAGAAATTGAACGTGGTGTGATTTCAAATTTGACAATTTGAAAATATACGGCGTTTTTAGGGTTGCGTACTCCGAAGAAAAAAAAAACCCTTATAGGACCAACTTTTTGGTCAGGCCATTTACTTCGGGATCGCGTGGAGGTATCAAGCTAAACTTAATATCAAATATCTAGAAGACATTTCACAGAGAAATTTAAGCTTGTAAATCAATGAAATCAACTTTTTGACCTATTATTATGAATTTGGTAATAAGTAAGAACTTACTTAGTAAGAACTTACTTATTACCAAATTATAAGAAAAAATATTACATACATATATTTCTACTTCATTTTATACAAGATGAATGCAAACTCAAGTTGGATTTCATATTGAAATTAGTACGGAACCCCCCGTAGGCGTGTCCGATTTATATTTGGCCAATTTTTTTATGTTTGTGACGAACTCATTGAAACAAATATATCTATTTTACTTTTTGATATAATCTACTGTTTACGATTGAAGTAGGAAATAAAGGCAAGAAATAAAGGTTAGTGTTAGTGTTGTGTTTGTGAGAAGTTTGGATCAAAAAGGTATTATTTATGACTCTCCCGGTAAAGTTCAATCAAATTTTAAAATTAATATAATCAAGGATTACTTGGTAATTGAGAAGTAAATAATAAAGTTAATTTAATGTAGTGTAAAAAGAATAAACAAAATACATCACGTCCCATAGACTGCAAGTGCAAATATTTCTTGATAAAGGAATGTTATTGATTTAAAGTCCGGTCAATGAAAATGTTTTAGTTAACAAAAATTCACCCAGAGGTAAAATTTTTGTAAAGTTCACCTTGGGTAGACCATCACAAATAGAATATTGAAAATTCCTATCGATGTCAGGTATACGCTGAAAATAATTGAAGGTCAAACTTTTTAACGTTATTTTTTAGTAAATGGTATACTAAATGGAATGAGTTAGTGACCTTTTATAATACGATATTATAAATAAATTTAATAAATTATTTTATAATTCAAGATTACAATTAAAGCCAATTAAAATTAATTATAACATATAATAATTATCATAGTTCACTTCAAACTATATTCATTTACCAAGAAATCAATAGATCTTAAGATGTTTAATATAATAATCCGTTTAGAATTTGAATTTATAACTAAATCCTGGCATTAGCTATTTATCTTAGCTTGCAACAGAATATCTGTTGAACAAAGCTTTACTTGAACCAAATTGGAGATTTATTCAATAGAGCTAAATTGTTACTACTAATTAGCCTAGACGTCGTTGTAGAGTGGTTGAAATAGATGAAATACATAATAAAGGTGGGTTCAAATTTTATTAGAGAAAAGGAAATAAACACTTCTTTGTTATATTCAGAAGTTTGCGCTAATCTTAAAATATGGTCATTGTAGTCTTTCTGTTATATTTGCATTTAAAAAAATGTCTGCTTCTGGTTATCTTATCCACTTTTTGGAATATTAAATATTTTAAGTATTAATATAATTAAGCTGTATTTAACGGATAATTAAAAAAAACCCATACTTCAAAAGTTTATTATAATTAAATTTTAATTGAATATATTTTAAAAAGCTTGCATTTATTTGTTGAACCTATACTTATATTTTTAGGTACATACTAATGGTTTATATTAAACCTTCAAAAACGTTGGCAAGTTGGGTACCTACTGATCGACCACAAAAGCCGACACACGGTGTACAACAAATATTTATTTTTATTTTGCTTTCATTCAATTTGAAATAGAACGCACTTTTAGCGACAGCATGTTTTGATTGTGTTATCCAGTCTATATAGAATGTGGTTTTCCACACAATTATTTCAGCTGCCTTAACCATTCATACGTTTGATTAGCTTTTGCCGGTGGCTTTGGTTGTGCTTTTTAAGTTGGTTTTGACGAAAAAAATGAACGCTCTTTGCAATTTCATTTGTCTGTAAACAATTGTATAAAATATGTCATATTTTTGTCCCTTCTACTAACTATAAACATACGTAGGTATATTAGGTGTTCATATATGATAAAGCCACAGTTTATAAAACGAAGTAAGACATAATTCTATTTGGATTTAATATATAATAGAAACATTTTAAAATTCGTAATATGTAAACCTTATTTTTATATAAACCCTATTTATGTTTTATGGTGGATGGTAGAAACTAGCGCCACTTTTTTTAGTAAGCAGTATAAAAAAAATATTCATATGTACTAAAAATATAATATAATAATTCATCGATTTAAAATTGGACTCACATTTATAGCGTCTAGTCAAACAAAATACAACTGCATCAGTGGTAAAATTTTAAACTGCAAAAATATTTTGTAGTTATTTTAATTTCTTTGTTTTGCTCTTTCTGTATATTTATTGTAGTGTGTTAGCAAATGTTTGTTCTATACATCGGTAAAGAAAATGGTCGTCCAGAACCAGAACGATAAACTATAGCGATAAATTAATTATAAGATAACATAAAATAATAAATACCTAAAACTTTAAAAGGAATTTGTTATTACACAAATATGGATAAACTACAATTAAGTAATAAATATTTTCACGTCCATACAAAACGCGTCCTATAATTAATATCATGGACAGCGAAGCCTAATGAATGGTTGGTGTAGCGTGTCGCGGAAAAACTGGCTCGTCATACAACCCATACCGTACCACAATTCATAGATAGCTACGAATATAAGCCGCGGACGAAATTTTAGATGTCAAAATGATAGGCACATATTGATTTTCGGACGTTCACAGAAGCTGTTTTATTTTTGTTCATATATTTATATATATACTAGCGGCCCGCTCGCGGTTTCACCCGCGTGAACTATGTTATTATTAATTTCTGTCTTCATGACTACGTCCTAGTGACGTCTATGCAAAATTTGAGACTCCTAGCATTTAGTAACGAATGACAAAGACAAATGTCATTAGTAACGAAGTTTCATACAAATTTTCGACCCCAAAAACAAACCCTTAGAAGTTGAATATTGCAAATTCCCGTCTTAACGAGCACCTACGTCCTATAAATAACTCCTATGCAAAATTTGAGATTCCTAGCACTTGTAGTTTCTGAGATTTCGTGATGAGTGAGTGACCTTTCGATTTTATATATATAGATAGATATATAGATTTTATTAGGTAGTATTCTATGATAGATAATTTATTCGGATCGTTTCTTTTGTTAAAATTTACTTATGTTCTAATAGGGGTGTGGGAATCGAACCCACAATCTATCTTGTTCACAATCGCACGTTTATTATTTAAATATTATAATTATTTAGAATATTGCATTATACAATATATGTAGGTTATATTTACATTTACAATTAAGCTTTTTCTAAGTAACCGCATGTTGCGTTTTGGTTTCTTTGATGGGGTATATTAAAAGCTCAGGATCCTTTGACGTGTGTATTGAGATTGACGTCTACAAAAAGTAAATGCAAAATGTTAATGTTTAAATATTTTATAGTAAAGTCACGGAAATAACATAAATATTATTGTAAGTTTTATTCCGGGTAATCTATCTATATATATAAAAGGACTTGTCTTCACTGATTGAGGTAAGACGCTCGCACAGCCGTAACCGCTGATAGTAGAAACGTGAAATTTGGACAGATGTTTACTTTCATAATCTGGACATCCACTAAGAAGGGATTTTGAAAAATTTTAGCCCTAAAGGGGTGAAATAAGGGTTGAATGTTTGTGTGGAAAAAAAATTAAATCGGCACCGATTTTTATAAAATTGTAAATTCAGACTCTTATAAATATTTAATTGAGCACGTGTTTCACGGTTTCTTAGAATTTACCCCCTAAGAGTAACAATAAGGGGTTGAAAGTTTGTATGGAAAAATCTTTGAATCGCCACCGATTTTCATAAAATTCGAAATTTAGACTCTTAAAAATATTTCATTGAACACATGTTTCGTAGTTTATTTTAATTCATCCCCTAGGGGTGCAAATAAGGGGTTAAAAGTTCACATGGAAAAGTCTCTAAATCGCCGCTGATTTTTATAAGATTTGAAATTGAGACTCTTAAAAATATTTAATTGAATACGTGTTTCATGGTTTATTATAAATCACTCTTAAGGGTATTATTACCTTATTACCCGCAGGCAAAGCTGCGCGCGTCCGCTAGTAGTATATAATAAACCATAGACTTGGCTTGGTTTTACCCCTCAGATTTTTTGATTTTTTTAGAAAGTAACCTTATTATATAATTGGCGAAGTGATTTGTGCTCAATAGGCTTGCTAAGCTTTGAAACGTGATAAAATAACAAAAAAAAAACTAAAAACTGATAACACAATTCCTAAAATCTATTCTACATTGAATATCTAATCTACATAGACTTCTAAAACCTATTCTACATAGACTTCCAGAATTTTTGACTAATTAAATATTTAAAATTTTAAGCCTTTCCTCAAACAGCAGGATATGCTGGTGCTCACTTTCCACCTGAATCCGCCGTAAACATTTAAAACTGTTTGATTTTTTTTTGCAATAAGAGTATAGAGTTATTAAGTAACTATGAATCATGTTATGTTACAAAACAAAATAAAAATAATTAGTTATGTTCTGTTCAGAATACTTGCAACTAAAACTTTCGTATGTCAGCGTGTCCGACATGGCCGCCCGGAGAGAGTTAAAAATATAATTAAAAATTACCTGTTAAAAGGAACCTGTGAACAATTTAATACAAGTTCTGAAGTCCGAGGTAATTGTAAAAAGTGTTATGAAAGTTAATTGTATTTCTCCCCAGTTCGCCGTGCGAGGTGGGCGAAAATTGGCACTATTCCAGCGAAAACATTAACCTTTTTGAGAATAAACATAGAATGGTTTATATGATTTGGGCGAATTACATCTAATATGCTTTTAAATGTAGATGCTATAAACCGTTGGAAGAAAAATCACGACGTTTTAAGGTCATATCTATTTTCTTCATAAACTTGACAAACAGAATACAATGCAGTTACTTAAAGTCAATGCAGTTATTTAAATATCTTCTTATATAAGTACTGTTAAATAATAGTTGGTACAAAAAAATCTTTTCGACACAAACAAAAGGTATTCTAAGTAGAGTAGAAGAGTCTCTTTTATTAATGAATTGTGTAGTCTCTTTATTCAATTAAATAAAAGTGTATCCCCAAATAGTTTATGTAATTTAATACTAATTTAGTACATTTTTTTTCAAATATGAACATGCAAAAAGCAAAAAAAAACTTGGAGATATCATGATTGTTTTTCAAAAAAACCGTATCATTAAACAAACCGTTACTACTAATATAGTAAAATAGTACACGTTTAGTAAGAAAAAATAATATCACAAACTAAATAAAATCCACTACATATTTATTTTATAAGATTTACAGTTTTTCCGAACATTAGAAGTGGTATCTTCCAACTAGATCAACAATTAGTTCATTATAAATCACTAAATAAGTATAGTTCCCTTAAATATATGGCACACTTCCATTTCCACCCAGCTGTTGGAAGTAATGAATGAGGTTTCAGATATCAGTGGCTACCGTCTTTAAATTACTCAGCTCAGGAAATGTAGCGTTACCCGCGACTGCAAACCCACTTAGCTGTATTTCACACACTATTAAGATAAGGAAATAAAATACATTTATAGTTCAGGTGTAATGGATTTTTATTACATCCTGATCGTGTTTAGGATAAGGTTAATAAATGTTACAAAAATATAAACGGATGAATTAGTTTTGTTAAACGATTTAATAAAATCTTTACAAGTCTTTTTTTTTTTATTAATGGGTAATATTATAAATAATAATGTCTTAGTTTTTTTATTATAGTACTTAATGTTCTTAATATATTAGGAATCAATCTCATAATGTATATTATAATTAAATCAAACGCCACATACATCTATTACCAATTCCACTAATGTTGGATCGACAACCGGAACCGACTATCTAATGTACTATCTGAAGCATGGATAAGTGCATCATATCTCGATGAGGTAAGTATCGCTTTACCTGAATTATTTTTCTTTAATTATAAGCCCTAACTTAGCTAAAGTAATAGCTTCATAATAAGAAACAGGTAGAAAGGTAAGGCAAGTTAAAAACTTTTCAAAATTAGCAAGACGAAAGAAATATTTTCTTAGAAAAATTCTCGCAGTTTTTGTACACAGATAGATATTCATATAGCAAATGAATGGAATATTAAATTATGTTGATCCTTATTTTATATAAAAATGACGAAGCTTCTTGTTGGGCTTTCAACATGCTTTTAGGTTAATGAATAAGTAAAAAATCTATTGACTCTACGCTCACAGATGTTTTAAATAAATTAATTCAAGACGACTTTTAACTTAGTTTAGCTAATATTTTATTAATATCTTTGAAAAATAATAATATTTGAGCATTACAGTTCATTGCTGTTCTATTTATTAATATTTTATTAAATAGTGTTCACTAGTATATTGTAACGTTTACTTAAGAAAAATTGTTGTATAGTATTGAAATAGTATAAAAAATAATGTATACTAGTAAATATATTCAATATGTTGCTAGTTTTATTGCTTTCTTGTTATCATATTATAGTGAGGTTGCAGGGCTACGCGGCGCTACACTTATTTACTCTTGGTTATGAAAAGATTACTTTACTTAAATTCTAACAAAGTTAATCAAGGTCATCTGCAGAAATAAAATAATAATATTATAATAATAAATAAGTACTATATCTGTGTTTATAAATAAATAAATCAGCTTCACGCTGTTTCCCGCAAAGCTGGGAAGTAAGATGGTGGACTCCCTCGTAGGTTCGTGTTAAGACAGTCCGTTCTCTATATATTTTATTTGAGATTAAATTTATATTAAGTAAACTAGTGTGCATATAAATAGATCTTTAGCGTTCTTCAATGTGACATTTTGAAGATTAAAGTAGTATTTGTCTACTTTCATGCTTTACTTCGCACGGTAAAATAAGTACATAGATCCTAGTGATTAAAATGATGAACAATCAATTTTTAATTTAAAAGAAAAATAAAATTTATGAAAATTTTTGTAAAATAAATTTATTTTAAATAAGATGAACACAAAACTAACATTAAGTTATTTTACATTACATTTGTTATAGACTCGGATAATAGTAAACAAACCTATTACTATTTTACTTAGAAAAGTTTATAGCCAAGATATTTATAGTTCCGTACTTAAAGAATTAAGAACGCTTTCTCATTATTTTGTAATCCGCAATTAAGTTTAAACATAGGCTTATGAAAATCATGATATACGTACAATTCACAGCAAAAGGCGAAGTGGCTGAGACGTAAAGTTTATACATCTATACATATTTTTTTACTCTGAATGGTGCATGTAGGGGGTAGGTAAAGGGATCCTAGTGTCAAGATACTTCGCACCGTATTTTCCGCCGAATTTAGAAGGCATTGCGTGTTGAATGGCGGAACTTAACGCCGCGCTTTGCCTCGACACCAGAGCGCAGAAACAAAAATATTAAATATTTAATTTACTCGAGTGAGATTCGAACTCACATCCTGTCACGTTTACAGTCACACCCTTATATACCTGCGCCATGACTGGCCTTAAATTATACATATTATGTACATACATAAATATACCGTCTAAGCCAACAACAAACATAAAAGTTATATATACTATTAATTAAAAATTAATTAATATTTTAAATTAAAATAAACGGCTTAATATTTGAAATAATAAAATAAAAATAATAGAAGATATGAAATTAAAAGATTTTTTTATACTTTTACATTTTTAGGCATTAAAATGAATGCTACAAGAATTCTGTATATTTCTCGCAAAACTAATATTAAAGGTTAAACTTTAAGGTAAACAGCTCATTGAAAATATGATCATTGACTGTTTTATTGTTATAAAATAAATTTTATTTCAAATATTGCACTAGACATCTGAAAAAATAAAATATGATTACTTTTTTAATAATAAAAAGTAAAAACAATAGTGAAAATAAAAAAAATATATATCACAAGCATTAACTACTTATTATAAAAAAAAAAAACAAAACCCACTACTTTAAAATATTTATTACCTTTTATAAAATTGAAGAATTATTTTAAAATTGACTTCTGAATTCATTTATAATACAAAATTATGCACTTCGTGCGTCCTTTCCACAACACTCATAACGACCATTCACTATAAAACTAAATCCACGTATGTTCATATAGATAGATATATTTAGAGTTAAAAATATAATATATTACTTCCAAAACACTAAAGTAATTTTACGTGCGATAGTAAAATAAGGAAGTGAACTCGAAGTTAGATGATAAAGTTGTATACGGACGCGGCACAGGCTCTACGCGGGGCTCGCCTCGCACTGGCCGGTATACACTAAGCGCGGCAAGCTCGAGGCTCGAGAGTTGCAACCACGATTCATGCGCGGATGACTGGGTAGGAGGAGTCTTCACCAAAACCACGCCTACCAAGGAGCTACACATTTCTTTTTCAATATGTGTAATTCAATTTCACTTATGTCTTCGCTGGGAAAGTTGATGCCCCGTTGTCGTTCAACACAATGTTTTTTTATGTAAAGTGTAATGTAGTTCGCGAACCGAGTCGCCCGCTTTAGTACGCCGTGTGATTTTCCCTTTCCTTTTTTGCCAATTTCACGTGCGGTTGCTCATATCTAGCAGTATGGTAATATGAATTTGGTGGTGCTTTGGAACTCGATATAAATGGGCGCCGCTACGAATTCTGTTTTGTTAAATTGATTTTTGTGTTTATTTTTATACTTTGTATATAATGTTTATATATGTATTAACTAATAAAAAATATATATATCTAAAATAGTTAGTTATATCATTCTTTAAAGATTTAATCTCTTTCCTAGCATTGTCATAACTAATGTATCGCGTACATTACAAAGCACCTATAAATCCTACCCAAAAAGCCGCAAGCCGTAGCCGCAGCTACGTCGTAGCACGTGTACTACGAACCTCGTAAAGGAATCCACTAAATTATAACAGTAAATTAAGCACTAGTTTCATTTGCGTTACAAAGTGAATTATGTGTCGGTGTCTTAGTTCTGTCACCGCCGAAGTTACTACGGTTCAAAATTAATACAGTACCATAAGCCGGCGTAATACCTTTACACCCTCAAGACACCTATTCTACCGTATCAAATTATGCTTTTTTGTTTAAAGAATACGAAACCTTATAAACAAAGGGACAGGAATTATTTTTGTATATCATTAAATTGTCGTTTAAGCTTGTAAAAGCTTTTAATAATAATTATTAAGTGTGCATCTATTTGTTTAGTGTCGTATTTAACAGCGTCGTAATGACAGTTGACATCCTCAAGGCGTAGTACATTAATGGTAAAATGTTTTGGAGATTCTATTCTATAGCAAATAGATTAATAATTTATCTACGAAAATAAATAAAAATTTTAGGCACCAGACCAAATGGATTCTCTTTTTTTGTACCTCATTTTTTTACTCTACAAGTTTTGAAAAAACAAAAAAAACAGTGAAATATTGGAACGGGTGAAGTTCCTTAGGGCTATAAGATCGTAAGTCCATTTAATCCGGGTAAGTTTTCAACACTAGATCGAGTCGGGGCAAAGAAAGCAAAAGGAGGCTGATCGCGACTCCTCCCCAGGGTCTCATTTTACTGGAAGCGGTTTTCGCGTCGCGTTCTTATGATTAAGTCGAGCCTTGCGGGACTAGAATTTGAGGCGACGCTAACTTGCCTGCGCTTTCAGCGGAGTCCGTGGAAATAGATTGCTTCGATAATAAATATCAATGGAACAAAACGATTTGGAGCAACCGAATCAACGAGGAAATCGATAGTAATAAACTTTGCGATTATTCTCAATAGCGTCACTATTATTTAATTTTTTTGTATCTATTTTAAATTACTTTTTAGGTCACCGGTAAGTGAAATATCTCATTATTTTATTATTCTATATTTATCAAATAATATGAGGTAGAGACATCCTTGTGATGATGATCATTTTCTCTACCTTCTTTCAATCTATTTCTATCCTGGTTGGTATAACTCTACTTTGCACTTTGTATGACCAGACTAGAGAAATAAAAATATTGACAATGCTAAATGGTTAATACAAGATGGTTATTTAAGTCTAAATTGATTTAGTTCTGATATCGTATTTTAACATATAAATATAATTAAAAACTATAATAAACAATATGTAACTATTAACTGATAATAGAGCTAGGAAGTTTAAATAAGTGGGAATATAGTAAACTAGCATATTCGCATTTGCAAAGTGAAAGTTGTTTCTAGTTTAAACGTGGAGTATAATTTGGTGAACGTGCACGGGCATTCAGATAATAACGACTAAAGTTTACCTTGACTCCAGCGTTTCAGCTTTATTCGTGGATTCATTCAAACTGTTTTACATAAACGCTATACTTTTATTTGGTTATTGAAACTAAAGTCTCCTATACTGTATAAATATCTTAATTGTGTTTGTATGGAATTAGATATTTTAATGGAGATTGTACTGGAATGAATAGTATATAGGTATATTTTATTGTTAAAAATATATTATTTATATTATAGGTACATATATGTATATGCAAGTCTATAAAAAATAATATTTTAGTACAGACTAAGCTAAATATTTCAATATTTATTTAGACCTAATAGACAAAATAAGATTTAGTGGAAGTATATAATGAATAAAAGTTCAAGTCATAAAAAAAACGTAATAAAGTCTCGATCTTAATAAGCAATTTATTACTATTCCAAGGGACCAGTCGCGGTGCAGGGGTACAAGCGTGCGATTATAAACGTAAATTAAATATCTTCATTTTTCTCGTCTTGGTAACGAGAGACATCGGCGTTGAGTTCCGCCTCTCAACACGCAATGTCCCAGAATTCAGCGGAAAGTTGAAGCGGTGGTGTCTCAACACTAAATTGCCTCCGCCTACAGCACATAGTAGAGCCTACTAAGTGCAGTCTACAATATGAATATAAAAACTTAGATATTTTTTTTATTCGTAAAATGGTACAAATTTTCGATATAAAACTGAAATATATACATAAAATAATATAGATCGAACCACCATGAGATTGTTGGCGTATAATTCGGTGGTTTCCATGCCGGTAGATAATTAAACGATTGTTTGCGATTTTGTGATAATTAATGTCGGCGAGTTTGATTTGCGCTTATTATCTTGCATCCATTTAAATATTAATTCTGTCCTGTTCGAACATTAATTTAATTTTTCAGATTAGTCATTTTGTGTTTGGTAGAGTAAATTAGATTTTCCGATACACTAAATAGATTAGAACAGATAAAACATTATTTGATTTCCATAATTGTGTTGACTATTAAATTGTTAATAGCGTTGCATTACGTCGCTGTGTATTCTGAATATTCTGTTATAGATTGCAGAATCAGAATCAAAATATTATATATAGACTTACATTTGTATAAACAAATTCTAAATAAAGTTGTTATAAATTTTCTCCTTCATACTTTATTCCCTTTTTCACTCTCCAGCTGAATTCGTAAATTGTAGAGTTGTAGAGTGGCGGAACTAAAGGCCGAGCATTGTCTTATTATCAGAATACGGATTTCCTCGTTCACATAATAAGACAATAAGTAAATAGTGTAATATTTTCATTTGAAAATATTACATAGTTCAGTTCTGACAACCGTTGCATTTACAGTATCACGATGTGTCACTGCGCTACGACTATAACAATAAGATAATATAATTGAAGTTCTCTCTTTCTTTTATTTATTCTTTTCTTTTTTTTATCACATAATACCTTTAAATTTAATAAATACTATGTAAGAAAAAACTAGAGCGGTGCCTAATCACTTCTTTAGTTTTAAAGTAAATATTTTTTTATGTAAAATTAAATAATAATAATAATATGGAAAAGAGAATACGTAAAATATTATTGATGTTTATATACTCGTACAAAAGACTATTTTAGTTTTACAAAGATATTTTATATCTTATTGGCAAATAACTTACAGGTGAATTCAAAAAGCAATCTATCAGTTCTAGAGACGGTAAATCCCCAACTGGTCATAAATTCATTCATTGCCACCTACTCTATTACCTACCCATTACTACCTTTGTATTTTCTAGATTCTACTCGTATAATGTATAAATGTTACTTACAGGTTTTCTTTTCTTAGAAAGGCTCTTAGAGAGAACAGAATGTTTTTAAGTCATTTAGTTTTTAATTTTTTATACGTTTTAAAGATATATGAGTATATTTCAATGTTGGATGACTGGCTGACTCTCACTCCAAGATTCAGATGGACCAGATAGCCAAGCATTTGTTCTGTTGCGTCCTTTGATTATGGTTCTAAGCGACTCTATTGTCACCATCAACTGTCAAGTTTTGTCATATTACAATAACAATACGACGTCGTCGGTGAAACTTACATATATATATGATTTGTAGTTAGAGTTTATTCAGCTTGACGAATGTAGCAGAGCAGGCAGAGAGAACTTAGTGTTAATACACTCCATTCCCCATTTTTGAGGCAATTTTTGAGGCATTGCGTGTTGAGTAACACCTCAACCATGTCAACGTGACCACCTTTTGACAAGAGCGAAGAAATGAAAATGTTAATAAGTAATAATTCATTCCTCCTCATGGAAATCGAACCCACAATACGCACTCCTGTCACACGCATGTGTTCATACGTCGCAATGCCTTCTATTGCAATCTTAGTACAATACAATTATAAGATAATACGTAACAAATATGTGTAGACAGACAAGGTACAAATGTTAAATAATTGAAAAGCGTCTATTGAAAGTATATTTTAGAGGAGATGGAAAATTCACGTCGCATATTGATGCAGGTATTGGCGCTGACAACTACGTAAACGTTCTGTTTGCAATGGTAATCCTCACTTGGCTCACAGTCTAATGTAAATATATTATATTATATAGCAAGAAAAGAAAAAATAAAACTATATACTAAATTCATTTAAGATAATATTAGGTATTAATTCATTTTAGATTGTTTAAGTTATTAATAAATAATATATGCAACTGTTAAAGTAAACGCAAAAAATAACCTAATAATTATTAATGGAAGTTATTTGGTTACTGTAAATTAAGATTTTATAGAATGCTATTTTTTGTTATTCTTACAAATTATAAAATTATAATATCGAACATTTTCTGTTGTAAATTTAATTGTATATTTGAGGTAAAGAAATATCTACATAAATTATGAATCTATTTCGATATAGAGAGAAATCCTAGTGTTAAGTCCTACTAATATTATAAATGGAAAAATTTGTGAAGATGCATGCTTGGTCCACTTTGACTCCTGAACTGAAAAACTACTGAACGGATTTGTAGCCTATATAGCTACAAATTATTTAAATATTTAGTAATTGGGCCGCGTTTGGGTAGCTAGTACGAAATATACTCCCTTATTCTCTAGCCAATGTAACACTTCCCAACTGCCTTATTACGACGTCATGTAATATAACATACAATATTCTAATTTTAATAAAACTCAGTATGATACTTGAATAGTAAGTTCCTCCATAATGAAATTCCTTGAATTAAGATCTAGTTATAACGCAGTAAGTTGCATAGTTGTCGTCTATGCAACTTAATAATACCGCAGACATCGTCTTCGCTGATAATATCGCGCTACATCCAAAATGCTTACTAAGTGACATGTGTTTTACTCTTACAATCTCTTATTTTTCTGCTATTTTCATATTAAATTATGATTTATTTGGCTATTTCTTATGTTTTGAAATGGATATTGTTTTTGCAATAATCTTGCAAGAAAAAATACTTTTTGCATATCTTTGAATATTTTGTCAGGGGCAGAGAGAGGATCGAGCCTGTTGTGAATGTCATCAATTAAAATATTTATTACTTGTCATAAATTATATAGCGTTTTAGTTTACAGAACATAATTATGAATTTTATTCAATAGAAATTTCATTTCCACAATTGCTCTCGTTAATTCTTTTCATTATGTAAAAGAAATGACCCATAAAATATTTTTGCAGTTCAAGTAACGATTGTGATGTTTATCATATCATAATTTTCGACATTTTGTAGGCATAGAGCAGATGGTATCAGACCGTACTTCAGGTTCTGATGATGAATGAAGATGAAGTTTTTCTGTGCTTTGCAAACGTTGTATTATCTAAATCGACCAAAGATCTTTCTATTAAACATAAATATAGCGTTCATTCGAAAGCATCACTGAAATACAATAATTTTTGATTTAGAACAATACTAAAACTTCTTTTCCGTTTATAACAAAACTTGTAAAACTCACCAAACTCTCCAAGAATAAGGTATCGATAAAAATCTCCCTGGAGACTGGCTGCCGTTAAGTTACGTTCGACTAGTGTTAATTTCACGACGTCTGACAAATTCGCCAGGGGGCGAGAAGTGCGCACGCTCATACGATTTTAATGGCTCTACAAAACCCATTCACTTCCTTTTCTTTTCTGTGTTACCTTATAATAGCTGCAACTCAGCAGTCAACTTTGCACCTTCCTTTGACAGTATAATGTAGTCATTAGTTGTACGAATTTCAATGTTCTTTATATTTTACTTTATATATTCCGTCTAGCTGAATTGAATTTAAAATTGTGAAAGTTCAATTGGGTCTGGTAGTAAAAATATATTATAGTGGCAATATCGGTGCAACGGACCGAATCCCTAGCGTAAAACATATTTATCATACTTCATGCATGTTTCATTAATTCCCTTTGTTACCGTCAAAGCAATTTGAAAGCTTACGCTAAATGAAGAAACATCGTATACATGTAGTACAATAGAATATGTTTTGAAACTTAATTGCTTTATTATAGTGGGTGTACTAGTAGTTCTGCCCAAAGCAATCACGATAACGTGCTGGTCCAATACAAGGTATTAGCATATTCATGCTCCTTGTGTAATTTTGAAGCGAACCCATAAAGCATGGGAGGTAAATTTAGCAAAATATTCCAAAACACACCACTAAGAAAAGATATGCTGTGAGTATCCAACGAAAAATTTACCTGTTTAATACTATAAAAAGGCACAGACAGTTCCAAATATGGACTTTACTTCTAAGGTAATATGGTAGAAACTTATTATAGGGCTCCAATGAATATTTTTAAGTAGCGAAGGCATTGCGTGATCGCAGTGTAGTAGCCGTGGTACTGAATAAGTAAATGCCGGGTATAAATCAAGTTAATTGCACCGAAGCACCTCCTTGTATGAGCCAGCAGCCTTCAAGTACAGTTTTCGATAGACTAGATACATTAACTATTCTCTTCCGGAACCTATCTATCCTGTAGAAACATTGATCGATATATTAAGCTCGAAGAAAGTTGGGGAAGTAAATACATCTTCGCTAGCAATTAGAATTTACGGTTCATATCATTATTACTCATATTGCCATGGTTTGAATTGACGTTTTATATAAAAAATATTATTATTATTATTATACTACTTTTATAAAGATTTTTTGACATTAAATTCTTTATACAATTAAATAATTTTCTTTAATAGAACATTTAAATTTAACAAACACCGGAAACGATATTGATCTAGTTCTAATTTGGACGAAACAAACTTAGCCGAAAATCCTAAACTTGTGAAGTTGAAAACTAATAATGTAACTACTGGCACGAGAGTCGAGAACAAAAACTGCCTCTCCTTTAACTTCCTCACATTTCTCAGAAGTTATATACGATTTATGCATTGCCGGCAATATATAGAATAGTTTCATATGTAGAATAACTTAATAAGATCTTTAGATAGGATATCTTATATTTAGATTAAGAAAATGAACGTTTAGTAGAATTTGCAATGCTGAAGTTTTAAATATAAATTAGATGTGTCGAGACGCCTGGGACTCTTAAGTAATTAATTATGTTGAATCGTAATTAAATTGTTTTGCAATTTAATATAAGACGTTTTTAGTTTTAAATAATTTTTTGTAGTTTATTTTTTTATAAACTAAAACTAAAATATTTTACAATCTCTCTCTTTTACAAACTCAGAAAAGCTTGTTAAAGTGTTCTATTATTATATAATTACACGACCGTACTACAAACGATAATCTAATTAATAATAACAAAAGTAAGAAACTATCATAAAATTAAACTTTTAATTTAACATTTTCTTACTTAAACTAATTTTTCATCAACTCTTTTAAAATACAATAAATTATTAAACATTAAGAAACGAAGGGAAAAATATTTTTTCTACCTCTACGTATGAGTTTCTTTTGGTAACTTAAATATGTAATAAAAAGCAATTTTAGCTGCTCGCAAACGAAATTACGAGATAAATGAGTACATAATACGAGTTGATTTTGATACGAAATGCACGCATTCGCACATATAATTCACAATTTCATCAATTACAAAGTACTTCGGTGGAAAAAAGTTTCGTATATTATAATACATTTTGTTTCGTAATGCAATTCAATATTTATTTCATTTATATACAATGAGGCACTTTTCTAGTGAAAAAGTGATAAAAATAATATTATTATTTACCTACCATTTTGTAATATAGTGTAAGTATAAGAATGTTATTATTTTTTGTTAATAAATGCATATCTTTGATTACTTGCAATTTTTTATTTTTATAGTCTCACGATGTATTCCCCATAATAAAGGTAGGCAGAAGGAATCTGGGGACCTAGTGTTAAGACACTCCGTTCCCATTAAGACACTTCCGTTGGTCTCAACACATATTGTCAACTTCATTCATAAATACTGAAAACGCTGTTTTAAAAACACTAAGCACTTTTAGCGTTATACCTTTACTAGCGGACGCGCGCAGCTTCGCTTGCGTATTTAGGGGTGAATTCTAATAAACTAAGAAACATGTGTTTAATGAAATATTTTTAAGAGTCGGTGGCGATTTAAAGATTTTTCCATACAAACTTTCAACCCCTTATTTGCACCCTTAGGGGGTGAATTCTTGAAAACCATGAAACACATATTCAATTAAATATTTTTAAGAGTCTAAATTTCAAATTTTATAATAATCGGTGGCGTTTTAAAGATGTTTCCATACAAACTTTCAACCCCTTGTTTGCACCCTTAGGGGCAGAATTCAAGAAAACCTTGAAACACATGTTCAATTAAATACTTTTAAGAGTCTGAACTTCAAATTTTATAAAAATCGGTGCCAATTTAAATTTTTATCCATACAAATTTTCAACCCCTATTTCCCCCCTTTAGGGTTAAAATTTTTCAAAATCCCTTCTTAGTGGATGTCCAGATAACGAAAGTAAACATCTGTCCAAATTTCACGTTTCTACTATTAGCGGTTACGGCTGTGCGCGCGTCTTACCTCAGTCAGTGAAGACAAGTCCTTTTATATATATAGATTATGCGGAAGGTAAATAATGTAAATAAAAAGGAGAAAAAATAAAAGTCTTAAAATAGTGACAATATTGTAAAAGCGATCTAGAATTCACGTAAAAATATGTAATTTTACAACAAACACGCGAATTTAAAGCTTGAAGTAAATCCAGATTTAGATTGCTTCGGCCGTGTGTACATTGCACAAAATGTTCGCGTTATTTATTAAGGCCTATGACAATCTGTGATATATTGAACTAATTCGTTTGTTTTCTAAACGTTGTTGACAGTTCCAGTTTGTAATAATAAAATATTTAATTTGATATTTGTAGTATCTTTACTTATTTTACATTTTAAACCCATTTTTTTTATATTACTCCCTTTATTTAGGCCCGCAAAATAGAAATAAATGTTCCATATTCTCGCTGAGGTCAGTCGTTACATCTTCTCGTTCATCAGTCGTTACATCTCATCGTTCTCATCTATGTTACATTAAATTGAAGAGAAAATGAAGAATATTTTTTTAAAATTTGTCTAATGATTTTGTGTAGGGCCATATAGATTCTATTAAGGCTTTGCATAACAATAAAACAAGTTATTCAAGTAAAGCCTAATGTAGACAAAGTATCTACTCGATACATAAATCTAACATCAAAGTGCAAATTTTATATTCAAAATGTCAATTGCTCTCAGAGTAAAGTAAAGAGTGTGTGGGTTTGAGACGCAAGAGAAGTCGTGAGTAGCAAAGTGGTACAAAAATTCTGTTGTACCTTTGACCTTATAAATATGACCTTGTTTCATTGCCTCTAAAATACTCTGTTTCAGATATTGATAGCATTTTTGTTATTATAATTCTTTTTTATTTATCTTTTCATATTTTCTAGTCAAGACAGATAGCTTTTGTATCTTTATTCGTTTTTTATATTACATGTTAAGATTAATATTCCTACTTTTTTTTATAAATCTATAGGCTGTCGCGGCGTGTACAAGTATGCGTCTTTAAATGCGACGATTGTTCTTTCGATTCCCACTCGGGGGAGTATAATATATTTTCTTAACGGAGAATGGAGGGTCTTAGAATTAGGTTCTCATATTTCCTCTGTCTTCCCCTTACTTGATATGTGTAGGATACAGCGAAAATCTAAAAAGAATATATTGTAACACCAAACACTGGGAATACTAAGATTTCACTGCTTGTACCTACTTCAAAATGAACTGGTGTATAAATTATTAATATTTAAAAATATCTTTATTATTTTTTTCTTTTTTTAAGAACATAGGTACTTATAATACATAGCAGTATAATTATTAACAAAAATTATAACAGTTAAAATAACAGCGCCATCTTGAATAATATAAATGGAAATAATTTCTACAACTTAGACTCAATCCAGATAGGAAAATCTTACCAATGCGGGAAATGGAGAAAACAAAAATATAATAAACGAATAAATAGTATACTAAAATTTTCAAAGATGTCGCCAATGTATAGAGGGACCATTTTTCAGGCAATTTCATGCAGAAAGTTTTATGTTTCATCCAAAGATGGCGCTCTGGAAAATTGTTTATACTATTTTGAAACGATAAGCGCTTCTTTGTCTTTAGAAATATACAAGTAAGAGTACTACATAATAGGTTTGATAACATAAAACATTAAATATATTTTAGCCAAATATATGGAAAAATGTTCAATAAGTTATGATCAGATTAATTTAATGCTTATTTCGAATTTTTATTAAATATTTTTTCTAAACATCTTTTTGTACCTATGATGGCTCATATTAATTGAAATATTATTATGTACTATAGGATCAACGATTTTTCGGACTTAGTCTTTTAGACACATATTAGAAAAATTTAAGATTCCCACTCTTTTTATTGTTTATACGTAATGAAATTGTTTATTGATAATATTTCAAGTTCAAGTGACTATTTACAAATTACCTAATAATTTATTGACATTTTAAGCACAGACAAAAAATTGAATAAGCGACAACTGCATCTACCCTGCATTACTCCGCGTAAGTGTTATATCTGAACAGAATAGAAATAGTTGGGAAACATGTTATGGCCAACTTATGCATGCAATACTGGCACCTAATGTAGAAGCATAAGGATTTTGGTATATTCAAAAATGTTAACAATTTATCTTTCACACACCCGAGCTCTATACGTGACAACACACGTAAAGCTTCTCGTGTCTTTCTACCATAGCATATTTGGCAGATTGGATTTGTTTCCCCGCATGCTAATAACATGGGTACGTGTGGTTGTGACATCGCGGGATTAGTGGGATAAGAGAGAAATGGCCCCTTGTTTGTATGCGAATGGACGACAAATAAAAATTTATTTCACTCTGATTTAAGTTGTACATTTGCTTGTAAATACGTGTCGGTTACTAATATTATTTCATATGAAATATGATATTTTCATTTTTTTTGTTTCAAAGTAGGTTTGTAAAAACATATTTTCGCCAAATTTTTAGTGTTACGTGACGGAACTCAACGCTGTGCTTTACCTTGTTACCAGAACAAGGTAATGATAATGTTACATATTTAACTCATTCCCCCAGACGGGATCAAACCCACAACTGCCTTCATGGCCGAGTGATTGTAGCAATGAGCATTTAAATAATTTATAATAAATAAAGGTAAAAGTAAAAGCATACGACGTTTCGGCGAGACGTTGTAAACTAGTAAAGTTAGAAATGCGGTTGCAATTTTCGCAGCCATATAAAATATTGTCAGCACGGAGTTAGTGCACGCCGATGGATGCGCACAGTTTGGCTTTTTGTCACGTACAGCGTGACAGATACTATTGAGTTCCACGATTGCTTTAAGTTTCGAATAATAGCGTAATATAATGGTCAGAAGTATTTTTAAGTGTTGTTTTTTTTATAGGATTTTGGGGTTGATTGTAATCATTAATTATTTATAATGATTACTTAATAACTTATACTTCCTACATTTTTAGTTGTAATAATAATAATAATATTGTAATTATATCATCAATTATTAAACATTAACACCTAATAATATTCAGGTTAGTCCTGGCGCAGAGGCACAAGCGTGAGACTGTAAAGCCCCACAGGTTGTAGGTTCGAGAAAATTAAATATTTAATATTTTCACTTCCTCATTTTGGTAGCGAGGCAAAACGTGTGGAGATCCGCCACTCAACACGCAATGCCTTCAAAATTCGGCGGAAAGTGGGAAACGGAAAGCTGATTGTGATTGAAAGTGACGGACACAGTGTTCCCAGAATTCGGTGGAAAGTGGGTGTCGAAGTGCTTTCATGGGAACGGACTGCCTTAATGTCAGATTTCCAAGTGTCTTCTGCCCACCCTGGCATGTATGGGATACAGTGTTAAGCTAAAAAAAATAATATATTATAATTATATAAATTATAAATATTACTATTTGTATTTTTTTTACTTAACGTACAAATCTTCACATCGCACCACTATATTGTATTAAAGGACTAAAATACTTTATTATTTCAGTAACACAAATAGTAAGAGTATTTAGAACATTTCGAATTTGGTACATCTGTCAGATTTAGGCAAACGGTCGTCCAGCTCGTTTGGGACGGAACTAGGCTCGCTCTGTTTCTCACATTAGTTCAATCCCGATGAATTGGTGCACTCGCCTTGAGAACGATCGAATTCCGCCAGACTGCATTGTATTGCGCTAACTCTAGTATACTTAGTTACAAACTTGGTAAATCAATTTCGAAAATTTGTAAGCTTTATAGCTTGTTTGTTATATGGTAAACTATTGGGCTTATTAAATGTGAATATATTATATACGAGTATATAATATACTGACTATTCTTCGCTCGGGTGTCGAGATTAAGCGCGGTGTTGAGTTTCGCCACTCAACACGCAATGCCTGAAAAATTCGGCGGAAAGTGGGGAACGGACTTTCTTACTTAGCCTGCCTACCCGTATGTGCGGGATCGTGTTACTAGGGTTTGAATAAATACAATAAGAAAGCGAAAAATATTTTAAAATAGTTTTATAACATTTTCGATGAATTATTAAATGAAAAATATATTTATTCTGTTTTTAATAAAGTATATATAGAAAATAAATGAAAATATCCTTAAAGGTAGATTTTCTTATTATAAGTAAATTTAAATATTTACAAAACTAAGTGAACACAGATATAGCAACAAAGATATATAATAAGGCGTTTATTATATAAACCAGTAAATTAGTAAATAATTACCAATTCATCCAGAACGAAGCGAGATGAGCGAATTATTTACACAATGCGCGAAGAGAATCGTTTCAATCTGTCTTACATTCAGGTAATAAATTATCGTTAATGTTCAGTTAATATTCCAACACAAGACGTAAAAATGGCACAAAATAAATTACCTAATTTCTTGTAACGCACACAAATTAGGTACAAAGTGAACTCGCCCCTTACATACTAAAACAATTTGTTAAATCGCGAACCTTATTAAAAGGTTCATCGCGACAGTGAAAATAGATACAAAGACAAGACTAAATTGAAACGTTAAATACTTATTTAAAATTAAATTTGACATATGATATAGATATCTATAGTAATATTCGTGGATTTCTTAATATTAAATTAAGTATAAATATGCGATGCCTTCGGTGTTCATGTGAAATTGTATTCTTTTTATTTTACTTTTGTGTTCAATTGTATTCAACTAGTTTTGAATTAAGTTTTGTACAATTTTCTTACAAATCAACAACACAATTTTCTTATAAATTATTTGTAAATAAAAAAGAAGCAATTGAAGGATTCATTAAGACATTATACTTTACGATATATACATTTAAATACATGATTAAAAATTTATAAGTCGTTAAATTTTTTACACCAGCTACTATAATTTGAGTAGAAGCCGACTCCAAAAGCTTCCCAGCGGCACTCTCGGTCGAACCTCGCTTTGAGAGACGCTCGGGGCTAGACGGGGCTTTTAACAGGTAATTGCGTTAATATGCCCCGACGTACGACACCTATAAAATTAGATGAGTTCACACATCGTACTTATCAGATCATTTTCTATATAGTTTTAATTTAATTTTTAGTTAATAATAAGTTATCTACGGGGTTTTATTCATAGCGGAGTAGTCAGAGTGCCAAAAGCTACGGTCTCTACATATTTCTACCACCTCGTCCACTATCATCAACATCTTCTTACATGCTCTCTGCTGGGTCTTCTTGCTTTTTACGTGACCTTCCTCTAGTATTTTTGATACAATGTCTTCGAAGGTCAACCGAGGTGTCCCCTACCTCTCTTACCGCTCACTTTTCCATTTTGCCATTCTTTCGTCACTCATTCGTTCGACGTGTCCAAAACTGCTAAGCACGTTCTTTTTTATTCTCAACGGCATATTTTATTCTTGATTATAAAAATAAAAAAATTACTGACAAAAGTTAATAAATTAATACATTAATAAATTAATATCTCTGCCGCTCAATACACAATGCTTCCAGAATTGGGGAGGAAAGTGTGAAACGGAAGTGTATTTATGTGAACGAGCTGTGTGAGCACTAGGGTTTTCTCTGCCTACTCTGCTATCTGCAGGATACAGCTACTTGAATCTAAAAGAGTGTAATAAAAAAAATACTACTTAAAGCAATCAATAAATAATTTTTCTTCCCCGTTCCATACACAATAGGCTAAATAGCACCTTTAAAATAAAAGAGTCCGGTACCAAAGCAAAAGCGCGGCGTTGGGTTCCCCACTCAACACGTAATGTCTCGAAAATTCTGCGAAATGTGAGGAACGGAGTATCTTAACTCTAGGCTCTCTGCCTACCCTGCAATATGAAGGATACAGCTGATAAGCAGTAGTCAGTGCTGTTGACATGAGCATCAATTGCTATAGTATACTGGTATAGGCCTGCAGTCGCTATTTTCATTTTCGATTACTGGCTCTAAGAGATAGCACATTGGCCAGTAATTGAAGCGCGGACGTCTTTGATATATCGGCTCTTTTATCGGATTGGACGAACGCAATAACAGACTGTTGATTGCTTCCAAGTGGACTCGGGAGATTGATTATTTTCTCGTTAGTGCTCTGTCTCTGGCGGCATTGTTTTCTTATACATTGTCACTATTAGTTCAAATTATGTTATATATAAGTAAACTGATAGTTAGATTATATTTCAATACAATAAATGTAAGAGAAATTGTAAGTCTAGGTCAACGTTTATATACGTACTAGCATATTAGTAATTTTAAGTGTCATATAGTATTTGTTATAAAATGTTAATATAAATAATTAAAAAACAAACACACATTGTGTATTTATTCAATGCTTCAAAAGCGTTATTGCAAAAAAAGCAAACATTAATGTGAAAATATTGTCGGTTAAGCGGACCGTCCGTCCGCCGCTAGCACAAGCTCATAAATAAACAGAAAACTGGTTGCTCTGTCGAAAAGTTTCGTAAAAAAACTCGCGAACGTAAAATTTACAGCTCTGAATTCAGACGTGTTTTAATTAACCGAAACGTGGTCCGATCGCAGCAGCAGCATTGAAATGTAGCAGCGATAATTGCATTACTATGATTAATTAATCGTCATCAAATATATATAAATTATAGCCAACAGAAAATATATATGTATTTGATTACATATGAAGAGGTTGATGATAGTGGACGAGGCGAAAGAGGTATGCAGAGACTGTAGAATTTGGCGTTGCATTCACTCTGGTTCTTCCTCTAACAACGATATTCCCCTCTAACAACCAACAACGGTAAAGCTAAGTAAGTAAATAGTAAATCCCGATAATATCAAAAGTGTTTCTGCCCAAACTTAAATAATATTTATTTTTAATTATGGCTGAAACATTAGAAAAACCAACATAACTCTGAAAAACCTAATGGTATCTGGATGATAATCTACTTATTAACCCTTCCATCTTAACATTTCTTGCTCAACTTCCCTTATGTGCATTCACAACAAGTTTGTTTTTCAAAGCTATAATATTTTTTCGTTGTGTAGACCAGAGTCTAAATTTCGTGCATTGTTTTGTCGACAATGGAGCGACGTGCTACTCAGTTTTAGTTTGTCAGTTTTACTTTACACTTAAGTGATGACACAATGTGCACGTATTTTTGGGCAGCTTTTGCTTTTTTTTAGTTTTGTGGTATAATTAGGATGCGCTTCGTTAGGCATGACTAAATATAGTCATAATATTATGCATGACACGTCATTGAATTCCTTCCTTTATTTTAATGAAAAATGGAAAGATTAGTGTAGTACGCTACACCAAATTTTACTCCTGTAAATTTATTAATAAATTAAATTATTTTTATTATTTTTGTCAGCTTCATACTGTATCCCGCACAAAGAAGGGTAGGCAGAAGGAACCAAGTGTTAAGTCACTCCGTTCCCCACTTTCCGCCGAATTTTAGAGGCATTGCGTGTTGAGTGGCAGAACTCAACGCTGCGCTTTGCCTCGACACCAGAGCGAAGAAATGGAAATATAAATGTAAATAAATATTTCATTTCGTCGAGTGGCGACCGAACCCACAAGCATCGCGTTACAGTCACACCCTTGTGCCGCTGCACCATTATGGCTTCAATTTTTATAATTTGTATAAAATAATTTCTTTGTACATTCATTCAAATGTGTAAATACATTATAAAAATCTGAAATAAAGTAGGAATATATTAATAATATCAATGATTTTTTGCTACAATACAACGTCTCACCGATTGCACATCTCCACTTACGATTGATATTTAGATCAAATGAAATTTTGAATAATTCATAACTGTAATACATAATGTAATGTGGGAAAACGAAACTTGTATTTGTTTGCGAGCTTAGCAAATTAGCATACACAGCAGGCACAAGAGTAGGCTGGGGAGAAATGACAAAGTTGTCCGTATAATGAAGACGAGGACGAGGCGACGGTGATCCGGCACATTCGAAAACTTGAAACAAGCCGCAACCAGGAGCTAGCTTTCGAACTTAACTTGCCCGACTTATTCTTACTTTGCACTCTCTTGTTTCAAATTTGACACTAAATTTCAATGTCTTATATTAGTTTTATTATATTTTATCTTCACTATTTTTAAGCTTTGATAGAATAAGCAGAACGACATTAGTCCTTTTTTTACTATTGTCAACGTTTTGTGTTACCAGATCGAAGAAATAAAATAATTCAAGTATTCTAATTGAATAAGAATAGATATATATAAAATTTTAATATATTTGATTTCTTCTTTTTTCACTTAATTACGTGGATTTTTTTTCCAGTTTTCAGATTTTCATACAAATATATAATCAAGCAGAAAATAAAAAAATAAACAGACTTTAGTATATGAGATATATATTTTTACATACAAATATCAACATTTGTTTGAGTTTTATAACAATATTATTAATGTACTTGCTTTATTATCCTTTAACATGTTATTTATTCATTATTTAGTAGGTAATAATAAATAACAGCATATTTAGATCCATATACATATAAAGGTATTTTTTTTCTAGCTATACCGTACAACAAGATCCAATCCGTTATCATATTTCACCTAAATTTGAGGCGTAACTCAACGCCAACAACATCATAGCAGTCTGGAGTCAAACGCTGCCAACTGCAACCTTTGCATGAAAATTTTGAAAATAGCTATTATTATAATTCAGTAAAATTAATTAATTACCAAACATTACGGTTTTATTGTTTATATACATATTTATTGTATTACCAGTAATCCTATTACATTTCCCCGATAATATTTCTAGAACAAATTAAATATTCTATCATTTTATTATCAGAAACAGAAGCAAATTGCTTCATCTTTTACATTATTAAGTTGCTAGCACATTGGGAAGATATATCTCTTCCTATAAGATTGTACTGAGATATGAAACCTATAAATCACGTACTGGTCATTTCATTTCTCCAGTCATGATAGCTTTATCCGCACAAAAATATAGACTTCAGTAATAACTATCTATTTTGTTAATATATCTGGATATAAGATTTTTCTAGAAAAATTATATTGTTTTAGTTAAAAAAAGTATAAAAGGCAATTTATAATAAAAATAACAAAAGAAATCGTTATCCTAGATGGTAACGTAGTCAATAAGTTTGGTTTATAGATAAATATAATTAAAATTAATTTCTTTAAATATATACACTGTAATATGAATTTAATGAATATATATTATTTTAATCTATAGTTGGTAAATTATATAAATAAATCTTATATAAGAATATAATACCATTAAAATAATGACATATGGATATATACGTAAATTCAACTGTAAGTCTAGGTTCATATGTAGGTAAGATTATATTGATATTATTATATTTTTTGTAGAATAAAGTGATAACAAATTTTATTCTATCGAATATTTACGCTTCTACCTTAAACTTCAAATTGTTAGATTAATATTAGTGCACGATGTTTAAAAGTAATAATTAGATACTTAATCAACATAAACTGTTTATATTTCTTTCTATACATGAAAAGTAAGTGAAAATATATTTAAAGTACCATCTTCAGTATTTTTAAACATTTGTACTATATATTCGTTTATAATTTATAAAATAATACAATAGGAAGACTATTTAATATTTACAATAATAGGACAAAAAAATTGTACTAGTAAAATAATTTTAATTAAAAAAGCAGGTTTATCTAATATAGTATTTATTTTGGTTAAAAATAGTATATTTTCATTACAGTTAATGGCTGAAGGTAGTATTAAAAGTACGTTAACTGTAATAATAAATAACGACGATAGCACGAGAGGATATGAAAATGCCGGAACATTCCCATCAATATCAATTTTGAGCTACTTCAAAACATTCAATTAATAAGGTCTGTGCTGATCGTCCACTAGATAATAAAATAAAAGAGTAAATTATAATTTAATATCAACGGAATAATTTCGAAATATATGTAGAGAATCTTAACCATTCTATGTGTGGCTGATATATTTAGAAATTAATTCTTTAGTTCAGTTGTTAGCTTTAACAGTTATATGTAGATCAGTTTCGTACTCTAAAGTTTTTAAAGATCTCTGTCAAAAATCGGACATAAGTTAACATTTCATATTTTATATACAAATTAAGAAAAATATCGCTTTTAAATCTAGTGGCCGAACAGCCTTATCAACTGTGTTTACATTATATAACGAATCAGACACTAAAAACATTTACCTAATATGAATTAAATGTAATTATTTGAGTACATGCGAGTATTTGGAATATTGGTTAGGTAATAGAATGATGTAAATTTTAGAATTAACAGACAGGGTTTATTAATATATTTAGTTAATTTTGTATGTAACAGTTAGGAGAAAAATATTATAGCAGAAATAGTTTTAAGTATAATAAAAATGGGGTCAGAAACTCCACAGCTATTGGACATCATGTTAGAGACATCGACTTCCAGATTTTTTATTATTTTGCGTACTTTATTACTTATATTCTGTTTTATTAGTGAATTTGATGTATTTAAATGGTTTGTTTTACTTTTATTGATATTACTCTCATTATTAAGATGATAATTTTGAATTTTCATTGTGTCCATGACAGTTTCTTTATCGTCTTCATCATCTGATTTTTCAGCGGAACCAAATTGGTTATCTGGTCCTTCGATTGGAGTAGAATACTTGTAGTCTCCAGATTTGGTTGTAGGGTTTGTATTAGCTTGTGAAGGTCCAGGTATTTCTAATAACAAAAGAGCTTATTAATATAGACCGATTTACCAATGTTATAACATTAGAGAAAAATTAGCACTTTTAATGCTATTGAAAAATGCAAAATAGAAATGTATATTCAAATTTATTTAATTACATAATAGATATATAATTGATAATCTAATTTTAATCTTAACAAGTATAAATGTTAAATAATCAAAATTACTAATTTGTTAGTTTTCTTCTCTGTAGTGAAAATACCTATACTAACAATTTTTACCAAGCAAGATTTTGTTATAATATTACATTTTCTTTATCTTTTTTTATCAATTTCTTAATTAAACAAAAAGGTAAAAATGAAATACCAATTAATGACATTTAATTGATTCCTTAATTGCACACCAAATATTTGATCAATGGACGATCTTAAGCTAGGCTTATTTATGCACTGATGCACATCTAGGTCACATAGTGCATATAGCCACCATTAGTGTTAAGCTTAGCGTCTAAGTCCACTAACACGTAAATAACTATTAGCTTAATTCATTCAGTATATTTAAATAAGCTTTATGATTTGATTCAAATGAAACACTCTAACCAATCTATTTTAATATTAATTTGTGTTTTTATTTATATAGCTATTAGGTACATTTGTGTTTTTTCTTGTAAATATTTTTAAATTTTTTCTTCATGTTTACAACGAGTTATTCTTTTAATATCGCTTAACTATTTTACTTTTTTAACCTTATGTGACACATATGTATAATCTAATTATTAAATTATGAATGTTATTACAATTTACTGATACAGGGTGTTCGTATCTATAAGAGAAAAAAAAAAACAAACCATATAGTCTAATGACGCTGTCCACTTCTCCAAGGGAGTTTTTAGCGACACACCTGTAGCCGCCCACGTCGGCGGGCGACAGGTTGCGCACCGTCAACGCCATGCGGTTCTCAAAGGAGCTGACCATGGTATTCACTACTTCGTATTTGCTTGACATTATCAGCATTTCATCTATAAGTAAAGATTCGATTAGTGTTTAGTTAGTATAGTAGTAGCTTTGTATTTGAAAGTTGTGTAAATAACAAAAAAATGTAAACTGGTATAATAAACAACATGAAAATAAAATAATTTCTTAGTATTGATTTATATTTTTTTTATTAATTTTATTCCATTTTTAAGAAAGTCTACAATATTTGTGATCTTTTTTCGGCTTCACGCTGTATCCCGCAGCTAGTAGGGTAGGCAGAGGGAACTTAGTGTTAAGACACTTCGTTCTTTTTAAATACATTTATAATTTATGTTTGTTTTTTCTTACATAGATTATTGATAAGTGAAATTAATAACAGTGTGTTAAATATTAATAATAATATACAGTCTACAGAAACATTATAACATAAAAACCATCGTTTTAAATGGAGTGGATATTCAGAAACATTTGTATAAGCCCCTGTGGCCTAATGGATAAGGCATCGGCCTCCTAAGCCGGGGATTGTGGGTTCGAGTCCCACCAGGGGTATATAAATATCTCGTATAGTAATATATTTGTTCAAACTTATATATTTTTTTGATTATTAAAACGCTAGTTAAAAGTTTTTACTATTTTTCAAGAAGACGAAGCTAAAGCTTTAATAGGGTTATAATATATACCGTATACATGTATATGTAGTATAAATAGACATTGAAATTAAGGTCATTGTGGCACAAGTGCACAAGCTTGCGACAGTAAACGCGAGGTTTGCGGGTTCGATTGCCATTCGGAGGAAATATTTAATATTTTAATTTCCTCGTACTGGTATCGTTGAGTTTCGCCACTCAACACGAAATGTCACAAGAATTTGGCGGAAAGTAATTAAATAAATACTTATAACGACGACAACAGATATTTTCCGCTGAAGTCTGGATCAACATGCAATGTGTTGATTGGCGGAACTCAACGCTGCGCTCTACTTCGACACCAGAGCGAATAAATGAAAATATAAATTTAAATAAATATATACTACATTTCCTCGAGTGGGGATCGAACCCACAACCAGTCGTGTTTACAGTCATATACTTGGGCTCCTGCGCCACGACTGGCCTCTCTATAATACTAGATACATATTTATAATCTTTTTGTACTTTAAATGATGTAAGTGAACATCTTTTTATTCTATGTAAAAATAAAAAATATTGCAGAATATAAATAGTATTAATTGATTTCTTTATCAACAGAAACATGAAATATTTCTCACAGAGTCTTAAATAGCTACCATTGCCTAACTTAGAACAACAGTTCACTGAACATCTCACGTAAGCTACCTTGGCTGTTGTCCGCAAGAGATAAAGTGAGGCTGCCTTTGGGACAATCTCATTCCGACTGTATTTTGTTCGTCTTTTGTAACTTTATTATAATACACCTAATTTTCTTTATAAATAATGTTTACTTATATTCTGTATTTTCTTAATATATTTCCTATACAATTACATGCGATCTCGTTACCGTTCGCACAAATTGAATTTCTATTAACTTAGAATATGTAAATACTAAATAGGAAATATTCAAACTTAGCAACCATATTGAATGTAAAACTTATTTGGTAAGTCCTTAAAAGGAAGTGATAAGAACAGGGATGGCTCGCCTAATCTCAATTTCGATCGAATTTCAGTTTGTTTGCTTTTAAGCACTCGGCTTTCCGAACTAAATTAGCAAACGACCCCGTTTCATTATAACAAGAAATTTCATCTCAATTAATGTCTAAAATAACATTGTAACACTCTTAATCACGCTGGAGTGAGGGCTTAATTAACACTTACATGTCAGCGGCCGTAACTTAGATTGATGACAAACGAAAATGACAACCCCGTGTTGCCCGCGCTTTGGCGGGTTTGAGCGAGGCAAGTGAAAGCGCCAGTCATTCGATGCGAGTTTGTGAACAAACAAAGGGGTGATCGACGTGCTAGTGTTGTAGCGAGCGTGTCAATGGCTTCCAAGTAGGCTGATGGTTTAATGCGTTTTAGTAATTAATTGAAACTTGGTTACATCTGCTGGCAAGGTCGAGTGTGTGATACAATATGTTAGATATGTATGTATTGTATATTGTTGGAAGTGTCAAGATATAATAAACAGTTCCCTCGTTTTTTATTATTGAAATGCCTTCTGCTTACCATATGCAATGGTTTGTATTTCAAAATCTATATAAGTTAAACAGCAATGTGTGATTTATGAATGTTTCTTTTTTTAGCGTCACGTTGTAACACGCACATCACAGCAGGGTATGGCAGAGGGAACCTGGGAACCTAGTGTTAAAGGGAAAGGATTAAACCTCGTTACTAAAGCGGAGAAAGAAAAATATTAAATATTTTATTTCCTCGAGGGGAATCAAACCTGCTTTACCTAACTGAATTAACAGCAAGCTTGTGCCCCAGTGCCACGACTGGCGTTTTATTATAACTTATTATAATTAGGAGTATAGTTCAAATAAAAAATTTCACACTAAGAAACCAAGCAAAATATTAAACATAAAAAATGAACCAAAAAGTATTAAAGTCTAGAAAAATATTACCTCTAAGTTGAAACGACATTAGGTTGTGAATACGTATAAGTGCCGGTCATTGAGGTTGTTATGACTGTAACGAGGGGAAACTTACAGGTGAGTATTTTATATTAAACTTCAATAGTAATTGAATATACGTTTAGTTATTTCATTAAAATTGAATAAAATTGTATTATTTCTTGTTTCTTGATACTACGATAAATGAGAAATGCTATTTTAAGTCTATCTATTTTACGTCTTATATAACAATTTATTGCCTTACATATATATATCTAGTCTATAATATTTTACGTCTTATATAACAATTTATTGCCTTACATAAATTACTATGAATGTTTTCTTACATGACTCCCTATAAAAATGTTGACGTAGGACGTCTACATTAGGATAGATTACGGTAGGGTTGTGTGTAAAATGAACTATTTTTTTGCTCAGTTTCAAATGAATAATCTAGCAAACTTATTATTAAATTAGCCTGTGAGATTAATGATACGGGACGTATATGTAAATCATTTTTAATTAATCGGTCTGCTAGGCGAAATACGGAAAAAGCTTAAAGTTGCTATAATTGAGTTAATTTCACGTAATTCTTGTGTATGTGATATTAAGTTTCTCTAAAATTACCTATATCTAATAATATGCAATTTATATTATGTAAGTGTATTGAATTATTAAGTGACTAGAAAAGATAACTGCAGTAAGCATAAAAACACTAGGAATTCTAAACGCATTCTGTACTGAAAATTAACCCGTAAATTTCAGGCGACAACTGCTGAGTTGAACTTTCCAGAACCGCCGTCGGCTGTACGCAGAAGAAATACGAAGTAACAGCTCGAATTCCTTCTATTGTTCAAGCTTTTGGAATGAATAGAAAAACTTTTAATCCTATTCAAATCTTATTAGGTTCGTAATAGGAAGACGAGATATTCCTCATCTTATCTTATCTATTTTTTCTCTTCAGCATCACGCCATGTCTCGAATGTAGAAGGGTAAGCAGAGGGAGCCTGTGTTAAGACATTGCGCTCCCCATTTTCCGCTGAATTCTGGGTTTTGATTTTGATTCTGGGTGTTGATTAGCGTTGCCTCGAAATCATAGTAAAGAAATGAAAATATTAAATATTCCATTACCTCGTATGGCTATCGAACCCACAACCATTCACATTTACAGTCATATGACTATGCCCCTGCGCTACGACTGCCCTGGTCCCTATTAACTTATTAAAGTAAATATGTAAATAATTACATATTTAGTATGTTAATAGAAACTAGCAAGTAGATTCAGCGAATGCCATATCTACATACAATCGTCACATATGCCATAGTGAACACGTAACACTGATTTGGGACGGCCACGCCAAGAGCTCATATTTCCTTGACACATTCCTTGTTATAAGGCCAGAGTACGCGAAGGAAATGTATTATTTTATTACGTAAGTTTAGCTGGTTCATTTTACGCGCGAATAGGTGCTAATGGATATTTCAGTGGATGTCACGCGCGGTTTTATTATGATTCCTCAGTAGTAAACTTGACATTTTTCTATGTTATTGAAAGATTTTTACTTTTGTGCATGTTTTACTGCATTTTAAAGTAACAGTTCGATGTTTGTGAAAATTGTTTTACAGAGAAATAAATGTTTTTTTTTAGCCAACGTACAAAAATTTTAGCGCGGTATTTGAACCCGTACCTCAAACTAAAAACCACCAAAAAATAAAAATAAAATATTAACAAATAATCCTAAACTTATACATACAATATAAATAAAAAAAATATTGAAATTGGCTAAACATAATAATAAGACGTGAAAATATTGTATGGAAATTTCTAAGGTGTGATGAAACCTTGTCTCATATTATGCAGCCATATGAATAAAATATGAATTCATCAGTCACATAAACGTATATCACACGAGGGCTTTTCGTCTGTAAACCATATTTATAAAACTGAAAAGTGTAAAATGTTTCTATATTATTTTTTGCTCAGCTTTGATGTAACTGTGTAATAAAAACCAAAATCTGTATTATCATGAAATTTGGAAATTATATGTAAAATAGATGACAATACCATAGTATGGTATCATCGAGCTGGTCTGATGAAGGAATTGTAAGAAGGCTCATGGAACCTTGGACTGCCTAGTGAACGTATCGAGTTTATGCTCATTCGCCTTATTAATGTGTGAAGCGTGTTTTTAATTATTATTTTTAATTATTAATTTTTAAAATTTAATGTCACAATGCGGAAAGTTGGGAACGTGAGTGGAGTATCTTTTTACTACGTTTCCAGGTTCTCTCTGTCTACCCTGCTAAATGCGGAATACAGTTTGAAGCTGGTGTTCTGCTACTAAGCATGTAATATGTCAAGTTTGCCTACTCTGCTATGTTGAAAAAGCATGACGTTATAAAAAAATCATTGCACTAATAGCTGTGTTCCTGTTTTATATTTTTATTAAATGCCCCAATTCCATTAATTATCGGTGAACATTGAAAATGAATGTTTTTGTTTTAACAATAAATCTATTTTAATTTTATGCATAAATATTAACCTTTCAAAGAAATATAGTAGTATTAATAATTGCGTTTACAAATATGATGAATGTTTTAAATGATCCAGTTTTTATAGCGTTAAACTTTACAAGGTACTAATAGATTGCCGAATAAAAATTATAATTATTTTAAAAGGTGTACCGAAAACTTTATGAAGAGTAGAAATGAAAAAAGACTAGAAATTCTGATGTTCTAAATAATCAAACAAATCTACATTTTATTCTAAATTGACACAAAATACTTTATACGTTTAGTAACATGCAAATAGTAAATGTTACCGAACGTAAGTTTATTAATACAGTACAGAAAACCGATACACTATCTATCCATTCTAAAACAATTAGCAAAGCTGCTAAACCAGCCTACAAGCGCTTTAAACACAAACAGTAGAGTGTATAAACGTCCCCGATAGAGTCGCGATAGCGTGCTGGTCGGTCCGGTTACTTAAGCGGAAACTTCGCAAATCAAAAGCCTGACTCAAGTTGGAGGAATGTTTGATCTGCCAAGTAAACTTGCTTACTCTGTGACTGTGACATTTAAGTATACAAGACTTGGTGTGCTTGTGTAATAGATTATCCAAGTAGATTGCGTAAGAGGAAGGGAGCTGGCCATCATCACCACGGTGTTCCATGACCACTCCAGAATAGCATGGTGCTCTAGAATTTCTTGTAACCAAAAATAAAGACATAAGAATTAAGAAAAGTCTTTATAAAAATATATTTTAAAACAAAAGTTGCTTACAGTGTTATGCAGTAAAAAAATCACACGAAGATTTTTATTTTATTCGATCATCGCGTTTAAATGACTAAGTGTAAAGTTTTGTGTATGAATATAAAAATTCTTAATAAAATTTTCTTAATTCTTTTATTAATAATTAAATTTAAACTTTTAATATTATACAATAAATTTTATTCATATTTTTTTCAAGAAACTATATTCAACATGTACTTTTAAAAAATATGAATTTTAAATGACTTTAATTCTGGAAACCACGATAATAGGACGGCGGCGCTGGTACATTCGCCAGATATAAATTACCAAAGCATTGTCGGGCGTCTTCGCGGAGCGGTCGTAAACGCCGTGTCCACTGAAGTGGAACTAACGAGCATTGTCTTATTTTAGCACAATAGGTCACTTTTCTTAAGACTTAAACCCCAACGTACTCGTAAATTAAATCTTAATATCTCATTACTTGCAAGCGCCACGCCTACGTTTGACTCTTGCCAAAAAACTACACCAATTTTAAGGGTGCAATTTGTGAAGATAAATTCTTTTCAATTATCAAGTCTATTTTAATATTGAATTTTTAATGAGTTAAATTTTTATAGGCCATCGTGCTGTGGATCAGTGGCGCAAGTGTGTGAATGTAAATGCAACTGTTGCAGGTTCAATTTTCACTTTAGAAAATTACGATAATTGATTGACTACTTAAGATTTTCTTTAAAACTCGCGTATAATTTGTATGTTATTGTTATAACGTCTATGTATTGACTAGTACATACAAATTTAGAAGCTGCAAGCATGAAAACTAAAAAAAATATATATTTTTAAAATAAAGATACACAAAGATACAATACACATAATAAAAACAATTAAAAAGTTAATCTATACAAATTTTCTAGTTTAATAAATCAAGACATACCAAACAATAATTTTTAAGCAAAGCACTCTACTATCCTTAATTAGTCTCTTAAAAGCAATTGCTTAGGACGGTGGTAATGGAGTACGTTGTCATGGCAACCGAGTGATACACTCCCAAAGGAATAAACTCGTGACTTAACGCGAATGGACGGCGTTCTTAGGATTTGTGATATAAACGGCTTATCACTTATTTTGTAATAAACCTAGTAGAGATATGAGAGCTATAAAATAGAAATAGAGCATTAAAAGATTAAATAATAAATAAACTTTCATACTATAAAGATAAGTCAAACGTATCTTTAAGCTGTATTTTTATAGTTATTTAATATATGTCATTTATATATTTCAATATTCTAATTTATTTATGTATCACTTATATATAATCACACATCTAATTGAATTTATATATTTTATAGTACGCATTCGTATTTAGTTTATTTATATGAAAGCGCTCGCTGCCGTCGACTGAACTGCTAAGGTGTGTAACATTTACGCCTACCCTCTTGTCGACGGCATATTTTATTATCACCAGTCGATGCTTGCCACTCGTTGCGCTTCATATACGTTCCATTGTTTTTTCAGTTATTTGTTAATATTATTGTAATTATCGTGTTTTCTTTTGTATATATATGGTTGTGGTTGACTTTTGTATAAACTGTCGTGGTTTACTATTTGTGTTCAAACTATATGTACTTTAAAGTGGTGATGAATATATTTAGTGTTAACCGTGAGTTCCCTTTTTATTATTCTTCTTACATATTTTTTCAGTTTAGCCATACTATAGGAAAATTATAATAAGTAGAATAAGCACAGGAAACTTTTTTTATACATATGTATGTATTTAATTTAAAGGATGGTTATATTTTCTACAAAATTTATTAAAATTAAAATTAAACGCATGTTTATATATTAAGGTTTGTTGTTATACATAGCACAATGTAGTTTGAATTAAAATTTAATTTCAGATTGAATTTTTAGTAAAATCAAAGCCAAGAATGATATCTATAATTCAATCAATGATATCTATAATTTTCTTAATATATTTAGAAAAAAAAATTAAGGAAAAGATAAATCTTTAGACCTCTTTTTACAAAAATTGTATAAAGGGAGGTTGATATAGATCTTTATCAAGTTTTAGCCTATTTAACATTTATATAGAAAACTAAAGTTAATATTTTTTAAGATAGATAATTATTTTTGACGAATATTTTTGTAAAATAGATGGACGTTGCTACGGCAAGGCATATTTTGGGTATCAACAGGTGTTCTCGTTATATTAAATACGTAAATTTACATAAGTACTTACTGTTGTCTTTCACCCAATAATTGATGGACTTCGGTGAAGACTCGATATAGCACTCCAAAGTTACATCAGTGTTGAGAGGAGCACCCACTAGCTGATTGGGTACTTGTATGACCGGATGAACTGAGTGATAAAAAAACATTTAGTTAGTAAAATTATAATGATGTAATATTTATTGAAAAAAAAAGCAAAACGCGGCGTTGAGTTACGCCACTCTGCTGTCTTGTATTTGGGCGGAAAGTGGAGAAGGAAGTATGTTGATACTACTTTTTCTTTAGTTTTTTTGTTAAGCGATGGAAAAGCGTAAAGCTGCTTTTTTAATACAAATTATTTTGAAGTATATAAAGATAAATATAATATGAAAAATATCAGAACAAACGTATGCAAATATATTTTTAAAATAGTTGGAATTCGAACACGAAACTTTTTATCCTAAAAATTATTTATATGACTTAAATCATTGTTAGTGACGAAAAGACGAAAAAAATTAAGCAGCGGAAAATAATTAAAAGGCTCTACAGGCCAGTGTTAAATAACATCATTAATAACACGAAATCTCCGAAACCTGTCGAGGAACATTTATAATGGATTTCGCGGAGACAATTGCATGCTTTAATTTCGGATAAGGAAGTGAAAATTAATTAAGAATATCGTATATCAAAAGCTTAAAATTACTTAAGTATTTATCTAATTGATAATTTTATTTTTAGCTTCACACACGGGAACCTGAAAATCTAGTATTCGGGCGGTCCGTCCCCAATAAGACACTTTCGTTCCACACTTTCCATCAAATTCATATATGTTGAGTGGCGGAATTCAACGCCGCGTTTTGCTTCGTTGCCAAAGACAGAATATTTTTTTAAATATCATATTTATTTGTAGATTACTTTACGTGTATTGTGTATACTCACAGTGTACTTTAATCACGATCCTCTTGCTTATCGAAGGCGGCACGCCGTTACTGGCGATGCACAAGTACGCTCCCATATCGGAGCGGGATATTTTATTCAAGGTTAGGACTTCATTTTCATAAGCGGCCACTTATAAAAAATATTTAAAAAAAGATTATTAACTGTTTATATTAATACGTAAAACGAAAGTAAAAGAAAATTATTTTTTAATGTTTCTGATATGGGTTTACTAAATATTTATTTATTTATTTACACTTTATTGTGCACAATTACACATTAAGAAGAAAAAGAAGAGTATAAAAACGACAAAAATATAACAATTGACTCACAAAAGGCGGCCTTATCGCTAATCAGCGATTTCTACCGGACAACCTTTGGGTTAGGAAATCTGTGATAAAATAGAGTGGGTGGTGTAAATAAACTTACATGTCATAGTAAATTCTAATACATAAACATAATACATATATATTTGAAAAAATACATACCATTATAATATACTAATATATATAATAATACTATTTATAACAATGAGTTGTACATATTGATGTCATTTCAAGGTGAATCATCCTTCAAATAATAATATTTAATTAATTTTTTAAGTATATTTAAAGATTTTGAACGTTTAATACTTAGCGGTAGATCATTTCACAACTTAGTTGCTTTCACAGCAAAGGAGTGCTCATAAAATCTAGTGGAATGTATCGGAGTTTTAAGAGTAAGATTCTCGGAGGATCTCAATCTATTTGAATGCGCACCTAAAAATTCGAACATCTCCTTTAAATAAGGAGATAAATATGAAAATAGTGTAAAATAATACCTTTATTTTTACCACCGTTTGGATCTCTAAGAACTATAACGGATCCGTCCTCCCTTCGCCACGTGACACGAGGTGTGGGGGTTCCCCGCGCGCGGCATGACAGCCTCACTGTGCCTCCTTCAGGCACCATCACATCACCTGACGTCTCCTCGGTGATAAAATCAGGCGGTACTACTACGTCTAGATATCCCATCTAGATAAAAATAAATATAAAACAAATAAATTTAAACTTTTTGCAAACCTCTTTGGAAAGTGGGGATATATGACCAGGATATGCCTTAATGTCTCCTGTGACAAGTATTTATACGATGAACGCAATCCTTGTTATAAATTGTAGAACTCTGGTGCTTTCATGAATAAATACTAACCTATGTATAACCAATTATTTGTTTTAATTAATTATTATTTATGATTCTGAAATAGCCACTATAATACCAATAAATTAATTATTACTCATAGCAAAAGCTCAGCGTTGAGTTCCACCACTCAACACGCAATGCTGACAAAAAATATCCACGAAAATAAGGGAAAATACATAAATAACGTTAAGTCCGAATCCCGGCAGTGCCCCGTGAAATAATTTTTGGAACACATAACGTGAAGGGCGTCATGCCGCGTCGACGTCGCCGTCGAAGCCTGCAGCTGCACTGTCGCCGCCGGGGATTTATGCCGTTATCAGGCCCGGGTATAAATTACAGCGTAGCACTGTAATTTAGGGGAGCCATACACGAATCATTGCCTGCTGCGTCGCTCGCTCCCCGCCGCCACGCGCCACGCGCCACGCGCCTGCAGTTTAATTCACTTTATCTCTCCAACGTTTATTGTAATCGGAATTTAATTTTCCAATAAATTCAGGCAATTTAACTTATTTAAATTTACTTTTGTTTCAATTTTGGGAATTCGTAATAATATGTATAAGACGAGGTTCGCTTAATATGTCAATAATTTTACATATTAATTTGTAGGTAATGAAAATCGTTCAGGATGGTCACGGTTTACATAAATTTTTCGTATAAATTTTAATAAAATTTGTTAAGAATCTATTTCATTTAATATCTATAATGAAAACAAATATCTGTGATGAGTCAGAAGCTAAGTGTCGATGGAATAATTACAACACTTATAGAATTGTGTTGTGGGCGTGGTTGATGAACGAAATAACGGTAGTGGCCGCTCCTGTGGATTTATCCCATATTGGATTTTATATGCATTTGTTATTGTATATATGCGTTGCAATTTTTGTCGGCATACCACTAGTTTATTCGGAGATCTGCATAGCCCAATATACGAATTGCGACGTAGTATCTACATGGAATTTTTGTCCAATTTTACGCGGCGTCGGATATGGCACATTTTATTATGTTTTGTTGAAAGTAGTTTACATGATGGTGCTCTCATCGTGGTATCTAGAATATACGTTTTACGCAGCTTTTGATCCACCACCATGGTTCGCCTGTGATGACTTCAAGAATCAAAAATGTATGGTAAAACGAATAAATGTGTCTGTTTTTCAAAGATGTATTGAAGCCCAAATATTATTTCATAGAGATTGTGGAATGAAAACGGCAAGTAGCTTCTTTTTCGACCAAGAAATCAGCGGTAATAACACAAAAAATAAAAATTGTACGTATCTTTGGAAACCTATGTTGGCTGCGTTTTCATCGAGCATGGTGATGTTTATAATATTATTAAAAAGGAAAAAAGTTTTAAAAGTTCTTGTTAGAATTCAAGCGGGGTATTTATTTTTTATTTTGTTTGTTTTATGTTGCGTGGCGATATCCTCCAATGGAACCTGGTACATGAAAATAACTATGCACTGGCAAGACATTAAAGTGAAGAATTACTTCTATATAGCTACCCAGGGAGCTTTAGCGTGTGGGATTGGTAGTGGTGTCATTGGGTTTTTATCTCGTGATGTTTTCTTCCGCAGTCCTGCCACAATGACAGCTGTGACAGTATCACTGTTCTCTGTTTTCATTACTCTCATGCTCACACTAATCTTGTTCAACGGTATAAAAACGATGTCTTATTACCACGGCTCTGACCACGAAATCCTGGAAGAGGACGACAATCTATATTTTAATACTTTTGCCTCAGTGTCAGAAATTTTGAGCTATTTTAATGGTTTACCTCTCTGGGCGTTTGCATGGTTTTCTGCCATTTTTCTATGTTTATTTGTAAACACAACTATATTAAGTTTATTTTTGTTAGATCTAGTGACAACTTATATAGATTTCACAAAAAAATATATGGACATAACTTGTCTGGTTGTAATATCAGTGACGTATGTGTTGTCTTGTCCATTTCACTGTTCCGATTTAACCGTAGTTCTCACAGATGTTACTGAAATTATTCAACTCACGAGTAGCTTCTTCTTTTCTGTGGGAATTTATTGGATATACGGCTTTCACAAGCATAATGTAGATATTATATTTATGATTGGAGTAAAGGCAAGTTATTTTTGGAAGATAGCATGGTTAACCAATCCTTTGTGGATATTGGCTATTAACTATATGAAATGGACGAATCTTCTTGTAAAAGAAAATACTAATTCCTATTATATTACATCACTCTCCGTGAACTTAAACGAATTTTTAGTATACTTTTTTATTACAATTTATTTCTTGATTATATTTTTTGGATTATTTGCACAAGTGAGAAAAAGCTATTCGATTGGTAGATTACGGCATATCTTTTCTCCTTTAAGCTCTTGGGGGCCTAGTGACAAAATTTTATTTCGGAGTCGAAGGATGTTTGTTCCTGAAATAATGACGCGAGAATTTTTGTACAGACAGGTGCGTATTCATGGTTATAGTCGAAGAATAAACATAAATAAACGAAAATACAACAATGTTATAATGGAAGGACAATTTTCTACCGAAAATGTTAATTGGAGTGCTATGACGTCTAATTAAATCATGGTATAGATAAATTAGGCTATATAAGAAAAACAATTTAGTTGGAACATTGTTTGTAAATGACTGTAGATAAATTAACAAATTTAAAAGTATTAAATCCAGTATTCGGCGAAAAATAGAGGGCGCCTGCCCTGCTACATGTATGATACATCGTGAATCTATGTTTATTTAATAGTATATCTTAGACAAAAAAAATATAATAAATTAAAATTGTATTTCATAACATTATATATTTTTTAAAATTGTGTAAATTAATTAAATGATATAAGTATTTGTTTTTTAATATTTGTCGTTTTCATTCAATCATTACTTTAATCTTTATTCATATATCAGAATATATACGAGTACATATTATTATACAGGTATTTATGCAGGTAAGTAAAAGTATTGATTATATATAGCAAAAAAATTAAAGTAAAAATAAATTTGCATAAACATATTTTCATTAATATAAATTATTTGTAATAAAAAATATATATTAGCTAGCGAGATAAAATAAAGACGAATACCCATCCATACATATCACTAAAGCCTATCTAAGAAATGCATAAAAGAATGATTTTCTTTTCAAGTACTTTCTCTGTAACATCGGAAATTAATGGAAAAATAATAAGCGATGTACCTATATTATGAACGTAATTAGGTACCTTATAAAAGTACTAATTAATTTACTTTAAAATAAAGAAAGAAAGTCAATAATATTTTTTTAACTACACGCTCCTTCAGCAGGGTAGGCAGAGTGTTAAATCACTTCGTTCCCCACTTTGCCTTGTTACTAGAGTGATTCTCACTCGGCAAGTGAAAATATTAAATATCTCTCTTCCCGAGTGAGAATCGAACCCAGAACCGTCGCTATGTATAGTTTACAATCACATAGTAGATAATTGTTTGAAATATATACTCTATATTTATATACTGAATCTGGCTATCTAAAACCCTTATATAAATACCTGACTTTGCATAGGATCAGTATTGATTTGACACATGTACTGGCCCCCATCTTCCTCTTGGACGTTCTTAATGTGTAGATTCCACACGGTTTGCCCGTTATGGGATACTTCCACCCTGTGGTTGTTTGTTATTACATGGATGTGTATTGCCTGTATCGCTTTCGTATCTGCTTTCACCCAGCCGACCTGAAAGTTACTTGGGTTGTAAAAACTTTACGTTTTAAAATTAGTAGTCAAGTTTATTATTTGTATAACTAAATATGATTAGTTACTTTCTGTTTGATTTATGAACAATAATTGAAAAAAAAATTGAAAAAGACAAACATATTTATTAAGTCAATTACATATCTAGTTTTCATTTAAAGAAAATACGAACGAAAACAGTCAAATTTCCTAATTTTACAGTAACAAAATGTGTTCTGAAAACCAAGTTTGAACAAGCAAATGTACTAACATATACTAATAACATTAAAATACTAGAATAGTTTCCAAATACAAGGTTATTAGCTTACTCTATAGCCACCGAGGTTGTGTACTAAACATCTGAAAGTGGCATCTCGGCCGACCGGGACGGTCAGGTTGGTAATGGGCTCCGCGAACTCCGGCTGGAACGCCTGGCCTACGCATTATACGAGGAAATACTATTAATAAACTATACTGTTATTATGTTGAAGCTAATTATTTATGTTATATCTTGTTTAATTAATATTTTTTTCGATATATCGCTTGCACATTAAAAAAACCATAGAGTCCCCAGCACAGGTTATTGAAAAGAAAATGATGTTTAGGAAATATTTGATTTATTTTTAAAAAGTTCATGTCTCTCCTATGAATATACAACATATTCATTATTTTACATAACTAATTTGCTTCAATTTATATTATTTGTAGATAATATAATGTATTATAGAATATTTCAAAATCTTTAACAATGATATGTGTACTATTAATAATGTACTTACCTGCCAGTTTCGAATCTAGGCCTAATATAACAATAGTGAGATACAAAGACCAGCAAGACTCCTGCATATTTTCCGCCGCACCGCCGTCAGTCGCTAAAGCCTGAGATATCCATGTGACACTGCAAAACGATCGACATTTAAATTGGATATATATGTAAAACTGATGTTATATATCTATACAAATTCTATAATTAAGCCTTTATATCTTGGTTTTCGATAATTAAATATCTACAAAAGTTTCCATCTTTAAATGTCACAATTAAATTGTTATCTACCCTCTTTCTATTGTACACTCCATACAAATATTTAAAACGTGGAACGTCTATTTGCGTATACCTCCGCAATTACGATACAACATCGCACGTAGAATGGTAAAGCTATTTGTGCACCACCCGCGCGACGCTTAGCGATTTCATCAGTCAATAATGATTCACTGTTATGAGTCCATCAACCATGTACATACACGTAACACATAACACATTGAAGTTACCGAAGCGTGTGGTCGATTGAAAATGTGGGAGAATACGATCAGAAGCCGGTAACTACTTTTCCGGAAAACCCCGATAATGTTGGAGAAAAATTCGAGAGTCACTTTAGTTATCAATACGACGTCGTCGTCGACATATTGGAACTACTAGAATGGCCGCTACTGTATCCTTGTATGGAAAAAGGTACGTAGAATGTGTAATCTACGAGATAAGTGTCTGAGGAGAAACGCTATATGATACACAAAGCTGTAGCGAGCACAGCTTACATTTTCAAAGGTTAGTTGCCATATTTCTTTATGTGAAGACATTTTACATTTGCTCTTAAACTTTTTATATGAACCATTTCATTTTATATTAATATTTTCATTTCTTTCGTCACTCTAATCCAGAAATTGTCGGGAAAAGGGGAGTGGAATGGGGAGTGGAGTATAGGCAGAGGGAGCCTTTCCTCTGCCTACCCTCCAACATGCGGGATAAAGCGTGAAACTGAAAAAAAAAATTGAACGTAAAATAATATTGAACGCATTACCAAAAATTGTTTACTAATTTCCATACAAACATATAAATCATCGCAATTTGATGCGAGTTGGAGATAAATATGGCCGCAAGCGAAACGAACGTTGTTTGCACAAAATATATACGCAATTGCCATCACTCGATTGCAATAATTACATGACACGTGCGAATGGCTCATGCTATGTTATGGCACCGGTTCATGACCACAAATGAACGCGAAATATTAAAACCAATGATAAATGTAGGTTGCCCAGCTAATTAACTGAGACCTTTAACTATTAAAATAATGATGTGATAACCTTGCTATAAATAGATGTTATTGTAACGAAGTATGGCGAAGTACAAGCGTACTATAGTTTTGGTTTATATTAAATAAAGAGAAGTAAATAAATTATTTTTTAGAGCGGCGTTGAGCTCCGTGACTTAACACTCATTATTGGAATTAGAGGGGAAAGTGAGAAACGGACACTCAACACTAGATTTCTTTTGCTACTAAATCTGATTGTTATTTGAAATATTTTGTACATTTTCTTAAAATATGATAGAATAAGACAAAGAAGCTTTTCAAATAGAGTCAAGAAACAATGAAGTTAAGCCTATTCTTTACTATTATTATAAAAAAATGTATCAGTCATATTTTATATTTCTTAAGGTACCCAAGCAGTTGTGTGTTGTTTTGCGTATTAATCAAATATATAAAAATCGATCAAAAGATTAAAATCGTTTCACCATTTAATTCGAATCAATTATAATTACGGTGATTCAGGATTCACATCTCAATAGAGGTATTTGCGGTATAAATAAATATATTTTTTTGTTTCCGGCGGAAAATGGAAAACGGAGTATTTATTATAATATGAATTAATTTCCTACAGCCTTCCTCTAAAGTGTAAGCTGTAAAAAAAGATCCGCAAATATGAGTATAAGTTAGATAATGTTTTTGAATTTTCTATTTGTAAATTTAATAGTCCTCAAAATTTCAACTTTACTAAAATGATGTAGGTCTGGGGGCCCTGGGATCTTGAGCTATATTTTATCAATTAATTTATACACAGAAACAAGTCATTATATAGCTAGCAAGATTATGTTACTTAATTATTTTAATTATAAATAAGATGAAGTGTAATAGATAGTATTCTGGTATTACTAAACACATAATTACAACAGTATAATTTAGATGTATAACAATATAATAAGATCGATATAACAGTGAACATATACTAGAATCTGTCCCAATTTTGCTTGCTACGGATAGAAAAAAATATAAGATATTTTTATTCTGAAAGGTTATTTAAATCTATATATATAAAAGGACTTGTCCTCACTGACTGAGGTAACACGCACGCACAGCAGTAACCACTGTGCGTAGAAACGTAGAATTTGGACAGATGTTTACTTTCGTAATCTGGACAACCACTAAGAAGGGATTCGTTTTCTAGAATTCTCCCCCTAAGAGTGCATATAAGGGGTTGAAAGTTTGTATAGAATTTTTTTTAAATCGGCACCAATTTTTATAAAATTTTAAATTCAGACTCTTAAAAGTATTTAATTGAACATGTGTTTCATGGTTTTCTAGAATTCACCCCCTAAGGGTGCAAATAAGGGATTGAAAGTTTGTATGGAAAAATCTTTTCTCTATACAAACTGGATCTAATCTGGATTATTATAAAATTAGAAATTTAGACTTAAAACATTTCATTGAACACATGTTTTATGATTTATTAAAATTCAGCCACAAAATACGCAAGCGAAGTTGCGCGCGTTCGCTAGTATTATATATATAGACTATGTAAATATTCGTCACTCTGTTTCTACTCGCACATCTTATGAACCACTGGCTGTCCAGTGGTGGTGTATGTCAGTTTAAATGTTCTTTTTCTTAAAGTATAGCTCAGGTTTATTATTGATTTGGCGCAGTGGGGCAGCGACTGTCAAGGAAGCTGTGAGGTCGATTTCCACTTCAAGGAATTTTGATTGAATATTTTAAAATTATGCATTTGTTCCCGATCCAGTAAAACCAAGTACGGCTTTGAGTTTCGCCACTCAACACAAGCAATTGCTTCAAATTTTGAGTCGAAATTTTGAAATTTATACCCAAAATTTTGAGACATTGATAGTAAGGAAAAAAGTAAAGGGAGGTAGAGGTGTATGGTGGTCCACGCATATAAATTTGCTGGTATCACGAGTACGAAATAAAATACATAAATTATCATAATTATTAGTATATTTATTTTATTAGGTACCTACTATATACATATTCTATAATTACGGATTAGAATCAAGGTTTTCTCTAAGAATAAGAGTTGCTTAGTAAACAATCACGAAATCACGATATTTAAATCGCTTATTAACAAAAAATGGACAAAAAATCTTACAAACTAAAACAATGAGAAAATTTTAACGCAATCCGTTGCCTGGCTTAGAATGGAAATATGACTTAAAATGAAGAGGAGACTTCATTCTATATATAATTATCGTGATAAAAATATAAAATATTATTTATCAAGACCAATACAAGTTAAAACTGTACTGAACTGTTGTGTGAAGCTGATAATATAAGTCTCTAGGTCGAAAGGCAAGTTATTTAAAACAAACAATCGTTGATTTACTCTTAATAATGCATACCACATATTCTGTTTGTAAGAGTATTTAACGGTTTAAGAAACAATAAGAACTCGGTCCGCTCCATGCGTCTTAAGTTATTAACATCGAATGTGTTAAATTCCATTTAACTTCCTTAAGCAAATATGTACCGACTCGCTGCTGCTAAGTTACCGCTTCAACGCTCTCGTGCTTAGGAGCGTAACGGAAAACTTACATTGTTTTTACAATGTTTAAGCTTGTTTTGTTATATTTTTTAAATACCACATATTTTTGATTTTCACAATATTTACACATTTTAAACGAAATTATTTATAATCGGATTATTCGTTTCTTTATTAAATGTTTTTTCCCCCCGAGTAGGGATCGAACCCACAACCAGTCGCGTTTACAGTCACACTTTGTGCCACTGTGCCACGACTGGCTTCTATTAAAATAATAAATATTTTAATTTTATTGTCATATTTCTTTTTAATTTCTCATTTCAATACCTTCAGTTCAATGAATTCGACTAAAAGTGGAGACTGGAAGTGTCTTAATAGAAACGGAGTATTTTAGCACAAGATCCCAGATTCCTGCCTGTCCTGCTATATGCGTGATAAAGCGTGAAACTTTAAAAAAAATTATTATAAAATATTCATAGTAGTATTTTTTTAAATAAATATATTAAGGCTCTATTCAATTTATTCGTACAATTCCTAACAGGCATAACAACAAAAGTATGCACTGAATTCGTGTATAAAGTTTCAAGAAAACTTAGTAAACGCACAAGTGTTTAAGCGTAAAACTAAAGTTTTCCTAAAACATTGTGCATAAAGTTTGTGCTCTTATATATATGTATATTCTGTTACGGCTCGGTAAGCACGTTACGTGCTGTAGGTATATATGATACACATATACTATGAAACTGTTCTAAAATATATTTACATAAACTAGAAGTGAATAACATTTTTGGTATTTTTTTGTCTGAAATTTTTTTTTAAGCGCGTTGAGTTATTTTTCGTAGGAAATAATCTTTTGAATTTGAAGTATAAAGTTTTAGACTCTAATAATTAAAAAAAAATACAGTCAATCTATAAAATACTAATCGGTAACCTTGATTCTTCGGGTAACATTGACAGTGGAACCTCGAACGAAAGAGAATGCCAGTACGTGTATAATTACGATAAGATGTTTAAAAAAATGAAGAAACGACGCAATATAAGATCCATGTAAATGAAAAGACATAAGAACAAGAGAATGAATCTGCGAAGTGTGTTAAGTAGAGACGGAAAATACGAAACGCTTGTGGAAAGACACTACCTTAGTTGCATTGATGAGACGGCGAAGCTGTACCGAGGACTATGTTCGACCGCCTACAACGCAGGGTTTCAGCTGGTACCGAGGTTGTTATATGGCAGCAAAACGTGGCTAACACAGAAGAAGAAGAATGAAATAAAAATTACTGCTGTGCAGATGCGATCTCGATCTGCGAATCCCCAATAAAGAGACACTGAATAGAGGGCACTAGCTTACATTAAGTATGAATAAAAACGTGTTCAGGTGGCTTCGGCATGTTAAGAGAATGAAAGATATAAGAATGGCAAAACAGTTTTATGGAGCAAGAGAGTGGTAAGAAAGGCGGGGGAAATTGACCAAGCACTTTCTTGAAAATTTGTCAAATAAATTTCAAATCAATTCTTGCAAACTTTGGGGAAAATAAACAAACAAAATTAAAATGAATCCCTTCATTTTATTTTCCCTGTATGAACAAGGAAACACGATTCGAAAACATCTCTACAATATACCTATACGATATAATCTGGTCATGGAAGTAAATATTCGTCATTCAGAGAAATGATTTTTGTATTTTTTTTTAACTTCACACTGTATCTCGCCTTAATTGAGTCGGCATAAAAAACTTAGGAACCTAATGTAAAGACACTTAGTTCTCCATTAAGACACTTCCATTTGTGAACTGAACACGTGAGGCATTGCGAATTGATTTTTGTCCTGATATCAAAATAAAGATGGGTAAATAAACTCAAAGAATCAATTGCTTCTAATTAAACATAATCTTAAAATCTTTTTGTAATAATAATATAATTACTAATAATAATACTGCTTACGAAAATTATCCATTTTATGAGTAAATATAGATATTTCAAGACAAATTTCCAGAAAGGGTGTATCTGCCGAAAATATATTGAACAATATTTATTGTTATTGTTATTGCGGTTAAAAACTTATGTACTCATGGTCGATCTTAGCATTTGTGGACGATTTCGTGAAACTGACACGAAACCCAAAGCATTGTCACATCTGTACGTGGATTGATATAATGAGGAAAAAAAAAAAGAATAATTAGCAAATGTTATTTATTAATTTCGTCTCTCCAGTCATATTATTTTTGCAGAAGTCGAAATATCAAACCTGGGCCTTGGCGGTAAATGTAATGCTACAAACTATAAACATACCTCTTTAAAAAAAAGTTAAAAAAAGCTTGAAAAGATAGATCATCAACCTATGTATAAATAATGTCAAAAAGCTTGGATTTGCGACAACTTTCTGTTATCACGTTTAAATTAGCAATTGTACTATACATTCTATTAATAAAACCCTCTTAGCGCAGTTACATATAAGGGTCATAAAAACATTGGCTGGGGATATTGTAATCAGCGGACACCTCGACTCTATTTAGAGACAAAAAATTGAGGTTTCATTAATTCATTGAAGATCAATATCTCCATCCTATCTCCAACTTTATATATGTGATATTCCTAGATAGCGGTCTTACGTATATGTATATATCCACGCCACGATAGATGATTAGAAATCTTGAAGCGAGTGATGGAGAGTCAGTCTTTCCATAACGGAGAAACCGTAATAAACAGAAAAAGATTAATAGAGTTTTTGAAGGAAGTTGCCTTATATGGGGTACTAATTTACATTTATATTAGAATATGGAAGAATTTCAATTTTCTTAATAAATTTCTATTATTTAGTCGAAGCGGGCAAAGCCGCGGACTGGTTACTAGTATACTACATATACAAGTCAGTAACTTACTGCATGCCAATACAGCTATGAGGTTTGTTTATTCTGTTGTTATTTATAGTGAAACAATTATACCAGTGCAGAAGCTGTGGTTAAAAACTATTTGCTATTCTCTATTATTTCAAAAACCAGAAGCTTCGATGTATATTTTATTTATTCACATTTGATAAATTGTATTAATATTAAAAATTTAAGTAATATCAGTTAAATTAGTAATACACGATAATACATTTTAAAATTATTTACTTATTTTTTTAACGTATTTATTTATTTTATTTATTAAATGACTTGATTAAATAATTAATTACTTATTACTTTAAATTATTTAACGTAATAAGTAATTAATTTTAAAATAATATTTTGCGACGCACAACGTTGATCAATAAATGTATATTAATTAATAAGTTGTATAAAAACGTAAATCCATATCTTTTTTATAAAAATAAGTAATCGTAATATATTTATATGTTTAATAATCAGCTTATTTTTAATGAAAACTTAAAATTAAATATACATCCAGTTTCACTACTATAATGAATTACATGTAACAAAAATATTGTAATTGTTACACATTTATATTCAGGCGAACTACAACAAAATTTAATCAAAATAAAGCCATATTTAACTAAAATAAACGCGTAGACAAAACATTACTTAAGCTACACGTCTCAACAATTCGAAAATACAAACAAAACTTCAGCAAAAGAAACTGAAAGACAGCTGGAAACATATTCATAACTTTAAAACTTTCGAACTAAAAATAAACAAATTGAAACCCAGATGAGAAAGAGAGTTTTATAAACTTACCTAAATAAATATAAAATGTTTATTTTTAATTTATTTTATATAATTCGGTTATCACTTCGTTTGCGTGCAAAGTTTCACGTAATCACGTGGTCGCGCGGCAGCGTGCGATCGGTGCAGACGGGTGCGCGCCACATACTGGCGGTTTACTCATTGAAACCTCAACTCCCGTTATTCTTACGCAGTGGCTGTATGATGGAAGATGATTCGATAGATTTTGAATAATCCTCATAGTTACTGAATGTTTTAAATTTGCTTACATTGACTTGATTCGGTTAATGCTTTATATATAACTAGCGGACGCGCGCAGCTTCGCTTGCGTATTTAAGGGTGAATTCTAATAACCCATGAAACATGTGTTCAATGAAATATTTTTAAGAGTCTAAATTTTAAATTTTATAAAAATCGGTGGCGATTTAAAGATTTTTCCATACAAACTTTCAACCCCTTATTTGCACCCTTAGGGGGTGATTTCTAGAAAACCATGAAACACTTGTTCAATTAAATATTTTTAAGAGTCTAAATTAAAATTTTTATAATAATCGGTGGCTTTTTAAAGATTTTTCCATACAAACTTTCGACCCCTTATTTGCACCCTTAGGGGAAGAATTCTAGAAAACCATGAAACATGTGTTCAATTAAATACTTTTAAGAGTCTGAATTTCAAATTTTATAAAAATCCGTAATTTGGACATCCACTAAGAAGGGATTTTGAAAAATTTTAACCCTAAAGAGGTGAAATAGGGGTTCAAAGTTTGTATGGAAAAAAATTTAAATCGGCACCGATTTTTATAAAATTTGAAATTTAGATTTTTAAAAGTATTTAATTGAACACGTGTTTCATTGTTTTCTAGAATTCACCCCCTAAGGGTGCAAATAGGGGTTGAAAGTTTGTATGGAAAAATCTTTAAATCGTCACCGATTTTTATAAAATTTGAAATTTAGATTTCAAATTATTTCATTGAACACATGTTTCATGGGTTATTGGAATTCACCCTTAAATAGGCAAGCGAAGCTGCGCGCGTCCGCTAGTTTAAATATATTTTAATAAGTACTTGAAAAGATTAGTAGCACAGACTTAAAATTACGGTACCTACTAAAAAATCCTTGCTGTGTAAAACAATTGGAAAATCCTTATTGAAACTACGAAAATGTGGGTTGCATTAGGGTTTGATTAATTTTCACATTATCTTAAGTGTTTTGCAAACATACATTATATGAATAATGCAGCAGTAAAAGCGGGCGAAGCCGCAAGAGGGTCGCTAGTTTAATATAAAACTTGGCTCTCAATTTCACAATTCACATGTATTTTTTGATGGCAATGTATTTTTTTTATTTTATATCTTTTGATTAAATATTTGAACTTTCATTGAAATTAGTTTGCATAATAAATAGCACTATTCGGGATGTAAAAACTGATTAGTTAAAATAAGTAAAAAAAATATTTATTTTATAATTACTTCAGTCATTGGCCTTTCAAGAAGTCTATTATAGAAAATTTTACCCGAATTCGATTTAGTTTAAAAGCATCTATCTCGGAATGAAGATAGAATAATTAGCACTTCTCGCTAATTTCCAAAGTTATTAATTGAGAGGCGTTTGAAAGGAGCGTCATCTGGTCGGCCATATTGAAAATTGAGGTTATCTAATTGTATGTGTAATACGTCTCTCAAAAGGATTTCTTTTGTTTTATAATCGCTTATGAATAATATTTCAATGTTTTATTGTGAATCAATAATTTATTTTGAATTGTAAGTTAACAGAAAGTGAGACTTGTAGAAGTTGACAAATTTAAGTTTGCATATGATCCTATAATCATGTACAATAAGATGATCCTATAAGGGATTCGTTTTTTTTTCTATTCAACTACAGACCTTTTAAAATACAGTATTTGGTTTCAGTATCAGATATATAAAGTACTAGTGGACCCGGACGCGGCTACGCCTGCTTGAACTATAAGAGTATTTATGAAATTATTGGATGAATATCAAAATATAAGTTCATTTTGGGTGACGTTTTCTTAAAACAACAAACAAATTTTGCAAACCGTTCCTTAGCAACGACGGTTGTTATGGTTATGGCAGAATAAATTGCATGTCACATTAGAAAGTATTTAAATTTATTAGTACATATGTGTAATGTAATCTATATATATAAAATCGAAAGGTCACTCATCACGGAATCTCAGAAACTACAAGTGCTAGGTATCTCAAATTTTGCATAGGAGTTACTTATAGGACGTAGGTGCTCGCTAAGACGGGAATTTGCAGTATTCGACTTCTAAGGGGTTGTTTTAGGGGTCGAAAGTTTGTATGAAATTTCGTTACTACAAATGCTACGAGTCTCAAATTTTGCATAGACATCACTAGGACGTAGTCATGGAGACAGAAATTAATAATAACATAGCTCACGCGGGTGTAACCGCGAGCGGGCCGCTAGTGTTATATATAGCACTGTGCCTATAGCACTTCTGAAGAATGCAGCTTTCATACAAAACAAAAACATAGTAAATCGGACCAGTAGATCCAGAGATCTTAGCTTTCAAACAAACAAACAAACAAACAAACAAACTCTTCCGCTTTATTATATTAGTATAGATTTAATGAATAACGTATAATTTAATGAATAACGTATAATATAATGCATTAAGGAAACATTCTAGTGAATCTGTTTCTTATATAAAAGTACTCGCCGCAATTCTGATTTTTTATTTTTGTTAAGCTATTTTATATAGCTTTATGTATATTTTAAAAAAACATGTATACATAAAAGTTTGTCATCATTAAGATATAACACGACTATTCTCATTACAAAACCTTAAATATAAATTTATAGTTCTTGATTAAATGAATACAATTTAAGGCCATTGTAGTGTAATATGACTTTTTCCTAAAACGGGATGGCCGTGGACTACAATTATATATTTGAAAATAAACGCAGCGTAGAATTGGCGCACTCCACACGTGTCTCGGAATTTGGCACTAGGTTATCTATAAATAGCAACAGGAAACGGCAAATATGTATTCAATATATATTTTTTTGTCATTCTAAACAAATATAGCTCTCAACTTACTGTGCAGTATGATAAATATTTCATTTTATAATTTACTAGCAGCCCTCCCGCGGCTTCGTCCGCTTCTCAACTATAATACTTTTACTACGCTGCATCAAAATAACACAACAATTACAATACTTTGCTGTCTTTGTCCACCCGCTTTTCCGCTTCTACTTTTTTATATCGGACTCGAAATTAATGCCTTCAGCGCCGATGGCCTTTATAACGACACCGGTTCGGAAGTGAAAAGAGAGTGATCTGTCCTTGAAAAAGAGCAAGCACCACGTGATAGTTGAAGAAATTTCGTCTGTGGCAATGGCGTTCCTAGCGGGTTTCTAAGCTTGCAACTTGCGGATTAACTCGTTATTTAAGACTAACTAAAAAAAACCATTGATATATTATATAGCGTGTAGCACTCCTGAAAAATATAATTTTCATACAAAACAAAAAAGTAAATAATAATAAAACTACTGATTGAAGAGACCCAGACCCAGAGATGTTAGCGTTAAAACTACCAAACTCTTCCGTTTTATTTATTAAACATATTTCTCCATAATAATTATATAGGGTATATAGTACATACACAGTACTGTGACAGACTCTCAGTATGGGAGCTTAGTAACCGAGATCGTTGAATCATATTAAGTTTCGTATCATCGATAGTACCTCACAGTATGTGGAATAGTAGGAAATTGAAATGATGCCAGTAAAGCATCAGTGTAAAGGCAATGTATTGTTTGATCGTTCCAGCACCACTCCAACAAAGGTATTGTACATGTTCGGATGATATTTTCAGTAGCCCTAAATATTCATGGAGGCCGTCCTGTTATTGTAAAGCGACGATTGTGGGTTCGATTCCCACTCGAGGGAATGAATTATTATTTATTAATAGTTTCATTTCTTCGCTCTGGAACCAAGTGAAAAGCCCGGAAGTGTTTTCCATTAGAAAGACATTTAAAAAAAAATGGTGAAAAGTGAGAAATGGAGTGTCTTAACACTAGGTTGTCTCTGCCTACTATGATATATGCGGAATATTACTAATTTCCTAACATTGTTACATGAGAAATGCCCCGCAAACGGAACGGTTAATACTTCAAATCTTAATTAGTAAATAAAAAAATTGTCTAATTATCAAGTGATTTTTGGTGGCACCACTTAGCAAGTATTATATCACAAAGAATAAGCAAAAAAGTCTAGTTAAGTCTGTCATTCTATTTTTAAATCCATTCAGCTTAAATAAAATAGCGCACAGTTAATGAGGCGTTTAAGTATGCGCCTTTTTATTTTGGCTGGAGTCAAATTACTTAAAATACTTATAATTAATTAATGGAGAAGTCAATGTATTTTAGTACGGTAATAGCTTTAAGACTAGAGTTTAGGAAAAGGAAGTTCCTGTAGGAAAATTAAAAAATACACGCTTTGGAGCAAGAAGGTAAGTTTGTATTTTCATTGTAATAAAAAAATATTAAATAAAACATCTATTTAAGGCATTATTTCATAGATGAAAGTTCTATAAAAAGGGAAATGCAAACACATATTAGAACGCAAACGCAATTCAGTGTATTGAACAAATGGTAAAGCTCAAGCGGGGTAGCTAGTTTTTATTAAACATTTTTTTTTACCTTCACGCTGTATCCCGCACATTGCAAGGTAGGCAGATGGGACCTGGGAACCTACTGTTAAGATACTCCGTTCTCATTAAGACACTTACGTTCCTCAGTTTGCGCCGATTTCTGAAGTCATTGCGTGTTGAGTAGCGGAACTTAACGCCGCGCTTTGTCTTAAATATTTCATTTCCTCTAGTGTCTATTTACTGTCGCTCGTGCCCCTGTGTCACAACTGACCTTAGTATACATATAAAGTTAAGCTATATAGAATATAAATACAGGAGGCAATCTCATTATCTACTTTCAGTAGCAGCTGGTTTAAACCTAGACTAGCAGGTTACAAGGTACAAGGATTTACTCTTTGTTCGAATGGAGTTTTCAAGACGAACTTTCGACGTGTGTCTCAAGAATGCAATATTATCTATACCTATATGTATATACTCATTATAATTATACTAATAGTATGTCTTTTCGCTGATTTATTTACTTCTTAAATTACATTAATTACTTTAAATTTATTAAAATTTTTCCTAATTTGCTACAATAATAAAGTAATACATATTAATCATCGAAATATTTCTATTTCATTCTATTCTAATTAATTTATAATGTTACAAATGTTTTTACAGTTTTAGTATAAAATTAAACAGATGAACTAAAAATGCAGCTATTATAGCAATTTATTAAAATATCTAAAGTCATAATTTTATGTTTCTAGTTCCATTTAACGTACTTCGCAATATTTTATTAACGTTTATACAAAATGTAGTAAAACCTCTAGACCGTAGACAACATTCCACTAACACGTATATTAAGGATTAGCCCTGGCAACCGCAACGCAAAGGATACCAAAACGAAAATACCTATTTACTAACGTCTTAGGTTAAGTAAACATTGGAAATGGTATGCTACACGCATAGCTTTTCTTGGCGTTCCATTTATGTAAATAATATTTAAAAGGATATTAAAAAAATAAGTAAATAAGAATTTTGTTATTAGTAAAAATTATGACTATATAAAATTTATTTACAACAAATTATCTGAATAAGAATTAAGAAGGCATTTATTTTAGAAGGCGCATAGCTCATAACATGTATTTAATAACTGTGAGCCCTATCAGCATATTACACATATATAGTACTTAGTACTTCCACAGATCCTTCATCTGAACCATTTATCTTTTACAATGGCATACATAAAACAGAAAGCTAAGGCTGCACTTGATTCAGTGTTTCCCGCCGTCCGACTCCAGATTGCGCTAGCCGCAGCTTCCGGCTTCCGGCGCCGCTGCGCCTGCGCCCCGACGCCGACGTGACGCGCCGTGACGTCGTGTTGCGTCACGCTTCACTTACCCACATTTAATTTCCATGTAAATAATTAGAAAGCTTAAAATTATGAATCTTTTCTCAATTTTATTAGGCGTACTCGTACTTGTAGGTAATAGTGAAGTTTCATATTTTTAAATTTCTTTTTTTTACTTTAAACCATTATAATATTATACCTTATTGTTTGTGGGAGCAAAATATTAAGGTTGATATTGTCATAATTAATCGCGTTAATTTCGCTGTTATCATCATCACAGACGAAAGCAAAATATTTCATCAAGAAGTTAACAATGCGCCTTATCTAATCAATTTAAGGAAATGAAAATAATTTAAATATTAACATTTCTCCCATCGAACCTACACCCATCGTGTATGCATTTACATATGCACCACTATCACACTATGGCATGATAGTGTGAATACTACTTATATAAAAGGGTTTCATTTAAAATTCCAATACACATAATGCGCTATTAAAAAGATATCTTACTATTAACACTGATATTGAATCCAAATGACTATTTAGCTGGTTTTATTAAAATGGGGGTTGTTTCAAAGCGAATGCGAGGCGAAGCGGGCTCGTGATAAATAAACTGAGACATGAATGTAGCCTTAGTGCATTCGACTGCAGAGGACACGCTACTGCCGCATAATTAAATTAACTATCAAGTACTTTACCCTGGAAATACGGATGTGGATAAATTTTAGAAAAGATTTACGTTTACTAGAAAAATTTTAGCAATCTGTTTACAATAACATTGATGCAGGGTGTGACGGTTGTAGGTTCAATTCCTATTCGGGAGAATTAGTTATTATTTATTTGTTCGCTCTGATACTAAGACAGGCTTTGAGTTCTGTTTGAGTGCTACTCAACACATAATGCCTTAAAAGTTCGGTGTAAATTGGAAAACGGAGTGTTCTAATACTAGATTCTCTCTGCTCTCTATATAGCGGGATACAGCGTGAAGCAGAAAAAAAATTAAAATAACATTTATATACACACGTATTTTCACCACGATTAGAATACCTACCTATTTATCATTTAGTTACGTTATACAAAAAATATTAAAGCTAGAACATTTCTTACAATTTAGGTTTATTCTTATTATATATAGCATAAAATATTTTTCATTTCTCTTTGCTTATATATATTCATATATAAAGAGTCAAGAAAAGTTACTGATATAATCCGGCCATTATAGCATACGGGTATATTTATATTATGTAGAGAAACTTCTCAGTATTCTATGGATTCACCTTGTGGGTTCAGAACGTTGGTTCATGTTGCAGAGAGAGGAGTTTGAGGTAGTGTCTGAAACTTGCTACCCAAGTGTAGGCTTGAGTGACTCCTTTAAATCCATCCGCCTCCTACTATCGAAGCTCGTGTCAACTGTAGCCGTCGCGTATTTACAATAAATAATTCATCATCATCATCATCATCATCAGCCTGTCCTCGTCCACTGCTGGACATAGGCCTCTCCAATGGCACGCCACTGAGCTCGATCTTCAGCTCTTCGCATCCAGCCGCTGCCCGCCACTTTACGAATATCGTCACCCCATCTAGCTGGAGGACGTCCTACATACATAATATCAATCCATAAATAATTAGTACCCAATAATTAATTTCTGTCAAAATTTTGTATTTTTTACTCTGAAAGCAGAGAATTGAATATATTACGACAGATTTTCTCTTGGTTGCATAATAAAAACTCATATAAAATTATTCCATGTATTGTTTATTAAATAAACAGAACAATGTAATAAAGCTCATTTAAGTAAATCTTTTACACAATTCAAAATATAGGAATTTAAGTTTTTAATAAAGTTTATTTAAGCTATAATACAATAAATTAAAAACAAAAAAAAAAGATGAAACAATGATAAAAATAAAATCAACTCATAAGCAAACAATTCTATTATTTACACTTTTGACAGAAAGCTTATTTTTTTTAAAAACTGTTTGAACAAAATTCTCAACAATTGAAATTTCGAGTGAGCTTTGGTACTATGTCTTGACATAATAACGTCATTTTTCGCTAGATGTCACTGAACGAAAAGAAAAAAAATTAAAGCCTTATTTTTATAATGAATAAATAAAATAATTATTGTAATTTAAGAAATATATAAGAAAATGTACGCTATGTGATATAATTTAAAAGAAAAATCTTCGTATAAAGGAGTTGTAAGTTGAAGAAGTAATTTGTTAATGGAGGAACCGCAAATCTACCGTTATCTGATGCCACAAAGACCCGCCTCTTCGAAACAAGTAGAGTTCCGTGGTTTCCTTTTTATAAGTAATGTTTGACGTGCGCCTTGTTTACTGTTCCCTATGTGATAAGGAGGGAACATTAGTGATTTAAAAGTATATTTACATATCAGAGGCCTTAGTAACGCAGTGGTACAGTTTATTTTTATTATCAAAGTTTTAGGTTTTACATAACATAATTATGAATCCGAAAAAAAAATTCACCATCATACTTGCCAATAATGTACTATACTATTAGTCGCCTGATCCCGTTGGAGCCCAAATATCTACATAACGACAGATGGTATAGGAAGCTTAAATGTAATATTTGCTCAATCATGACTTCTGTCATACTAACTACTAGGCTACTCTGCCTACCCTGCTGTGTGCGGGATACAGCGTGAAGCGTGAAGCTAATATAATATATATAACTATATTCCACAATGGATATGTATGGATTGGACGCGATTCATTAAAGGTTAAGTAAAAAAAAAAAAATGTTTTTAAATGGTCCCTTAAAATTAATGATAATAAGCAAAAAAAGCGAATGTTAGTTTTTTTATAACCGTTTAAAATAATAATAAAAACGATTATTAAGTACGTAGTAGTTTTTTATTATTCTAAATTATTATTTGAAATATTTAGCCCTTTTTTCGTGGAAGATACAATTACACCAGATTCTCATAACCTGTCATCGCCTGTTATTTATAACGGGAGCACAATGTGTTTCAATAATTTGTTTACATCTCCATTCGTTTTAATTACTTAATACAAACAAACTCGGGACTTCTACAAACATTACTAAAGTCTTAACGAAGTTTAAAATTTATTTAGGAATAGAGATATTAAAGAATAATATTGAGGCCTCCAGAATTCGGCGGAGTGTCATAGCACTACTCTCTCGCTGCATACAGGGATACATACTGCGGGATACAGCGTGAAGCTGATTAAAGTTAATTAAGTTTACTTTATTCTAATGCTCTTACATGAACTAATGGAAGATTTTAAACTCTATTTAACCCTCTTTTTAATCTACAGTTAAAAATATATTATAATATCTGCAATTTAAAACAAATATATCTTAGCAAACAATAATGTAACATGTTCTTATTTGTTTGAAAACTTCCGTGGTAAGTTTGTGTTCCCCTTATCATTGTGAACCACTTGTGGAACGGTAAAGAAATAACATACACAAATAAACAGTATCATTTTTTATTATTTTTAGCTGAGTTATGGTAAATAAAAGCAACTGAACTTGGAAATGTTTTGGTGTTTCTTATAAATTTTGTTATTTTAATTAAGGATGTTTTAATTTAACTTAGTGATCGATTTAATGCTTTAATACGTTCATGTGGAGTAATGAATTGTGTGTATTGACACTATGATTATGCATTCAATTTCTTCATGTTAAATGTTAATATTTTAAATTGAAAAAAAAAAATGATATATTTAAATATATTTTGGAGGACAGTTGTGACGCAACAATATTTTCATTTCTTCTCTTTAGTGTCGAGGGAAAGCGCGGCGTTAAGTTCCGCCACTCAATACGCAATGCTATGTGTCTTAAAACACGGTGTGTCTTAACACTAGACTCCCAGGTTCCCTCTTCTACCTTGCTATGTGCGGAATACAGCGTAAAGTTAAAAAAGTTATTTTTATTATGCGTAAAGTGGGTACAGTGAATATAGGTTTTATATAATTTCCTTAACATATTTCTTCTCATATATACTCGTACACTTATAAATATCTCTCTTTGTAAAAACTATTACACAAAAAGTAACTATGAGTTAGGTAAATATTAAATGTTACAAATTTTACATACCTCTTAATATAGTTTATGGTGCTTATGATTAAAATAATGTGCCCATTCTTTGCATCCTATGAATCGACGCTTTGATTCCACGTAGGTGGCCACTTTGCGACGAGCGAGGAAAAAGCTTCCGCCGATCCTTTCACAATTGCTGGGGCGAAATAAGTATGCCTTTCTGGAACCATCAGTTCTCGAAAATTGCTACGTTATCTACATATAATGTTCGCGACAACCGACGCGCATCATCGGCTGTGAACTCGTCACAACATGTTAGAGACTGTTTAGTTTGGCAAAAAGTGACGTCATACCACTCTCGTAATTTTGAAAGTTATTATTAGTGTCTTTTCTAAATTAATAGTGTTTTTTCCTTTGTAAATAAGTAATTACATTAAATAATAAATATAAATAGATTTGGGTTCCGTTTTAGATAATAATTTTCGACTTTATATCGTATTTGAATAGTTGTACTATGATTTGCCGCATTAATCGCTTTTTATATAATAGTAACTTCCGTATAGTAAATTTTATTATTAATTATTGTTTGTCATAGTTTTCTGTAACAAAATAACAGATTTGTATATTCCTAATGTGTGTAATTAATTTTAGAGAGAATTTTCATTGTAAAAACTCATGTAAAATTCGTCATCGTAACAGCATTTTTCGTAATTTAATAATAGATAATACTTAAATAGTATAATGTTTTATACATAGATAGATAGATATTTTTATGTTCTTTTAATATGTATAAATTGTAAAAACATCCGATTTTTAGTTATTAAAATATAAATGTAAATGTGTGATATTCATAGTAAAAATATTGTTGTAAATAAAGATAAAACGGCTCGGTGGCTCGCGGCTCTCGTTACCGTTTAGCTCCGCGCAACGGAGGTGCGCGTCGGGCGAGACAGAGACAGTCGGCAATCAACGGTGAGCACAACAGGAAGAAGATAGAATCGGAACAAGACACGAATAGAGCCGACAGTCACCGACCGTTATACAGTGATCAACATCTTGTTTCAATATCCTGTTTCAACATCCTGTTTCAGTATCTT